>VXAA01003470.1:203805-256563 GCA_013399115.1 Anseranas semipalmata
CCTTCCCCAACCCTTCGCTCTCCCCTGCCGCCCTGAGTGCGGTTATTTAAGCTGGCCCTCTCGTCCCCCGCAGCCCAAGCCCCAGGATTTGTGCGTGCCCCGTGTTTTCCGAAGCGATGGCTGTTGTGTGGCCGACTGCAGGTCCGCACGCTCCCTCCGCCTGCAGCTGCGGCTCGGGAGGGCGAGCGGCCAGTCCCGCCACAGCGTGAAGCTCCTTCGTTTCTTCATGACTTCATTCAGTCAACTCAACCTTGCTACAAGTGTTCTGTCCTGCGATGGTAATTTCATCAGCGGCTTATGTAAGGGTTGGATAACACAAACACCAGAACACACGGTTCTTGCAAGATAGCAACGTGCGCCTTCTTCATAAAGCATTACAGTGATGTGTATTATATTCCCGTGACAGTTTGTGGATGGTTTACAGCCTTCCCAAACTGTCACAAATAAAGCAGTGTCCCCTATGATTTGATCAAAAGTTTGCTAATTTGATAAACAAAATAGATCGTTTGGTCACAGAGAGAAACCTAATGCTATTAATTGGAGGAACCTATGGACCCGGGTTTGTATCCCTCTCAAAATTGACCTTTTGAGCATTCAAAGACTTTAGAATCGAGCTCTGTGACTTGGATTGATTTGTGAAAGTTTGGCCTTTACTGACCCTGAGTGCCACAAAACCTTGCCTCTAAGGCCCCGACGTTCCTGGGGTGGGCTCTGCAGCACGGGGGCAGGCACCTCGGCTCCTGATGGGATAAGGATGCTGTACAGGCAGCAACCTGAGCAGGCAGTGCTGAGCAAATGGATGCGAAATGCTGGGGGAAAGGGAGTGTTTCCCAAATCCCACCTTCTTCTAGACACAAGTGCTGTTTTGAGACGGGCATTCCCACTTCAGACTGCTCTCTTGAGGTTTAAGCTGATGCTGTCTTTCTTAACAGATGGCACTGGTGTGCTCGTCCCTGTGGCGCATCAGGGACCGATGGTTTGGTTGGGAAGTGGGAACTTCTGTTTCGGAGAGGAAGTGTGAGGAATTGTAGACCTGCCACCTTACTTCAATGGGGCCGGCAGTGCCTGTTTCTGACTGGAGAACCCATGGCTGCAGCGGGAGATGCACTTGGCATCCTGAATCCTGGGGCTTATTTTCCAAATCTAGCCTCTCCCAGGAGATAGGCATGGGAAGGAGAACCGCCACCAAAACGCCGGGCGCAGGTTCCAGAGGTTGGTCTAGCTTGGGGCAATTTTTATGTGTGCAGAAGTGCGCACTGCTTTCACAAATTCCCCTTGTGGTGGGATAAAGGTAAGCGTTATTTGGCGTTGGAGGCATGACCTCCGCTCTAGAGCACCTCTAAAGCCGTTCTAGAGGAAAGTGTTAGCCCCACTTCTACTCACGTGTGTCCAGATACGTTTTGGCACCTGATTTGACAACACCCTGTGTACAGTCGGGAATGCTCACGTGAGTTGTTGAGCTTATGGAACCTCCTTGCATCACAATTAGAGGGGCTGGGATGAATTGTAGGTCTGGCTCATTCAGCTGAGGTCACCAGGTTCTTGTCACCTCATGCAACTTTTGCAGAGTGCATGTCTGTCTGCCCATCAGCCTAACTACTTCGTTGGACCTCACCAAATGCCTGTGTTAACACACGCGAGCTGCCCCTGTGGGTACCGTGTGTGTATGGGCTGTCTTGTCCAACAATGATGCTGAAGATGAGTTAAAACATCCCTTCCACTGCACACAAGAATAAACCCATTTGAGAAAGCAACATACAACAAGAAAAACATGACTTTTTCAGTCTAAAGTGAAGCTATTTTTGTTAATGAGTGGGGCACCACAGTACAGAGATAATTGGCATGTTAGAAATACCAGGCTCTCTAGACCTATTTATATGTTTAGTAGTAAATTTAAATGAATGTGTACAACCTAAGGTGAATGTTTTTTTCCAGTTACTTACATCCCTTTGATCTGTGCCTAGCAAAACTATAGATGATTGCATGTGCTCTAGGAGTCCTGCTGGAGGTTATGTGGAAATGTTAAACAAATTGTCTTTGCTGGTTCAAACTTTTTTCTTTGATGGGGAACCAGTGGTTGACTAGAGGAAATAGCAAACTTGAAAGGAAAACCAAAAAGACATATTCTGGAAACTTGCTTCTGTGACTGTTTTTTAAATCATTCTCCTCTCCAATTTCTCTTCCAACCAACCAGCTCTACCCAACTGCAAGCAAATGTTTTTATTTCAGAGGTCACAGGCTTATGTAAGTGGTTGGATGACAAGTGGTAATAGGAGTGGTAGAGCGTGATAACTTTTTTACCCAGTGCACAAAAAGCTGGAAGAGAGACTCATCAGTTGTGGGTGTTTGGAGACAACAAGGAACTTGGGGGGCCAGTTGACACAGGTGAGTGGGGAGGCTGGGTTTAAAGACATCGAGGAGGGTGGAGGGAGTTTGGACAAAAAATGAAAGCTCAGCAATTTACTAGTCTGAGAAATGAGACAGTAGAAAGGGTGCCTCTGCCTCTGCCTTTGTAGGAAAGTGAATCCAAGTGTGGAAGCCTTGGGTTGTCTTGGTTTTAGCGTAGCTACTGTGAAGGCGGTCCTGTTGCAATGCAAGTGTGCAACCACCAGGATTTGAAGAGCAAGTCTGAAAGGCCGCAGAAGCTTGAGATGAAGCTGTGCTCCTGAATGGCTTGCCACCTCAAGTTGAAAAACGTATTTGCAGGTGCATTGAAAACTTTGCCTGGAACTTGAGTTAGAGATGAGGTTTGTATTATATTGAGAGTTAACTCTGCAGGAATAACCAGTCCTGAGTCATCAACATGAGTCACCAGGCCAGTGCTTGAGTGTCCTCAGTGTAGTGCTTGTGTACTTCAGTGATAAAAACAAGTTTCTTATTGTCGTTGACACTGGTTAGAGCTGCAGAAGGAAGGCAGCTAGTGGAAGGAAAAGTAAATGCGATTGTCTCTTGTAGTTTTGACAGCATTGTCCTAATTGTCAGGATCAGTCCAGGAATGCTGTTATGCAAAGCTCAGCAAAGAAGTCATCTGGAGGTGGTACTTCATTGCTTCTGTAGTTGAGAACAGAAGCAACTGTTACCAATGGTCGTGGATCTCAGCGGTAAGGCAGATTCCTGTAGCCTGTGAGCACACTTGCTGTGCAAGCCTTTGGAGAAACAATAAATGTGAAATCTTATGTCTTTTTTTTTCTTTCCTTCCCTTCCCCAAATCCCCTTTTGGAATACAATTGCACTTCAATAGAGGAAAGCAGTTATAACATTAAAGAAAGACTTGGAGTATGAATTTAATAATCCTGTTTAGAAGGAGCGTCTGGCAGAAATAAACTAGAGAGAATTTAAACGCATTTCACTGAAAGCCATAGTTAAGAATGGAAATTGGATAAAGACAGTACAAATTCTTCACAAAAGACTAATACTGCATCTGGATAGTAAGGCCTGTTTCAGTGCCAGGCCCTAACCTTAAGTCTGTTGTAAATTTAGCCTGATTCTCAGAAATGCTAAGTACTTGCTTCCCATTGGTAATTTTTCAGGAGCCTGACTGTTTTATTTTTTGAGGGCTGCCCTTGCTAATTGAATATAAAAGCTTGACACTAACATGCTTGTTGCCTTGTTTGAAAAACAGTTCCCTGGATATGCACAGATCCACACTTGCCTCTTTATGAGGAACCTTACTTTATTTTCTTTCATTGTTCTAGGGTATGTGCCAACGTTAGCCAGTTAACGTAAACCAAATTCTTATATGGCAATGGTAAAGTGGGAGAGATTTGTGATTGCCTAACATTATGTTTGGAGCAGCGTGGGCAAGATCCTGTGTGTAACCAGCAGGATGTGCAGAAGCAGATGCCCTTGGCAAAAAAGAAGCGGTGCCACCACACATCAGCTGACATGTGGATACTAAGGGCACTGAACCTGCCAATTATTTAGGATGTCAGAGGTGTGGCATGTGTGGTGTTTGTGTGCATGTTGTACCGCCTTGAAAGGTTCCTGAGATCTTCGGTAGGCTAACAGGACACATGTGGGAGGTAGGGCCAATTTGGTATATGTTTGTCTCTTAGAGAAATTAGGGCACTCTAGTTAAGTGGTCTAAACTGGAATATATATCATTATACCAACTTACAGTACCTTTAGGTGGGGCTGGTGGCAACAGCTTTTTAATAAGATTACTTAACATTTTCCATTGTAAGACCTTGGCATTTTCTATGCTAGATCCTCTTCAGGCCAAACATTTTTTCAGGAAACTTTGTTCAAAATGGTTACGCCAGCTCCAAGAGCAGGAACAAGAAAAACATTGCTTTGCCCACACTAGAAATTCTTCTGACCTTTCCTTTGAAATACCTGAGCATGCCCTCATTGGAACAAGAATTTAGGAGGTGGGCTTCTGTGTCTGAGGTGGGGCTGGGGAAGGAGGAGGGAGTGCCCTTCCTGTCAAAATCCACCCACCTCTGTCCAATTTTAAGCCTTTGAATCATAGCGTGCATATGCTAGCTAGAGACTTACTACTGCCTAGCAGCTAAAACTGCCAGTGATGATGTCTTCCTTGAGCAAACTTCAGCCTTCTGCGTTTCCTGAACCAGCTGAGTGTGTCCAGTCACCAGACCTACAGGAGCGCTGGAAGGGATGTTCCCAGCTGCTCTGGGTCGTGCTGGAGGCAGCTGCCGAAATACGGGTTCAGGGCAGGCAAGTGGTGCAGAGGAGGGAGCCATATGTTTGGGTGCAGAGAGAGAAGGAGCTGTGTGAGGAGGAAACACCATCCTCCCTTCTGATGCATGCACTGCGAGGGGCTGAGGAGTTGCACATCCAGCCTGAATTCTCCTTCCTCACTTTTTGCACACTTGAATTTTTAAAGTTACTCACTCATCTTAGGCTCGGTTTAAGGATTTTTGTTGTTGTTGCTGTTGTTTGTTTGCTGTATATACTTTCGGATCCCTTAAAGACTCACAATAAACAGGAGCTCTGTTTTACTAGTTGCTGCTGAAATGCTGACCCATGCTGCAATGAGCTTGCAGGATAAATAGACAAAACAAGGAAGGTGGCCATGTCTGAGCTGCAACTGGAATGTAGCAGTTTCTGGCTCCTACTTGTGTGATTAAATGGGAACAGGGCCACATAGCTCCTCCCTCCCTTGGAAAACAAAAACTATGGACACTTGTACAGAAAACAACCCCGGTCTCTGTTTGTCCTTGTCTCACTGCAGTTTCTTCAGATTTATTTTTTTTCAGTATCATAAGAAGTTAATGTAGGTGTGAGTTTCAAAATGGAGTAGTCTTTAATCAGATGAGGAATAGGCAAATGTCCTGTCTTCCTGGCAATCTCCTTAAGCAGCAGCAAGAATAAAAAGCAGCTTGTAATGGCAGTAGAACAGAACAACAAGACTGATCACTAAAAAGAGTTTTTTTATGGTTTTCATAAAGTGACAGCTGTGATTTATTCCATTCTTTACCATTTTGAGATAATTTGGAATCGAGTATAGAATCACTGGATATTAAGATTTTAGCGGGAAGCCAGGGAGAACATCCGTCATCACCATGGTGTGTGTTAATTTTTAATCATCTCGGGATAATTTTAAAACATAGCTGCAGGTTTCTGAAACATTCATGTGAGCAAGTCTGTAAGTATGTTGGCTGCCTAGGGTAGGAAAATCCTCCAGTTCACAGGACAGTCTGACCAAGGAGCTGTGTGAGAGGGAAAATGCTGTTGACACCTTCTGAGACATGGTCTTCAACAAGAGTAAAAACATTAAATAACTAGCATCTGAAGTTCCCGGAGGGACATACTGGTGGAGTGTTTCACTTCAGAGACTCTCGCACGAGTTCGGCCTGACTGGAAATGTTTAATATCCAAGGGAAAAAAAGTTCAAGGGATTTTTTTCTCCTCTTGAAAATATTACATTCAGGGAGTGTGACTCCAGCGGGAATGAAGGAGGCAAACGGAAAACTTTTGGCAGAGTGAGCTCAAGTTTTGCATTTTCTCAATGGCGTTTTTCTGCCTGTGTGCAATGTGATACCCCATGAATGCCACATTCGGTTCGCTCCAGGATTTCAGGGTAAGTTGTCGAGCCCTGTGAATGTCAGGAGATCCTCAGCAGGTGGAGATCGTCACCAGCTGGTAGAGATCAGAGGGCCCTTGAGGTGAAGATGATGCCACCTCGGCCCGCCTGCACGGGTGGCCTGGGCCGGTGGCCGCCCCTTCTCCTTGCCCTCATGGCGGGCACAGGCCCTGCCTGGGTCCTCTGAGCAATACTCCTGTGTAAATATTTGCCACCGGCAGATTTCCAGCATAATAGTACCCAGCAAGGTCAGCTCTGCCTCTTTCCCAGGGCAGCCAGAAAAACTGGCACAACACGCTGAGGGAGATGGAATGGCGGTGACCTTGGTGGGGCTGGGGCTAGTCTCGGCCGCAGGCTGGGTGGGGGGTGGGAGGGCAGCTCTGCTCCACAAAAATCCCTGAGTTGGCACTGCTGATGCTGGCATGTGCCCATCCAGGGGTCCCCATGTCCAGGTGCGCTTTCTGATGGGGCCTGCTAGGGCACTGGGGCATTGGGACACTCAGAAATGGCGTAGGTGGCCCATCCCTGGCATGGACGCCCAAAGAGGGACGTCTGGAGAATGGGTTTTCTTCATCACTGCAGGGTGTGCGTGGAGGAGGACCCATGAATCCTGCTGCTTGCCTCTGTGTTGGATGGGGAGGGAGTCCAGCCTTCATGAAGTACAGAAAATTCATCCACAGAGGAATAGCCAAGGAGAGAGCTAGCTGCCATTCAGGGGGCAAACTAGCAGCTTAACCCTACCCCGAATAACCATAACTTGCCATATGTACGTCTTGCATAGTCTATCAGAGACTAAAGCTGCTAAAAATTGGTCTGAATGGGATGCCTTTTTTCCTCAGAAAAGTTTTGGCAGGAAACTTTTGTAAGGAGCAAATGGAAATGAAATGAATGGAAAGGTGGTCCTCTATCAAGAGAGATCCAAAGTCTTCTGGTGTCTCCACTCAAATTGAGTAGCACCTCCATGTAATAATCTTCATGTTGAGATAAATGAGGCTGTTTGAATAAAAGAAGCGTTTAAGTGTAAAAGAAAGTCAAAGACGAGTGGCTACATTCAAATCAAAAGACTAAAATTCAGGCTTCCTTGAGTCATAAGGAAAGGATAAATCCTTTAAGCTGTGAAGAAGTGCTGGAAGAAGTCCGTGAAATCCATTCTAAAGTTTATCACAAAATAAAACTCAGTTAAGGGCCAGAAAGGAAACTGAACAGTTCAAAGACATGGCAATGTAGCAGAAGAGAACAGCTCTGCTATCATGACATTTTGTACATATTTGGTGCATCTGCAGGTCTTTCTGTTTGGAAGCTTGACACACCAGTAATTCCTTCTTCCAAAGTGAAAATAAATGGTTTATTTCTAATTTACTGCGATGTCTCTGGAGGTGGCTGGTTTTTATGTCAGACCCTCAGGAAAAAAAAAAAAAAGAAATGTTCAGATACACTCCAAAAGGAATTAACTAGATTTTGGCTATATATATATATATAAATATATATGCATGTATATATATATAGATAGATATTTCATTTTCCCCTGCGGGGATGTAATTCTAACTAGATATAATAGGACATAACACATAGACTCAAACTAGAGCAGTAGCAAGAATATGTAGCAAAACTATTCTGCTGGCTTTTTGGAAATGTTCTAGCTGTTTCCATTATGCCAGTGTGACTGTGTTCCTATGGGAACAAGCTTCCTCATAGCAAGAGGCTTCTACAGCAAGAGAAGGTGACTCCTGGCTAAAAACTTGGGGTTTAGCACAAAACCTAATACTCTGTAAATATCAAATATTCTACAATATTTTGATTAAATTCACTCGTTTTCAAAACTAATTAAAATAGTTTTTTTCTACTCTGTCATTGAGGCAGGATGCAATCAGCCACATTAAAACCATCATTAGAACTTAGCAGGTAGATCCTCCATAAGTTAAAGCTTGTTCACACCCTCCTTGCAAGTATGGTATTGCTTCCAAGAGCTGCATCGCAGTGATGGTACCCATTTTGAAAGGCACCATACTGCAGCACTAATCCCATAGGCTTTAGTAGGACTACTGGTGAATTAAAGTAGTATTATTCTTTGTGAGGGAGCATATTAGAATCTGGCCTTGTGTTAACAGCTGCCTTAAATGTGTATCTCCTCTGAAAAACAAGGTCTTGTGTTGTATATTGTAAGAGTATTATGTTGCTGTAATGTTTACTTGCAGCAGCAGCAATGCTTACAGGAGAAAACCTTGGAACTTCAAAGCTGTCTCAAGGATGCCTTGGAAAGAAGGGATTTTAGGGTAAAAAAAGCCATCAATCTGACCAATCAGTCAGAGAACTAAACAATTGCTTTAGCTAGCTGGATACTTCTTTGAATCAGTATTCTGAGTGTTCACAGAATCATAGAATGGCCTGGGTTGAAAAGGACCTTAAAGATCATCTAGTTTCAACCCCCCTGCTCTGGGCAGGGTTGCCAACTACTAGAGCAGGCTGCCCAGAGCCACAATTCAGTTCATACCCTGAACTGAAGCTGCTCAAGTGTATCTGCTTTATTTTTAACTCCTAACTGTTAAAACTGCCAGCAAAGTAGCCGTTACGCACATAAGTGATATGAAGGAGACAGAACTTAATCTGCTGTTCTTTGCCAGCAGATAATGCATGGACATACTGGAAGTTGTAATGTGGCGGGGACTCAAATTTCAAGACAAACTGGGGGGAAGTACCCAGTTAAATGGAGTCAGATATGCTGTACCTCAAGGGTACAGATGTAAATGAAACCTCAAGCGTGGTCCCATCATGTTCCATCTGGTACCATGAGTCCAGAAATCCCATTTTTCTAGTGGAAACAAATGAAACAAGGATGTCAGAATTGTACCTTCCAGTCTTGTCCTTATCCCTCCTGTAGTCACTGCTGAAACTTCTCTAGTTCTGTTCTCAGTGCTGGTTCATCTATGTCTGGTCTCTGCTGGCGTAGCCCTGTCTATCCTTGCTGATGCTATAGTCTTGGTGCAGCTCCTCTTATACCTCGCTTGAGGTGCAGAGGGTGGCTGTCGTGAGGCATCCACCTGCTGAAGGCAAGGGGACCTTGTGTGTGCCATTTTCTTTCTTATCCTTAGGGCAGATGATGGTGAGCTGGCCCTGAAGAAATCCTGAAGGTGCCTAAGACTCAGTAAACTTCAGGCACCAGTAGAAACCTCCAAGAAAAGTGCTGGAGCAATGCACTTGGTTGGTGATACAGTAGGATCAGTGCTTACTGTTGAGAAACTGAAGCACATTTCAGGAGAGATCTACTGTCTGCCCTGTTTTGTGCACTACTCGTTCAGGCCACCTCAGCAGCTCACAAGGGGCCACAAAGTCCCACCTTCCTGTACAGTTTCACCCGAGTGATTTGTTATTTTTGAGGATAGAAAACATGTTTGTGAGAAATAGAAGCAAAGAAGAACAGACAATAAAGAATTGTAGAATCATAGAATGTTTTGGGTTGGAAGGGACGTTTTCAACACTAATCAACACTTTGATTAGTGTTGAAATTTTGTCTAATCTCAAGAAACTTCCTGGTTTAAATTTCCAACTGCTCTTAACAGCAATGACATGTTGTCACCTCTCTGTATTTTTGTGCTTAAGAAGGTACAGGAATTTTAAACTGACTAACTACAACGCCTAACCAGCATTTCAGTGGAGCCACTGTTCTGATAATATATCATGAAGCATATACTGTACCCTTGGAAACAACCGTTTGCAGTTTCTGTCTTTAGAACGATCCTTATAGCTCAAAGGAGATCTACACAGTAAAAACATGGGTGTGTTAATCCTTTGTAAGCTTGATAAGTTGTGAATTTGTTTGAATAGCCATCTGCTAGTCTTGAGACTTTAGTATTTGCTTGCCAACTAGGACAAGGTATGTTGAGGGTTATGTTGCTTTTATTGCTCTGTATGAAGTACATCTGCATGCAGAGAAAAACAGGATGATGATGGACCATGAAGGCTGAGAGAATGACAAATGAAAGTGGGGCCATTTTTCTGGGAACTTCGAATGCTTAAATTCAGTGTGCAAGTGTTTCTAGAGTAGATATTTTTAAAGGGCATTGGGCCAAGTAGTCTTAGGCCAAATGTGTGGCTATTTAAGGAAATACATTACAAAGCATTAAGAGTCACTCCCATGAAACATCATTTGAACTGTGCCTGAATGTTTGCAGTTTTGCCCCAACTTAGAGCCAGAGGCCAGCACCTCAGAGGCAGGGTACCGTAACACTCAGCGCCAAACACGGTCACAGAAGATCTTTCATTTCCCTCCCCGCTCCGAGCGTTCCCTTG
Organism: Anseranas semipalmata; assembly: GCA_013399115.1. Lineage (NCBI taxonomy): Eukaryota > Metazoa > Chordata > Aves > Anseriformes > Anseranatidae > Anseranas > Anseranas semipalmata. The sequence goes on from VXAA01003470.1 coordinate 214,139, forward strand.
CAAGTGTTATGAAATGTAAATGCAATAGCACCGTGTGGGTGAAACCTAGAAAGCACAACTCCCCTAGAAGCTGGCTGGTAGTGCACGTGAAGCATCCTGGCCTTGTTTATTCTCAGGATAAATGCTGTCTCGAGGAGTGTACCAGGGTGCCCCACTTTGTTTAGGGAGTTTCCTCTCCCCAGATGACAGTGGAGTGGGTCAGCTTTACCCTGAAGGCAAATGTTTTTACGGGAAGGAGGTGCACAGGTGGAAGAGAAATGGTTTGGAGGAGAAAGAGGGCTGCTCTTCGCTGTGAATGCACCAGGATGGTGCTGCACCAGCTCCCCCGGGTGTGGGGTTCGCAGGCTGGACAAAGCCTTTTCCCTGGAAGCGGAGGCAGTCTGCAAGCTGGGAAGTGCTCTGCGCTTATCCTTTTGCCCCCCTGAAAGCAACACGGCCCTGCATGCACAGTGGCTGATTTCAGCAAGGCTGTTTGAAGTCCATCAAAGTGATCTTTAATGCAGCGTGACCGACTTAAAGACTTCTTTTCATTTTTCATTAGCCGCACGAGGAATAAAGCACAACTGATGCGGGACACGGCAATGCTTTGTTTTGTGCTGGAGCACGGGTGCTTTTGCAGGACAGACTGCTGGAGGGACATCATCTCTACCCTGACTCTTCCTGACAGGACTGATGGAGCTGTTTTTCCAGTGAATTTCCAGCTAGGCTGTTAAAATAAACTTCTCCGTGAAAGCTTCTGACTGCAAGCAGTCATCCTGCCTCTGTATTTGCCTTCTTTCTGTAACTGTCTGTGCTGTTCCGTGGGGCTCTCCTCTGGAGAGCTTTCCACTGTGTGGCTGAAATTACCTGTACACAGTCTTAGAGAATACTGATACCTCATGTTAGTCACACAAAAACGCTATTTTAAGGACTTCAAGGTGTCCTGCCCCTGTGACAGTTATCTGAGTGCCACCCATCAGACGTATCACAGCCTTAAGTGAACTGGATGATTTGTAGTGCTTTGTGCATATTTTGTAATTAAGTCACTAGGCATGAGGGTTGTTTTTTGTCTATTTTTTATTTTGTTTTGTTTGTGTTTTAATTACTATTTTTTTTGCAGCCAAATTCTAAAGTCCATGTTTAGGGCCGCACACGCTCAGATTTCCTTTAACTCTTGATAGGTGGAAAGAACTGAGTCACGACCTTACGGTCCGAACACGAGCAAACAATCTGTTACGGTGAACACACGGAGGGGAAAAAATACGATGATTCAAAGCAACAGGATCCTCAGCTTGAGATCATCATTTTCACAAAGGCAGGGGGTAGCAGCTGTCTGTTGATCACGGGATTATATCTTCCCGCTGTTCCTGGAGTGACCTTAAATAAAACCTCTAATGCCGGCGTGGCCGAGGCAGGCAGGGGCGTCGGGGATAAATCCCTGCGTGGCCCTTCGCAGCATGCCTGCGTGCAGGGGCAGCCCGGGGAGGTCTGTGCACCAGTCTGTGTCCCTTCTGTGCCTGTGCTCCCGGCCTCGAGGAGGTTTCTGGAGCCTTCGCTGATCATCCACGGTTGTGCTCGCTGTTGCATCTGTGCTGTTAGGTCCGGAGCCTGGGGATTTAAAGTCTCCCTCGCACTGAAGTTCTCTTGCTAAAGTCATAGGCGAGAGGTCCCTGTCCTGTTGAAGGTGTAACTGAAAGGCATTACAAACACAGTGCTTACTTCCAAGATGTGTCTGTTTTTTGGTTAAAAAACTGTTGGATTCTGAAGCTTATTTTATGCTAGATTTAAAAACACGAGTTCTTCCAAGGACGCAACATGAATGAATGCGAGCACTAAATTATGCTGACCTTTCAATTAGAAATTTTCCACCGTGTATGATTCCAGGACAAATATTGATTGAACAATATGCGTGTGTGAAGTGTGGCCTGACACCCAGTGTGACCTTCCTCTTCTGCGCCTGATCACCAGAGATGGCTTTAAGCTTCCTTTTGTAGCAAAACCTTGTTTCATAACCGAGCTCCCCTGCTCTTTGGAACCTGAGTTTCTTCGTTTGTTTGCTCAGTGAGCTGAAGTCTGTTGGGATATTTCTCTGTTTGACTTGGTTGTTAGCTTTGTTGCCATCTGAAATGGCCCAGGGCTGGTTTGTTCAAGGTTGTGTTTCTGGAAGAGCTAGCGGAGGGTTTTGTCCTCCACACGTTCGCCGGTATCGCCGCGTGTGATTTTTGCGCCATTATGCGCTGCTCGCCTGCTCAGGCTGGCAGCACGTTGTGTTTGCACACGCGCTTGGCTCCAGCTCGTAGCATCCACTGAGGCTGGGAAAATGTCTTCCCACTGGGAGATTTTTTCACTGAATTTTCATATCTGCAATTCCTATAGAAAATTTTTTAAGGTCACAAGGGACCATTTTTCAAAAATGCTCTTAAAGTTGTGGACGAAGGACGGCATTTAGCCCTTCCTCAAACTGTGCTGTATGTGTATTTTTGGAGTAGAAACAAAGGCACATACTGCTGTTGTGGTGTAGCAGATTCCTCCAACAAGGATGGATTTGGTCCCCAATATGTACTTTACAGCAATGCAATCTGCCTGTGCAGGGAGAGTCAGTGCAAAGGCGGCATGCCCCCTCTGCACTCCCCATAGCATCCATGCCGCAGGGTGGCACAGGGTGAGTGTTATCTGATGGGCCTCCATTTTTGTTTGTAAAAGCACCAGCTGACATTTTTAGATGCTGCTGCGTTTTTGGGATGTGGGGCTCACAGAGGCAGTGGGGTGGGTGAAGAGGGAAGGGGGTCAGGGTTGCCAGCTTGGCTGAAGCTGGGGAAATGGAGGATGCAGAAGAGCAAAGGCATTTGAATGAGACACTCTCTTAGGGATGCTCTTTATAAGAGGAAAAGAATAAAAATATTACAATTGACATTGTAATTGCCCAAATTCACAAACCCAGAGAGCAGCATATATGGTGCCTATAGAGCCTACAGCCCCCTGGAACGCTTCCCAGGGGAAAGCTGGGGTGGGAGCTGGAGCCTGCATTTATTTGTCTTTCATTCGTGCCCTCATCAAAAGTACCGATGTCCAGGCCTCCAGCTCCCACCAAAGACGTGCGCATCGATGGAGCACATGTTGCTGCCTTCTGACCCTTATAAGAAACAGTATTATTTCTTCTCATGTTAATGAGAAATATTCATACTGTTTTCTTCTGGGATTATGATCCTTACTTCTATATATAATATATATATATATAATATAAACACACGCATACTATATATACGCATACATATATATATATATATCCCTTTCCCTCATCCCTTTTCCTTCTCTTCTCACAGACCAAATGGTCCCAGTGAGAGGATAGCAACTTTCCATCACAAATGCTTTTCCTGTGACTGTTTTTTGTTTTCTAAGCCTGCCACATGAAAGTAGACATAATATTTTCATTTTGGTTGTCTATAAATAAACAGAAATCTGACTTCCAGAAAGTGTTACTGCAGCAAGTCAAGTTCCAAGGCAGAAAAGCACCCCTCTTCTCTACTGCTGAGCCCCATCGTGCCCCCTGAGGTCATGCTGGGACCCCAGGTGGTTCACAAAGAAACATGGACACCCCCAGCTTAAAATACAACAGCAAGGCCTGGTTCTGCTGCCCTACTCCTTCTCCTCAGCTTTAAGCTGCTGCAGGGTGCACAGCTCATTCCTGTGCAAGAGATGGGACCTCCAACAAGACTTAGGAAGCTTGCTTTCCTCATGTCTTTTTCTATATTCTCTCTTGAAGTTATGACTGTGGTTCCATGGACCTCCAAGCAGATGTGCTGCTCTTCCCATGGCTATCTTTTTGGACATATGGACCAAGCCTTTCAGTTTTAAAACTCCATTACTGGGGAAAGGGGGACCTTCTTCAGGCCCTGGCCCTCGGTGAAGACGATTGTCCATGTGGCATGCACGAGTGCTCAGCGCACTGATGTGGAACAGATCCTGCCTGACCAGCCTGCATTTGGGTCACTGTATTGACCACTCGCTGTGACAGGCACGTGTCCTTGTTCTTTGCCCTGGTACAGAGTTTGGAAAACCCTGCTCCAGGAATGGAGTGAGCAGGGTGGATGTTAGGTGGAGGCCAGAGAGGTCCGCGCACCTTTTCTGAAGGCATGTGCAGTCAGAGGGTTTTGCAGCTCAAGCGTAGACAGCACTCTACACGTCTGATTTCACCCTGCTGTTCCGCTTTAGAGTTTCTTCGCGACACAATATATAGCTGCTGAGATGTGGGATCAATCTCCTGTCCCCTAGGGAGCTGGATTTGAAATCCCAGGACAGCCTCCTCTAGACTGAGGGTTTAGGCCCCGTTCTCAGAGGTCTCTCTGAACCCACTCTGACTGGCAACATGCACTGCTACCAGAAATGGCTGCCCCTCCGTGTCTCCCCTCTTCCCTGAGGAGCTGATCTAGGACTGGTTTTAGGCAGAGGCAGCACCACCACGGTAGGCCGAGTCCTGTGGAAATGTCTCTGGACGGCAGCTCTGCAGCGTGCAGAGGAAGTGGGTGTCCGTGCTTGCTCCCATTTTGCTGGGACCGGGATCTCTGGGCCTTAACCCCATTTGGGTTCGGCTCGAACACACCATGGAGCTACCACATGCTCTCAAGTGTTCAGTGCTGTTAACATGTGGGACAAGGAATCAGTGGTTCAGGGCAGGGACGTCTGCTTTGTTAACTCCAATTTCCCCGCTTATCTAATCCTTCTGGGCACTGCAACTTTGTCCTATGCAGGCAGCTGCAACATAGAAGGAGTCCCACATGCTTTCTCCTACACTGGCTTTCTTGGAAGCTGCTCTGTACAGCACCTTCCTCCCTCCCCACCTCTTCCCTCACCTGTCTCCTGTGACTCACTGACCCACAGTCATGGTAGCTCTGCAGTGTCAAGGACGTCTGATCAAGGGGAGAAATGCAGGACCACGAGTCTTTTCCCTCCCCACAGAAGAGAGACCATGCAAGGCAGAGATGCTCTGGCTTCAGGGAGAGGAATGGGGATACAGGCACAAGCCAGGGAGATGGGCTTCTTGGCAATAGGGAGGACCAGGCCAAGCTGTCAGAGTGCTGCAGAATGGGACACAAGACTTGCAAGGAAAGTAACACGGTGGCATTGGCACTTGAGAAGTATTGTTCTGGGCTGGGAATATTTCTGTCCACTATTTCCATGGAGCTGCTGTTATTATCCACTGTTACTGTGTTATGGCTTCTGGATGAGCGTGTTCCTTCAAGATTTAATCTTTTTCTTATCATGAGGCTACTGGGTAGAATTACATCCTAACTCACATCCTCTGGAAGGAGAAAACATCAGTGGGGCTGAAAAGCGGTCTCTGCTTAGGCACCATCACGTTGAGGTGTGCTCTACGGTCCCACTCGTGCGGCTTCCAGAGGCAGAAGGTGTTCCTGCTTAGCAATGGCTACACCTGCTTTCTTTTGTTTTCCATCCTCTATTTTTATTTTATGGAAAGCATTATAAATCAGCAAGGATTTTTTCTTTTTCTTACCCTTTTTTCAACCTAGGGCTGCAACTGAAGTCTTCAGCACAGGAGCCTGTCACAGCCTCAGCTGCGAGTGCATCTCACACGTGACGGGATTGCCTCGTATCAATGCATAGCTTAAAAAAGCTACTTTGCAGGGCAAAGGGGGAGTGTGGACTAGCTATTCACGCTTAACAATGCTTGCAAAGTGAAAATGGTTCACCGGGAACCAACAGGCAGACAAAGGAATTGGGCTGAACTGGTTCCACTGTATGTGTTGCTTTCCCAGTGAGAGGCTTTGGGTACCACCTGTGGTGGCTGCCACCTCTGCTCAGCTGGGCAGTGGATCCGCTGTTCCAAAAAGAGTCACAGCCGACCCAGCCAGCCGGCCTAGACGATGTTTCCGCTTGATACCACCTCTCAGGAATTTTAAAAGGGAGTTCTAAAGGATGTCAGAAATTTTAAAGGGTTTGAAAGCTTTCCATCTCTCTGCTTTCGCAAGAAGTTTTTTCCTGTGCTTGTTTATGGTTTTGATGCTCAGATCAAACAGATGCTTGTTTAGAAACAGGTCAGAATTCCCAGACTTGTAGGAAACACTGTCTGCCTTATTTTCCACTGTTTAGTACCCAAAGCTAAGCATGTAAACCATTCCTGTGAATAACCTGGGTGGTTCCCCCGTTCAGAGCACAGCCTTCTTGCTCATGCTGAGAGCTCTCTCGCAGCATAAGCAGTGGGAGACCATCTGTGCACGAGCTGTAGGAACTTGTGCAAATATTGCTGCTTTGGTGAAGCTGAGGGGCTTCTTCTCAGGTTGGCTTTTATCGCTGACACCTCCTCATAGGGTCTTGCTTACTGGAGGATGAATTCCCCATGGGTGCAAGCAGGTGGCCACGGAGAACAGCCCTGGACACAGAGCACATGCAGTACAGCAGCCTCAGACGCAGCCTTGTGTCACCTCACTTCACAATATTAGGCCTGACATATGGAAAAGCTTCTTGCCCTCCCAGGTTGTTGGGGTCATTTTGTGTACATTGCTTAAATAAAAGCAGAAATTTCTGTAATCGTTCGATCGTAGGGGCTGGAGCCTTAGCAATGCAACAACTGCGGGCCTGGCGATGAGATCATGACCATCAACAGTGTTATGGTAGTAAAAATGGGGAAGTGGAATGGTCTGAAAACAGAAATGCAATACCTAAATGCACACACATAACTGGCAAAAGAAAGGCAGTGTAAAAGAGCTGTCAATAGGCCAGGAAAATCCTGAAATTGCATGTGTCCTGAAATTTCATTTTCTTGTGAGCGATGAATGAGCCTCTGCTACCCCAAAGCCTTAAAAAATTAAACGGGTTAGTGAGCGGGCTTATCAACTGGGGCAGTTTGCAAATCCTCTGCTTTGACATCAGTCATGGTAAAGGAGCTGTAGGGTTTTTATGATATGGCTTTTTTTTTACCTTTCAAAAGAATGCTGGATCTGAAGAGCAGCAGATATCCTCTGTGTAGCCTGCGGGGTCAGCAACCACAGAAATAACTGCATTATTTTATTTTCCTACTCTGTTCCCAATATTTTTCCACTTGTATGATTTATTCTTGGTTAGTATATAGCATAAATATATATATAAAAGATACAGCTCCCTCAGCCTAAATGGTAAAAAAAAAATGCAGAAAAAGAGGCAAGTAGGATTTAAAATGTAGTAAACCAATTTGAAATATTTGATTCACCAGTCACCAGTTGTATGATGGCTCAAGGAAAGCCACTAGAGTAAGAGGATAATCCAGACTGTAAGCTTTGAAAGTGGCTGTAGAACAGGCCAGGGTCTTAGAAAAGGGTCTTGGCCATCCCTGCGTTAGCACGCTTCCCAAAGCAGGGGAATCAGGGAATATTTTCACACCAAGCTCCCTCAGCATGGCTTGCCCTCTACAGCCAAGCTTTGTGCAACGGGATGTGAATTGCATTGCTTTCTGATGGCTTAACTTCAGCATGTTCCAGAGCATGCTGAGTCTCTCACCCTTTGCAACAAAACCCCCTTTTGGAAGGACTTCAAGCTAGCTACCAAAAGCCTGAATCCAGAATTGTGAGAGAGATGGGAAATTGCTGAGGAAAATACATTACCAAGAGGAAAGCAGACAAATGCTTGGCAGGCAAGCATTAGTTTTGTTCCTGAAAAGGTATGTAAGCCTAGGATTTAGGAGAGCTGAGCAGATTTGGAAGAAATGTGCAAGCTTCAAGAGATACGACAGATATTAAACTACAATGGCTTGCTTAAAAATAACAGTGCACTTCACAGATGACGAATATGCCGCAGAAGTATTTGAGTCTGGGGATCAATTCTAGTGGCTTCATCTGACAAAATCCCGCGTGGCAGGCAGCTCAGCAGCCAGAAAGTCAGTGTGTGCCCAGGGCTGTACGCTCTTCCTTCACCTGCGAGAAGCTCTGGATCCCCGAAGCTCCCAGCTGTGCCCAGGAGCAGCTGGGGCCAGCGCGGATGAGCGTTAAGGGGCTTTGGCTTGGTTCTTTCCCGGCTCCACTTTTGGGCTCCTCTATTTGTGAGTGAGCAGTGCAAAGGCACTTAGCTCGCACCCGCTTCGAGGAAAGCAGGGTGGCACCTCTTGGTGGCAAATTGGAATGATAGAAAAATGAAGCATCAGCTTTCGGGAGACTCCTGCAAGTCTCCTAACTGCGTGTTGAAGGCAGCTGCCTCTACCAGAATGACTCAGTGCTTACTACAGCTCACGGGTGTCTCTGCCTGGTGTAGAAGTGCAGCCATGAGTTATGGGGACATGGGTGAGAGCCCCTGGTGTGGGTCATGTCAAGTTTACATACTCATTTGGAATAATCATTTGTAGTCTCTTGGTAATAAATGCCTTAAGTCTTAGTGTTCTTTTTCTCATGTCCTTCCCAGTTCAAGCCTAGGATAAACAGATTCTGCAGAAGTTTTCTTCTGAGAAATCTCACAAGATCCATTTTTATATACACTGAATTGGAATTAGTTTTCTTCACAAAGGGAAACTTTTTTTTATTATTATTTTCTCAGTGCTAGTTCACATTTGCTTTAAGGAACAGAAATCCCTTTATAAATGAACGCCTTTCTGTGGAGAAATCATGAATGCAGTAATTTTAAACAGGCAGCACAGCCTGGAGGCCACCAGTACTGTATACAAGCACATGCTTGTCTTTCAGAAGTATTGATCCCATTTAACGAATTATGAAATCTTAGCATACATGCTATGTAAGAACCGTGTGGTCCTCTAACACCTTGGCGAAGTTTGCACAAAAGCCTTCCTTGCTTATTCCGATGTGGAGAAAAACCTCCAGGAAGCCTTGATGCGCACAGCCATGGTGCAACGTACCGGTAAGCGCTGCTAACCCAGGGCTGCCCCCTCGATGTTTCAGGTACCTAAGGCAGGACATGTAGGAAAGAGACATGGAGGCAACTCCTTTCTCAGGAATGCGTAATGCCTTCCAAAACTCACTAAGAAAATACCCTGTGTCAATACTCGGAGGCTGAGGAATAAGATGGATTTTTGACACCCCTTACGGTTAACTCTTTCAACACAGGCTTGAGAGGAACAGAGTTGTGTTTCCGATGGTTTGATGTGCTTATCTACTACAGACCAAGAGAGAAGTAGAGGGAAGAATGGCTAAAAGCATATTCTACATATCTTTTTGTATTTCATTTTTTTTCTTAATTAAGTGTCAAATTATTGGGACTAAATTTCAAAAGTTCTGTTGCTTTGTCTGAATGATTTGCCAAGCATTTAACAATTCATTAGCAATTAATAGAATGTATTTGGCAGGCTAGCAAACCTAGAAGTATTCATTCAATTGACACCCAGTGAGCAACATGCTTTAGAAGTGCATATAAAAAGCAGAGTGATTTCAGAGAGGGTTGTCAGGATGAGTTTGAATTTCCTGCCTTCTTCTAATCTGACAGTAATGATATAAGCTGAATTACATTAGGACAGAGTGAAATACTCAGCAAGTTTAATATTTCAAAACCAATTCTTTTAGACGTAACTTTGTGGAAAATCTCGGCTTTTTGTTCCAAAGTAGAATGCTAATACAATTTGAGATACTGGATGTTTCCCTGGAATAGAAATAGTAAATAATCTTCTCTGATTTGCAAGGATCAGTGTCTTGGTTCTAATTATATTCATCCTTACACATGTGTGATAGAGTACCTGCATTTTAGCAAACTGACTGAAGTAAAAGAAAATTTGAATTAAAATAATAGCCTCTTCTAGGACATCTGCTCAACATTAAAAGAATATCAACTCATTATCTGATACACATTATCCAAGATAATGTTAGCGATTTTTTTTATTTTATGCCTCTTTTCATTTGCAGCTTAAATTCCCAAGCCCTCTGAAATGGTGAGTCATTAGGAATGTCATTTCAAAGACTGTTTTTAATCTCTTTATCTTTTCCCACAACTGATTTACCCAAGGGCACAAGTAAAGCACATGTAACAGATTCCCAAAGGTCCAAAAATCGTAATTTCTTTCCTATCGAGCCTTATTTTATTCTCACTTTATTTAAAACAGTTCTAAAAAGACTCATCAAGTTGGTAATTTTAACTGTGAGGTAATGGGTGGCTTTTATCACCACACAGATGTAAGCTGATAACTGGATCTGAATTTTGTCTCCTCTGTTTCTTGTTTCAAACGTCTGACACCCAGCATCGTCTCCTGGCTATTTCTACTGTCTTTGGAGTGCAGGCGTACAAAGGTCTTTTCTTTTCTACCACTATGTTATTTTTTAAAGCCTTCTCCCTCTGAAACCATTGGCTAAGTACAGACAATGTGAGGTAAGGTATTAATTCACTGAAAATGAACTCATTCAAAACAGTTATTCAAGTTGGTGCTGAATTTCAAGCATAAAAAAAAAAAATCAAAGACTTAACTGATTTCTATTCCTAAGTTTAAAGTCCTTTGTAAGAACATCAAGGATGCTGTATGTAAACTACTCAGAAATACGGAGAAGAAAAAAGGGTGATCATCTATATTTCCAAGTTGTGGTTAAAATGATATTCATTCTTGCACCGTAGTCGAAATACATTAATGTTTCATCACCACATGAGAACCCTGATTAGCCTTGTTCATGGCTGCAGCTGGAACGCTGAGAAAAACCTTCCAAGGACAAGCGGTTTTCAAATGTCCTTCTCCCAGTTCCTGCCGGGCAGAGTTATCTCCCACAAGTGTCCATGGTGGGAGACAGACCTCTCTGTCCTTCCCTGCAGGCGCCCAGAGCCTCTCTTCACACTGGCGGCTTTGGAAGTCCTCCTCCAGCCACCTGGGAGCCTGGTGGCTCTGCCACCATGATGCTTGTGCCTAAAGCGGTGTGCCCAGCACGCCAAATGTCTGGCCATGTGTGTGTCCTGGAGGTATTCTAAAGAGGAGAGGCAAATCTTCTGTACTAACAAGACTGGGAGAAAGAAGACAATTGTAACCCGGGAAACATCTCATGTTACTATGACCATCAAAGGAAGATTTAGCCATATTTATAGCACCTATCATCTCAAACTTGATGGTCAGAATGCGTTGTGTATTTTTATACCATATCCTTGTTCTAAGACGCAGCACCCACAAAACCGTGAAGTTCAACCCAAGCTGTGCAGACACACCACTTTGTAATCGGTAACATAATTCACAGAAGTCAACACTGTTTATATCGTCTACAGGACGTCATTTGTCCATGTGCTGGTCACATACAGGAATGCAAATTGACCTCCAAGACTGCACGCAAAGCACAGACTAGAGAAACAAGAGGAATTCTGAGGAAAATGCTTTACATTTCAGGTTTTATCCAACGAAACTATTCTACGTGGGCATGAAGCAAGCGTGGTCCACCTTCTGCTGAGTGGACCTTCTTAGTGGTCTGAGTGGGCTTACTTCTGCATTGTCTCACTCCTTCCCTTGGCAGATGTTCATGCTCACACAGAGAATGCTTCTGTAAATTTTATGCTCACTCTGAACAGGGACAACACAAAGAGTGAATCTGTTCAGCCTGAGCAGTCTTTCTGCACTTGCACATGGAAAAGAAAGGTATCGTTAGTTCTTTCTTCCAAATTTTCCACAATTGATCTATTTAAACACAGTAAAGTCCTTTCTTTGAGCATCAGGGCTGACAGGACCAAGTTGATTTTAGTGTTATTTCTAAAAAGAGCTCACTGATACCGCAGGATTTATCAACAGCCACCTCACCAATCTCTTCTTCTCCCTGTGCTCTTCCTCCACCTGTATTCTTGTTCTCATACTGTTTTTTGACAAGATTTCTCATTAATCTGCAGACAGACATTGTCTTCCTCCTGCTTCATTAGGGACAAGCCATTCATCCCTTCTGTTCGAGAACAGCAAAGTTCAAAAGCACAACTAATTAAAAGCACCTAATGACCAGGATAGCCTTGCAGGCAGTGAAAGAAACAGTTCGCCTGTGGACATCTTAACAATGTCCAACTTCTGTGCTCCAAGCAGCCCAAGAAAGTTTATGATCAAAGGCTTACTTTTTGGGCTGCAGACCAGGCAGATAGTGCTTTGGGTGTGCTGAACATTAATTTGCCATCTTTATGTTTTGGGGAACAGCATTAGGCCACTGGCTTGAAAGCTGTACCCCCGTTGGGCCCATGCAAGTGCCTAAACACCACAAACTTGAATATATGCTAGCAATCACTAATAACACCGGGCGATGCTCTGTGCTCCAGTACTATGGAAGAAACTCTGCTGGAACTGCCGAGTGTTACCTTGGATCTAAGTTAAGAGAAGCTGACTTTCAGAAACCACTTCGACTCATTCCAATGGGGGTTGTTTCTGATGACATCAAATGGATGGGTTTTTAGATGTTACTGGCTCTTTGATGGTTGTTACCATGACAGATTCTTATCAACAGAAGTGGGATGAGGCTACCCGTGTGAACATCAAGTCTTCAGCTCCTCCCAGACAGGGCTATTGTGGTAGCATTATATATCTACATTTTCATTTAAAAAGATGCACAAATCCTAGCATTAATTACCATAATTTTTCCCTTATTTCATAAAATGAGAAGAGGCAACATGTGGATACATCCGAATCCCAAGATGCTGTCACAGACAAGAGGAATCTAGAAAACACTTGTGGCTGTCCTGGTAAGAGTGCTAGATGGTGCAGGTATGACCCACCGGGCACTGCTATTCAAAGACTCCCGTTTAGATAATTACACCCAAATACACTTGAAGAAAGTCCCCCACCCCACCCCCTCACCTTTTGAGTACTGGCTTCATGTAAGAAAGTATATGAACACTTGGCTCATAAATCCTCCTTATAGTAAATTATCCCATTTTCCTCCAGACACTAACCTGCTTCAGCTTACAGTTTTTATCTGACAATCCCTTTCTTCTTCACTACTCACAGATGTGGACAAAAACAGCTCAAAGAACACAGTCCACTCTTCTGACTGCATAGCTGACTCTGATCACATAGTGCTGCCATGCCATAAAGATGGCCAATGCTAATTCTGAATATAAGGTGGTGTTTGTTTTTTTTTTAAAGCCAATTTTCCTTGTTGGGTTTGACTGGCTCCCCCCCTTTTTTTTCCTCCCTTTCCTCTGGGAAAAAATACACATTATTACAAGAGTATGATAAAAATATAGGTATGCTGTAATTAGAAATTGCTATTAGAAATTACTGCAAACAGAAAACTGTAACTGAATTGCTAAAATTGGTAATTTTCAGTTGTCTTTTTTGGTGCACTGAAGTTGCTCAGACTTCTGGTATTTCTTCAGGAATTTCTCTCTTTGAAAGGGAAACCATAGTGTATCTCAGCTGTTATTTCTATTCTTGCTTCTAGATGATTTTTTTAATTGTCTGATCTCTTGTCAAGATGAAACCTGGTCTCAATAGTGAATTTTTTTGGTGGCATTAGAACAGGTGGACAAGAGATCTAAATTTTTTAAAGGCAACTGAATTCTTAAAATGTTGGCTAAAGTGGAAAGGGTAGTTCTTACATTCTTTTACATGTAAAAGCAGTTCCTTACTGTCCTCTAGTGGAGTAGTACTATCCTCATGAACACCAATGGACTTCAGAAAAAAAGTTGATAAAATATTCATTTGACTGTATGTCGTTCACTCTCCTGTACCCAAAACCTCTGCAAGCTGCCTTTTGCATTTCAGTTGAAATACTACTGAACTGTGAAGTAAGTAAAAGTTATTATCCAATGGCAGAATCTAAATAATGGTACATTTCAACAAGCTTTACATCTATAGATCTGTGGATACAGGAAATGTGTTGCATATTTAGCAGTGCAACTCTTAAGCTATTGCTAGGGTGGCAGATACAGACCAAAGATGGGGTATGTCACATTTTCAAGGGGAAATGGCATCTCAGATAGTAAGCATCTCTAGTAAACACTCTGTGTGTTTACTAATACTGAATTTTGGCAGTATCAAAAGCGTAACGTGAACCTAAGTATAGCTACACTGAGGGACACATACCAAGACAGATACTTCCCCTAGGGACACATACCGAGACAGATACTTCCCCTAGGATACTCTCCCAGTTTCCTGTAACCCAAACTTAAGGAATGCCCGAGGCAGCAGTAGTATCTTTAACACATCCCATCCTTGATGACTTCTTTCCACTTGACATTCTCTTTTTAACCTGCCCAAACTTTCTGTATCCATAATATCCTACAGTGGTCCCACAGTATAATCCAAGGCTCAACTGGATATGTAGAGAAATGCTCCTTTCTGCTTGTAATTAAACCTGCTACCTGATGCCCCTGATGAGCAACCTTTCCTAATTAGATTCCACACTTCATAACTTCATTAGCATCTATCACATCCCTTGTTCTGTGTCTCCTTTTCAGATTAAATCTTACTTTCTGCTTTGCAAATTCTGCCCTCTCCCTTTCTTTTCTATGTTCTAGCTGTATTGGCGTCCTCTTTCACAGTAAATAATTTAGTCAGCTTTCTACTTTGCCCTCCATCCCTTCTCAAAACGCTTATAGTAAGGCTGAACCCAACAGGTCCTAGCAAGACTCCATTATAATTTCCTCCCTCTGTGGTGATTTGATATACCTTTAAACAGGTATAATCTGTCAGGTAACTTCTCCTTTTATATCTGCTGTGAGCTGAACTCTGTTTTGACACCTTCAAAGAGTCTAACAGACAGGCAGAATGACTCATCTTTAAAAAGTCACGTCAACTCCTCACATTCTATTTATCCACAGGTCTGCAAATCTTGCTCATCATACTTTTTCAGTTATCTCACTGTTTCCAATAGTCCACAAAACTAATCAGGCTGTTGCTCCACTGCTATCCTTGCAGCCTTTTTTAAAATCTGGTGGCAGAATTGTCACTTTGTACTCCTTGAACAGCAAAGCTGCTTTAAGTGACAAGTTCCACGCTACAGCTAGGGGGTCAGCAGTTTCCTCTCACTTCTCAATCCGCAGGGGTATTCCCCAGTGCTGCCAACTTGCTGACACTCACTTCATTGACCTCTTCAATTTACAACAGCTCCTCTCACCTTTCCTGCAAAGAAAGTTCCTTAAGCACCTCCATACTGAACGTCAGTGCAAAAAAAAAAAAAACAAACCAAACCTAAGTTTTCTTGTCACCTTGCTTTTAAATATTTACTTTATAGTTTGATTATTTACCAACTCATTGTAAAGTTTGCTCTTTCTGACAATTAATTATAAATCCTGTTTTAAAGAAGAAACTATTTCCTCATATAGCCTACTTTACAATGAATTTTAGGATTTGCTGTGCTATAATGAGTCTCCACTTTTTTTGTGGATGTAACTTGTCCTTTGTAAAGGCTCTCTCTAGTTAAAAGCAGCCTCCTACCTTACTTTCTTTGTCAAAGGCTTTTTTTTTTTTTAATGGATAAACACTTATTCAGAACATGTAATTGTTGTCTTAAAACAATTTTCAAGATACCTGCAAGATTTCTAATTTTGGCTGCACCAGTCAAAGTTTTCAAATTTTCAGGAAACTAGATTTACCTTTGCACAGATTCTTTGACCAACTGCTCCAAGAAATGAATAGTGTTTATAGTATGTAAACATCTATTATCAGCATGTGTTAGTATAAATGGGAATTTCCAAAGATTTTCATTGTTATTTGGCTTTCTGCCTTTGCCGTACAATAGCATATTCCTGTGCAATGCTAAGGCAAAAAAATCAATCAACTAGTCAGGTAGGATGGTTACAGTGCCTGGTGATACACCATGCTATTTTTCTGCAAGGCCTATGATGTCACCCTAAGAGGATTTTGTGCTTCTTAGTGTTAACAGTTAGTCTAGATTTTTTTTTTTTAGTTTTCTTTTTAGGGGTATGCCATAATCTCTCCACCAGCAGAACCTATAGCCACTCCTGTGTAACTGCACCTGGAATTACATGGTCCTATCCACCAAATACTTACATATATATCTGTATATCCCCCCCCCTCCCTTTATATACACACAAACACATCTATATAAACAAAATATGTAAATAGAAAGATACATTTTTATATATGCATACACTATACTTTATACAGTATATATGTATACATTTATACGCATCTTCGCTTCATACAACTATATAAAAACCTATCTATACTTTCTATTCTTTTATTTGGCTTTAAGGCATTTAAATAGTTGCTTATTTTATGATATCCTTTTAAAGAGAAATCTCTTTGGTTGTACTCTGCACGAACATTTTATTCTACTCTATCCTAGAGCGCTATTTTATTCATAAGTATCCCATAGTGATCTTTGGCCTGTGTAAAAGCATTACCTTGCCTCTGCGATACTGTATGTTCTTACTCTCCAATAAAATACCTCTGGAGAGTCCTTCACAATCTAGTGGACAGCAATAGTCATTGCCTAGGAGAACTCCGTGCATAGTTGTCATCCAAATTTAGAAGTAACAATGCTTATCTCCTTACCAATAAATGATACATAGGAACCGAGTACAAACAGATGCAAATTAAAAAAAAAAAAAAAAAAAGAGAGAAAAATGGGATATTCTAATTTAAACAATGAGGAAACATGGTGCTCTGCATTTAACACCAACATTTTAAGAAAGACACTTAGACTGCACAGGTTTTTATATCTCCAAACTATTAACAGTAGATATCTTTCATATTTAATACAATTTTATTACAAGTAGATAAAACTATTATTGCAATAAGAAAAAGGTTATATAAAAAAATCCAGTGCAAAATGGAAGCACCCTACAAAATCTGCATTTCTGTTCTCATTGACAGGCATTTAGACCTTGCAAGAACAACTGTGATCTCAGTGACTTCAAAGAAGTTACTCAATAACACGAAGATTAGACGGGATTTGCTGAAATTGTAGCTGTTGACTTCAAAGACACAAAAAAGGAGACTCATTGTTTGACAGGTGCAAAAATTAATACAAAATGTATTAACACAATATGAAACAAACGTACATTAAATAGCTTTGTTTCCCGGTACATACTTCAGATTTTCAAATGAATTTTATAAAATTTACATATTTAATGAAATGATTTATCGTTGTGGAAAACACAGTTCTCTATTTCAAGTTTATATTAACTATAAATATCTAAGGACAGTAAAGATGCTCTTCAAGTTGCCCTACTTCCCCCCCATCATTTATGTCTTCTGCTCTTTGGCTTTTGGAGAGAACATTACAGCATAAGGCTGCCGTCTTTTTGGACGTTGACAGGGAGCAAGATCCTCTTTAATATATCCTTAAAAGAATAAGAACAATTCTGAAGTAATAAATACAATATAATAACATGCATACCTTCAGTTTCATTTTATGTTTACCCTCAAAAAAACCCTCTGAACATTCCTCCCCCCGCGTTCTCTTGCAACTGGTTCTCACTTGACAAAAAGCCGGAGATCCCAGGGTGCAGTATCATTCATGAAAACACAACTGCTTTCTGGTAGATGGCTGCATAGCAATGCAATACTGGCAAATAAGACTAAAGTGAAGAATGGAGGCTATGAACTGCTCATCTAAGTGCAAAACTGCATTTTTCATCACTTTTTAAAATGTATTCCCTAGTCACACAGGAAACTTTAGGCACATGCGTTTCATGGGTCTGAAGAGTACATTTCTTTTTTATTAAAGACTTGTTAATCTGGAAGAAGCCAAACAGAAACCTACAGATCAAATATGCTTTGAACAGCTATCTGATAAGAAAAGTGTATAGAAGATTTCTGTAACGTGCCCAACATAGCTAACACTGACAGTAAACAGACACCTTATGCAAATCAGTTACAGCATCTGGCTTTTGTCAAACCCTTTACTGTTTATCAGCAATAACATCTGTTGAAGTGAGAGTAGTAGATTCCTACTTCATAGCTGGAAAATTCTTTCTATACAACCCCCAGTTATTTAAAAAAATCCAACTGGTTCAAGATACCAGTAAGAAACAGAAAATACATCCTACGTACCGCCCTACTTCTGAGTGACAACTGCAATTGTTCATCATTGGTAGGCTCTCTGGTGTTCTTGCTGCACTCTTGCATAACATGGCTTTTACAAAGGAAGGACAAATCTAAAGTCTGCCTTTAATAAGCTGTTGAGGACCACTAACAACTAAACAGCTCTTACCCTAGCAGAACAAGGAGATTGCTAAGAAGCTAATTTTAGCAAGAATGCAAGCAGATTCCAAATGGGGAGTAACGGACAATTTCCCCAACAGGATATCTTGATCACCTGATGTTATAAATGGGCATGGCTTAGTTTAGACCAGCTTTCTCATCGGCTGGAACAGGTCAAAGGCAACCAAGGTTGGAAGAGGAAGGGCGATGATTTGTTCATCTTAAAAGATAATGATCAAGAATCAAAGAAGGCTCTACAATGGTGAGAATTTTATCTCATTACCTAAGGCAAAGGAGGAATGAACTAACCACAGCCAAGCCCTACCTAGCTGGATATTGAGAGGAAAGAGACAACTCACAAAGGAAGCTGTGCTTCAGCAGTGTTCCTAAGGTGCAGGCTAGCTGGACTGACAGATTCACTGTCCCACACGTGATACCAGAGACAAATTCACGTGGGAGGAAGGAGGGGGGAAGAACCATTTTCCTGAAGCCTAACCAAGCCCAAGAGATCGGGAACTTGACTTCAGCAGGAAATCTCACATTTGATTCCCATGATGCGGGGAGGCTTAAAGTTCTGAACACCATGTTTGAAATGCACGCATTCCTTGGAAATCCAGGTTCAAATTTAAACAAGCTCAACTCAGTACATCTTGATTAAGCAGTATGACTTGCACTACAAAAGTTATGTAAGTATCTAAAAATCAAGGCTCGCTGTTCTGAAAGATTATTTTAAGTATGATACTGTTACACTACCACACAAGAACACATCCGTATCCCTGGCTACATTTTCCTACACCTGACCTGAAAGTGTTAAGAGAATGGGTAAAGGTAAGTGAAGATTATTCAAACTAGTTGCAAAACATTAAAGTAACTCAAAGACAGTTCATATAGAACTCCTTATCTCAGAGTTTCACTTCTGAAGAAATGTACGTATAGTGCAGTACATATTTACCATGTTTTAAAGTCATTAGTAAAAACTCATTTTTATACCAAGTTCCAGAATTTAAAGAGCTTTTGAGTTTCACTAATAACCAGGATATATGTATTAAAAACTATCTAATCACATCTGACCCTCAACTTTTCAATTTTCATTTCGTACTAAGGAGCCCTCAAGATACAGACAAAGGAGATCAGCGGTGCTGCCTCTCTCCTCAGTAAATACAATCTCTCAGCCTTTGCCTCTGAAAACGTTGACCCAGTTCTTGCTTTGGTTCAAAGACAAGTAGGGTTTTAATTAAGTTCTATGAAAATTCCAATTATTTCTGCCTTCTCTATCTAGGCTGTGAGAAATACTTCCTTTTCCCTATATTCCCTTCTTCCTAGTAGTACAGGAGCTGCTAAAAAAGACAATATTCGTTCAAAATAATGGTTGCTGATACGTAAACAGAACTCAGAAAGACTGGTTGAGAAAGGCTGCTTTATGAACTAGAGGTATATCCAGAAAACCATTTTAGAAAAAAAATCAGCTTTAAAAAGTGCTTTATCAGCTATTTTTGACACTAACCTCTTTCCATACAAGTTTGGGTAGAAGGAAATCCAACCTCCCAGAAATTTTCAGGTGTATTTGGAGGAATGTAGCGAAATCTGTGTCTTGAACAGGAAGCTAGTTTCTTTTCTCTCTCTTCTTCTGGAATGTCTGCATAATACTGTATATTAGAAAAAAAAATCCAAGTTAACACATTTATACATATAGAGCAACTGCTTTACACAGTGACATTGTCAATTAGTGTTTACTAACACGGTTATCTAAAAATAAGGGTGAGGATAGCCAAGAGTAAATAACAAACATTTGAGAGACATGACTTTTTTTAGTAAAATATCCTAAAAGTTTACAGAATTTACAGATTAAGCATAACCTTACAGTGGCATGTTTGTTTGCTTTACATGTTTTAACACGCCACAGGGACAAGGTTTAGCAATGTGTATAATTACTTATGTCAACTGTTTTACTGACTGATTTTGTGAAGTTGTGACACAGGTGTCGAATTAGATAGGAATTTTGTAATAAACTAAGTTTCAGTTTACAGTTTCAAATAAAACAGAAAAATGAAATACCATGCTGCAAAATGATTTGCAGTATCTAAGTTTACAGAGCTTGCAGTAAACTTAAGTCAAAATGCTTCCTGCTTTATTATCCTCAAATTAGGTGTGCATAAAGAGCTAATTTAACATATGCTGACTGACCACTGGGACTCCAGAAACTATGTGCCAGCTGGACATTCTCTAGAGTATGTAGTAAACTGACTAGCTACTTCTCCCACACACACCCCCGCCTTTTTTTTTTTTTTTTAGTAAAATCTGTGTCAGCTGAAAAGAGAAAATGTATATACACCCCCCAAGCTTCTTTGCTGTGTGTTCCCTTAAGTGGCATCATGAGAAAAGAGATTTTTTGGTGCAGTTGCCTAGTGTTTTAACTTGCGATTTTAGTTTAGCATCTCCTAAAGCAGCAACCTGCCACTTAGATATCATAGAGTACCACAGGATTTTCAGATCATTGTTTGGTTCAAGTGGCAAGCCAACAGTCAGAGTCTGGATTGCACAAGAAACCTGGCCCTCGTAAAAGTGGTAAAACAATTCCACCAAAATGATCGTGTTATGATTCAAAAATGCAGAATTAAAACCTCATTAAGTCAGCTGGAAAGTGATCTGGAGTAGGAAACAGGAAAGGAACACAATACTTCTGTCAACAGAGATTACTTCCTGTCTCCACCTACTGGTAGTACTTCAGAAAACCTACTTATTTGGAATGGTAAAAAAAGGAATTTGTTAGTGTACTTTACAAATAGATAGCAGGCAAAGTATAAAATATGATTTTGGGGAGGAGGATTTTTATGACCAAGTTGTAAATATTGATGATTACATAGATAAGAAACTGATCACAGTTCTGAAAATGTCAGTGACTAAACTGCATGAACTAGGAGAAGTAGCCTTGCTTCATTTTAGGATTCTGTAGCCTATGGGAATTGCAGCTCTGCTTGAAACTGATGTACATTTTCTTTCACCTCAAAATTAGTTCAGATTTCTTGCCCTTCTACAAAGAATGACACCCGAACATATTCTGCTTTAAAATCCCTCATTAGTACAGGACACTGATCTAGTGACATGTGGGTTTCCTGGTCAAGATCAGAGATTGAAGTCATTAGTAGGTTGTACCCAAAATTTCAGATTACTGTTCTGTCTCCTACTAAGTCTTTGTATGCAGGATGGAATGAACTGCCACTGCCATAGAAAATACTCAGGAGTGGTGATGAGCCCCTAGTAAAAAGTTCTTCAAAGCATATCGTGCACTAAACCTAGCCTGCTCCAACACTTCCAACAGCAGAACTCCTTTCAGTCCCTGAATTTGGAGAAACTGAGTTTGCCACTGTCTTATACAAGGTTTCCTTAAACAACAAAAAGCCTACAGCCAAGACAAGAACTCAAGTAGATATCAGTAGTTCAGGGACTGAATCAGATAAAGTGGGGCCACTGTTACTCAGCTGGACTTCAGAGACCCAGGTGGAAAAATGTCTGTCGCTCAGTTAAAGATCTAGAGACTTACGAAAAAAGAGGACCAGGCTATTATCATCTAGTACACAGCAATATTCACTGATAAAAGTTAAGAAATGACATGGTGTTAGAGTCAACAAACTTAACTGTAAAAATTCTACAGTATCTCTGCAAACCAAATAGATTATTAGCTGAGCCTTATTTAAGGATAATTAGCAGTACACCTTATGTTTGTCCTTTAAGCTGTTGGAATTTTAGTAAACAGCCTACTAAAAATCTGCAGTGTACTGCATTGGGGAGTGGGGATTAAAGAGTTTATGACTGGCAGGGAATATTTGTGTATCAAACAATGAAAAATACAATACAGTTTTGGAGGAAGAGAAAATGAAAAAAGCAAAATCAATCAAGCTAAGTGTGTATTCAAAAGAAATTAGACAGCTTTTTTTACCTCAGCTTGTTTAGAAATGTATTGGGGTTGGCAAAGAATTAAAATTACATATATGTCTGCTATACAGAAAAAAGAACTCAGCTGTTTTCTACATTAAGATCACTACCCACAGCATCTTCAACCCCCACGGAACATTTGAACTAGGTTTTTCTATGCGTGAAAAGAAGCAAGATCTCATCCTGCAGCACCTTCACCATGAAAGAATTGTTTACAGAACTCTACCCTTATTTGCAGTCTCGAGAAGAGAACAAATCCTTCAGATGCTCATTATTAGTTTAGCACAGTTGCTTAGTCATTTCTGTGATCTAAATGTAGACAAAAACATCTGAGTGATTCTCCTACTTAAACTGTAGCTAGACTTAATCACACTAACAAATGTTACTTTTACAAACGACAAGCAACTCCTCCACACAATCTCTGATCTCATCGCGAAGTCATCCTAACAAAACAAGACATCGGATCACGTTTTACACTGTGAAGTGAATGAGATGCTTCCACAAAGTTTCCTGATGAGGACTTAAATATCAGTTTGCCAAGGCACTTACACAAGTCAGATCTCTCCCATCAGCTCAGAATGACAGGTAATCCCTCCCACTCTTACACTGCCTGTAGCACATGGCCAAAAACAATTTACTTATTTCTACCCATTCTCTAAACATTTCCTCAGACTTTGGAAATGTTTCAAAACCTTATGAGTAATAAGCCAAGACTTTTTTAAAGCATCATTTATGCTTTGTCTAATACTCCTTTTTTCATAGGCATTTCACTCAAAGGTAGTTTTATTATGGTGCAATGACATAGCCAAGCATTTCACACATTCTAAGACATTCATCTTGAAAGGCCTAGCCAAAAAAAAAACAAAACACTTTTCTAAAGTTGAACATAGAAACCTAACATTGTAAAAATCAAAGCTCTTACTGTCTGCAAAGTTCCCTTTTTAATTAACTTGCCAGGAAGTAACAAGAACTGGATTGACTGATCTGTATACATACAGATACAGGAAATTGAAATAGTTAACAGGTGTCTCCTGGCCCCAAAAATACAGTTTTTTTTTTCCTTCCCCTCAACATCCTGTTTTCTTTCAAACTATCTAAATTAAACACTTTTTTGAAAATGGTATTTATAGTCGACTGTAAGATTTAATTATTTGTATGTAATTAGTTTTACCAAAGATATTTTTCAGGAACGTATTTTTGTCCAAAATATACCCTAATAAATTTCTTCAGCTAAGTAAATGTAACTTAACTATAAAGTGAACAGCGGGACAATCTATGAAAAATGTCGGTTCTATACAGGTGTGGGAATAACATGAAAAGACTCCAGAGAGAATCCATCATTATTCA
This sequence comes from Anseranas semipalmata, assembly GCA_013399115.1. Lineage (NCBI taxonomy): Eukaryota > Metazoa > Chordata > Aves > Anseriformes > Anseranatidae > Anseranas > Anseranas semipalmata. The sequence goes on from VXAA01003470.1 coordinate 237,435, forward strand.
GACATTAATCCACACTTCCAGCATGTTTACTTATTAGAGCATCACCTAATTAACTCCAGCCTGAAAGTCTACCATAACCAAATGAAATCTGTCCTTACTATACATGTAACTACGTCAATATTTTATCTTTACACAAAGTACCTGAAAGCAGCTTGGTAATTTTAAAGGAAGGGAAAACTTGTAATGGAGAAACTTAAAATCTCACACTTTCTCCCTGCTAATGTAAATATTTTTGTATACATCTGCATATATATTTACATTGGCACCTCTGCTGGTGTAACTATCTGAAAATGCAGATGCCTCAGAAAACAAGAAACAAAACAAAAATCAAGACACACAGGTACAAACAGGAAACAGAACATACTTATTCCAGTGAATTTCAGTACAGTTTTTGAACTAAAGTTTAGAAACTTAAGATCATGCTTTGACTAGCTAATGTATTTTTTATTAACAAAAACTGGTTCCATTGTATGGAACCATACGGTGAGAAGTTTATCTTCACACAGGCATACAAAAGAAAAGAAAAAAAAAGAGTTATACACAGTTACTACAGTTAAAAAACAAAACAAGACAAAAAAAAAACCACCTTGGTAATCAGCTTTGGTAAACAAGTTTTTGCTCCTGTATGTACTGAAGACAATGCAACCAGACTCGTAATTTCAATTGCACTTCCAAACTTAGCTAACAGAAGAACTAGAAGATCAAAATTTAGAGCAGTACTTACTATTTCACATTCCTTACAAGTATGGCCAGGCAATTTTCTTCTTTCTTCTTTCTTCCGAATAACCTCAATATGAGGAAAATCTAACATAGTATTCTTTCTGAAATGCAAAAATGTTTTCATATGATAGCACATTTATGTCCTCCACATGTCTGATAATTTCCTTTTTTTAGAATACAGTAATGGATAGTTTCAGGAAAAGAAAAAAAATATCACAAAATATCTACAAAAACCAATCACATTGCATTTCATGTCTGAATACAATTATTTTTGCAAGTAAAACAGTTCCAAGGCTTTTTATCATGTGAAAGTAATTAACTTGATCTAAATTACTCAAAAATACATCTTCTGGCAAATACCTATTTTGTCTGGGACACAGAAGTTCCTGCACTGATTTCTGGAGGAGGAATGTATGTTGCAGTTCAAACACTGAACAGATTTTTTTTTTTTTTTAAATCAATGTGCTCTTTTTCAAAACCACAAAACACTAAACAAATTTTCCTCTATAAAGAAAACACGCTGAGGTAAAACAAACAAACAAAAAAAGCCAATAACTATTTAAGTGAAGGGCATACTATCATTATGTAATGAAGATTCAGACTACCAATGATGATTAGGCAGAAAGGCAACAGAGGAAGCACCAAGAGGTACAGTTGCTTCACATTCCTCATTTGTTGCCTAGAGGAAGGGAAAAAAATGCCAGAGATAAGGAAAAGTTTTTATTTGTACAAGCAACCCATAGGCTCTTTGATGATAAACTCATGCATGGCTACATGCCTATAAGAAACTGCATGGATTACAAAATACTTCATTCAACAGGATTATAAAAAGCAGAAATATCATTCCTTTCTTTTCAGCAAATATGACAGAGATGCCTCTCAATGTGTTTAGTTATTTTTTTCCCCCCGTACCTCAGCTTTTATCTAATTTACCGTATCTTTTACCTGTGCATCTTTGGCTGCTAGTAAGTTCCATACTAACAGGTTTGTTTTATGGAAGAACAAGTTCTCTATAGAGAGGAAATAAAGAGCCTTAAAATGCCTATATTAAATGAACTACTTTTATTACTATTTTTATTAGGCAAATTACCTTTCATCACTTTTGAAATATGGCTCCACAAAAGCTTTCTGTTTGGCTTTATCTTGCTTATCCTCATGTTCTGTAAATATACATGCAGAACAAAAAATTACATGTCACGTAAGGTTAGCAGACTGCCTGGAGAAATGTGTGCGAAATGATTAGCTGGCTATTAAGAAATATAAAAATGCCATGTACATGCTGCTCTGAGGCAGCAGATTCAAAAAGAAAGTAAAAATAATATAGAATTGACTGAACCAGTGACCAAAAAGCATTACTGGAGAAGGAAAAGATCAGTGAGACAAGGAAAGGTTGCTTAAAATACAAAATATTGAGAAATCTCAATATAGTCAGGGGAACAAAGGAAGCAAGCAAATCACAATCATAATCTACAGCCAAAAACTGGTATTTCCTTTAAGAGTCACCTCACTGCACAGCTTCTATGTCAGCTTCCATTACACCTCCCATATTTGTGTGCATGCAATATAAAGGAACCAACAAAATAATTTTCATATTGGTTTGTTGTGCCATTACAATGGATGAATTCTCCCATGAACTTCCAAAAAATGAACTCAGAGTTTATTTGGCATATTTGTTCCTACAGAACAAAGCCTGACTTCAAATCAACTCTTGTAGTTTGACCAGTCTAATAAAGACAAAAAAAATAAATTATATCCCACTCTTTAGTTTCTTGCTTGCTACTGTTATTCCTTTATCCTGCTCTTCATCATGAAGAGCTTCTTTTTCATCACATGCAGAAAGACTATCTTCTGGTAGGCATGATTCATATTCTTCATCTGCTGTCCGATCAAACATTTCTGTTATGGTATCATTTATTTTTTTTTCTCCTCCTATTATAAAAAAACATAATGAACATCCAAATCAGTCTCTCAACAATTTAAGTCAAGAAAGCATATTTTGACTGAATGTATATCAAGAATTAGCATCTACGTCCTACTGTAGTATTGATTAACTGAACAATACCAATACATTTAATTCTTTCTGCAACCTCTCCATGATTACATACATTTAAATGCGTACAAAACTCATATTTTTCATGAAGATATCTTGACTCCATTTCTAAACTTTGATCAACTGCTGAATCACTTTGATATACCTTTAATCTTAATGGTACGCACATGAGATTTTTGTTGTTGTAATTATGGCTTTAACCAAGCAGAAGGAAATACTTTCTTTGAGTAGGAAATAAAACTACAGAAACGTGATCAAGTTGCAACAGCTTAAAACAGAAACAAACAAACAAAGAACCCCCAACAACAACAACAACCACCAAACCAAAACCAAAACAACGTAATCCCCCCCCCCCCCAAAACCACAACCACTGTTAAAATCAGTGCCCTGCAGCCACGATTCCCCACATACCATACATTAAATGTGATATAAACACATCTGGATTTATTTTAAATATACTAGTTCTACTTATATGCTATTAAAAATGAAATTGGTCTTCCCATAGAAAATCTGATATGATTACATGGCAAACTTTCAAAGCTCTTAGCTTAAGTACATTCATTACAGGTTAGAACACAGAAAGTATTTAAGTTTTTAAACAACGTAAAAGCACAGTACCAGCTTTGTCTCTGAACTAACCTTCTCATTTAGACAATGTAAGTTAAAACAAACACACACACACCATTGATTCTACTAGGAAACATACTGATCTTTGTAACCTGAAAAATAAATCCATGTTTTTTACTGCAAGCCATCTTCTATTATCTAATGGGGAAAAAAAAAAGTCTTACTTGGACTGCTTTCCTTGTTTTGCTCTTGAGTTTTCATTTTCAGTAGTACACTTTCACTAACGTATGTATAATCCATATCAACTTCCCCTCCAATTCTTGACTGAGAACCATCCTGAATAAAAAAAGAAAACGTGACAATTGCACTCAGAAGCAACTGGTGTTGTAACTGTCATTGCTGCATATTTAAAATCTTTTCGTAATTGTTACTGGAAGCTTTTTGGACACTGTTTTTGGACACTTTTTTTTTCTTCAGTAATGTTTTCAAGATAAAGATGTAAAATCTAGGTAAGAGAATAACTTGTTTTGAAGTTGAAATGGGAAGTATGTATCTGATGAATAACATTACTTGATACACATGAAATTCCTTAAAGTTTTCATGTTAAAATTCTACAAAGAAAAGAAAAAGTAACAATGAAACATGCACAATTTTGAAAATAGTCAATTTCAATTAAAAACATTTTAAGACAGCTCTTAAACTAGACTAAATAGACACAGTTCAGGAAAATTCTCAAGTGATCCTGTTAATTCTAATAACCAACCTGCACCCAAATCAAAGAAGGACAGTAGTCATGATCTGCACATCTTCCATTACTTAACATAAAGATATCTCACCATGAATGTTTTCAAAAGAAAAATTGAGATTTAGAACATTTTTTTGTCTTAAAATAAACACCTAAATACCCCCAAGACCATCAATTTCATACTGAATACCATATGGCAAAGTTTATCAAATACAAGACAGCTGAGATGTTTTAGGATAACTGCACTGTACTGTGCATAAACAAACATTTTAGGAGTGCGAACAAATATCAAATGAGCTGACTTGATTTTTGTTAGCAAGTGGTTTTGGTCTGCCAGAATAAAGTTCATGATATTACTTCTAAAGGCTTTTTTCCCCAATATTATGGAACATGCTGACTTGCTGCAAAAGTGATAGTTTACCTTGGTATCGATCACAGTAATGTCCATTTTGTACTGTGAAAGGTCAGCTCCTGGGTCTATGCTCCACTGAAGGTTTTCTAAGGAAGTTTTATCTTTCAGGTCTGGATACAGAGAATATGACAAAAAAAACGATTGGAATCAAACTCTGGAAACAGCATCAGATAGTATCTATAAGTGGGCTTTCTCTTCATCAACTCATCTTTGGTTTTAGGGATTGATTTTTCTCAAGTAATAAACATTCTCATTTGGTGTAAATAATTTTATTTGAAGATTCAGAAATACATCTCCAAGGTTTTTGTCGTATTCAGGGAGCACACCACACTTATCTCTTTCTACGTGGCATGTCACACATAACAAATACTCTTGCAGGTAAAATCTCTGTACTCTGCAAATCAAGTAATATTGAAATTGGATTGGTAACATTAGATCAATAAGACTACAGAAGTCTTAGAACACAAGAGTACAGATCACTGGTCATTGTTCCAGAGATGGCTCCCGATTTATTTGTGAACTAGAGGTTTAGGTTCCAAGCTACACGGCAACACCAACTGCTTAAAGATTTTTTAAACTTATAATGCAAATATTTCTACATAAAGCATGCAGCGTAACAGCTTAGCTAAGGAGCACAGAGGCAATGATTCTACAATTCCAGTTATAAAAATTTTAGGACTGGGATCACTTACAGGAAAGAAGATACAACTTCTAAAGAAAATATCTGACAGAATCTGTTCATTATTAAAGGCACAGATTTCTCTAATAGGTCACTGGGAATCACGAAAGACGTGATGGCTTATTATTATACTTAAGTACAGTTTTCAAGCATTTGATGTAGATAGTTTAAACTCAAACTTCCTGAGATTTTATTTTGATATCTGTTATTCACATGCTGCAGTAAGGCACTGTGTGCAGTAATAACAATGCTAAGTAAATGAGAAAGAAAAAATGTTTCCTAACTTGTCGAGTTTACATCTGAATGCCAATGGTATATTCATTATAGTGGCAAAAGAATGCCAGGAAGATACTACTAAAGAAAAGCTTAGTGAAATACAGCAAATTATGATACAGATTGAAAATCTGGAGATGATCTTGAGAAGCGCTGAACAGAATGAAATTAAATTGGAAGCAGAACAGAGAAAGTGGTTAATGTGAGAGAGAAGATACAAAAAAATCTATTCAATCATAGCATAGGCTGGTGTGGTTAGGGAATAAAAGGAACATTTTTGATAAGTTACCTTGTTCGTTTTGCAGTGCTTTGTTTTTTGATAGTCTACAAGGGTTTGGTTGAAGCACAGAGGCTGGTTCAGACTCTCCATGTCCTGTCCTTGTTTTCTTTCTATTTGGTACATGGCCACTGGCAACCTAACAACATATTGCAATTTTACTATTTCCCAAAACTTAAACATAGTATTTCAAAGGAGAAGAGAAAAAAAAAATCAGAAAAATATACCTTCACATCATCAAAAAGTTGCTCTGTGTCTACCGTACTTGGCAGTGGTGCAATTTTGAAGGGAGGGATTTCTTCTTTCATTTGGATCTGGTTTTTCTTATCTGGGAATGTTTTTCCCAACAATGCCTCTTGTACATAGGGTTCCTCTTGTAAATCTCTGCCAAACGAACAGCTCTCATTGTTGGCATTTTGAATGGATGGTGAACCCTCAGGAATGGGCTTCCTTAGCTGTGAAAAAACATCATGCAGAGTCACCTGTTTCAGTCTATTTTTACAGGTCTCCTCACTCCCTTGTTTTTTCTCTTGACAACGAACTCCAGAGAAGCGATCAGACAGATCCAAGGGCTTATCAACCGTATGTTCTCCATTAATACGCTGAATATCTGACTGAAAGGGTACAGAGTTCTCTTTGTTGAAGGATGTTTTTTCACAGCTAATTGCATGCTCATCTTCAGATTTCTTTCTTTTAGCACACCTGCCTTCTAGCTGTTTCTGGTGTATGAGAAGGAAATCACTCTTGATCACCTCGTTTTTAGCTGCACAAGTGCTTCCAACACAAGTTACAGCCTCATTAATATTCTTTTTCACAACCATTTGCCGGTTGATAGAGGCCTGGCTGATAACTGAGCTGATTTCAGTTCCAAGATTCAGTGGTGCAACAAAAGCAACATCTTCAGATTTCGATCTACTTTTATGAGATCTAGAACTGGAAGGATTGTTGAAGAGGTTGGTTTTGAGATTAGGCTTTGATCCTGAATCTAAAATACAAGGGGCATGACATGTACTTGAGTTGTTCTTCATATTGCTAGAAGCTCCAAAAACAGGAGAAGCTACCTGAGAATCCCAGTCAACATGTGGTGGAGTGTTCTGAGATGGATCTGAAAGACTGAATACAGCGAGAGATTAAATAATTTTCTGGTGTACAGAGGGGGCTGGGGGAAGAAAGAGGGACATACAAAAACTCTACATTTCCTATCAATGATCTGCATTAAAGCTGTTAGAGTATTAACTGAAAGTATTAACTAGCATTAACTGAAAACAGAAAGAAGAAGAAAAGGGAAATTTTTGGCCTAGGAAGTAAATATTGTTGCACTTAAAGATGTAAAAGGCAACTAAAACACAGACCTTGTCCTTCATTTTAGCATGATGTGAAATTCTGTTCCACATTTAATGGAAAACACCAAGGACAGAATTAAGTCTACCTAGGAATCTCTCCTACCAAAAGGCTGCCTACCTTTCAATGCAGTGAAATGGAAAGTGGGAATTGTTGCAAAAGCAGTCTAAGTTCTTGTACAGATCCTATAACCATGACAACAGATTCTCAACTTCTGCAAGCGAAGGAAAAATCTGCAAGTTTTTTTTAAAGTACTCTGTTTTTTACTTGTGATCAATAAAACATACAAATCATTCAGGGAGGGACTGTGTATGTAGAAAGCCCATATCAGAAGTTTGAGAGGGAAGTCCACAGTTTTGCATTTTATCAGTTCCAAATTGTAACTTATTTACCTTATATAAACCCATATAATATCAAAATAGTTAGTTCTGTGCCTGTAGCTTTAAAGCCTACTGCTGTTTAAAACAACATTATTATAACAAGTGGAAACACACCCTAAACTGTTGTCATCATTTCTTGATTCAGAAGCTGGATGTTTTCTCGAGTCTTCAGACTGCATGCTCTCTGGAGCCTGGTTCACAACAGTACTAGTGCGGGGAGAATTCAGTACACACTGGGATTCCTTGCAAGTAGTGAAGGAAAACAAAGAACAGAAGCGTGAGAAGCTATTAGAGTCAAAATTTTTAAGTATGCTAGGTTTGTACATAAATATTCCAAATTCCCATTCAAACGGAGCCATTCCAAACTTTGAAAAAGTAACAAATTAAAAGAGATGAAATTTTCACCAGCAGCTTTTAAAGAAATCTTACAGAAATTCAAAAATTCATTCATGCAAATATGCACACAAAGATATGTTTTCTCTATTTATAAGAAAAAAATTGCTTGTATACCATCATCTTCACTATACTTACCACGCAAAAACCATCAAACAATCTCACCTGAGTCACCAGTCTCATCACCAAGTAAACTTTTTTTAGAGTTCATTACTGCTCAAACAGAGGTTGGCAGACCCAAGGACTTACTCCACTGTCTTTGTCAAACTTGAAAGATGTGTACATGGCAGGAACCATGACCCTCCCATCTCCCCAGCTGCCAGACAGGTCAGCTCAGTTACATCTCCTCTAGCTATATAAATTCTTTAGTAAGTAAGCAAAAGCAAACTAGAGTGAACTTAGTGGAACTCTTGACTAATTTTTGCAGAATTTTAATGCAAAAGAGAAAAATACTGTTTTCTAAAACAACTGGCAATAAAAGTTGATTACGGGAGAAATTTGGGAACACTACTTACAGATTCATCCTGAACAGCAAGTCCAATTGTTTCTGCAACAACTGCAGCCAAGTTAAAAGATGGCTTTGGAACAGGATAGCCTCCCATCCTTGGTTTATCTTTATGAGTAGAAAGAAGCTCACTTAATGAGTTACATATATGTTATATTATCTTATTCCACTTACACAGGTGGTACAAACTCCAAACTAAAAAGATCACAAATTAAAATCTGACTATTATGGAAATAGTTTGACCCATATCAGATAAAATCCAATCTGGAAGTGGTGAGTGGAGCAGAGGGGCAAAAAAAAAAAAAAAGGATTTCTGCTGAGAGCAAACTGCTGCATTACCACAGAGAAATATACTTCCTATTTGGATACAGTACCTCAAAACTAAAATACAAAAGACAAAAATCTATGTAGAATTTAAATGTCAAACTCCCAGTCCAGGGCATGAACTGTCTGAGAGCAGCATGTAGAACAGCAATAGTGAATATTTATAGTAAAATGATTGTGCTGTATATTTCCTAGGTGACACTTCTAACTGTTATTCTTGGGTTTTTATTAAGAAAACAAAGAGATGAGTTTCCCTTCCTTCAGGGGTTTAACATTTTTCAGTTTATTAAACTGGGGTAAAGTAATAACATGATGGGAAAGTACAACAACTATAATACGACAACCCCTGATCTACATGAGCAATTCCAAAATGTTGACTCTCAGTCATTTACAGTTAAATACTTCACAGGAAAAAAAATCAGGGATACAGAAGTTGTTGTCAAATACCTGTTTATGGAGAAAGACTTAAGACTTAAAGACTTATACCAATTTACAATTATAAAAAAGGGAATAATTAACAGAAGCACTTCTAAATGTTATATACTCGCTTCAGACTAAGTGCAGTTCTCAGAGTATTTTATCTTACTTCATAGCTGAAAAAAATCAGACATAAGACAGTTGGATGAGTCGGCCAAAACAAAAGAAATCAGCAGTAAGAGCTGCACTGAGCTTCTTTTCATTCCTCGACTCTGAGCCCTAATGCTATGCCAGCAGATCACATATCTAGTGGCATAGAGATAGGTGTTACAGGATAGGCATCTCAGAAGCAGTTGTGATTAAACATAACTTCCTCTTCCTAGATCCTTTGTTTAAAGAGAAGGACCATGAACCGAATCTCAGTTGTTGATGACCCCTCAGTTTCACAATATTTTCTCCTTATTTTGAATGGAATTAGAACAAAATCTATTAATACACTTACGTGGTACGGGGGACAACTGTGGATCACAGGTGTCTGCCACTAGTATCTCTTCTCCATGGTGACTGTTCACTTGTGTGGAATAGAGTGGAATTTTTCCAAACTCTAGGAAAAGTTGTATAAACATTATCACGTGGTGAAATTATTTATTCTGTTCTGACAGTTATGTGTAGACACAGGCTATGATCGTAATCTTAACAGCACTTCAACTTGAATTTTGGTATGTCAGCAGATCCATTCATGTAAACGCATCTGATTATTTTTATTTTGAGGTATCACTATGACAAATTGGTCACAAGTATTTCATATTAATCCTTTGTCTCACAGATGTGTCCCCAGCCAGTCAGCCATAAAATAATGCCTACACAAATGCATCACTTCCTACACTAACTGTGTAAACAGTAGGTATTCAATCTATATTTCACCTGTTACTACAGCATCACACTATTAAAGAGTGAATTGTCCAGAGGATAAATTTCTGTATAAGCTAACGTAATGACAAAAGTGAAAAACCCAAGATTTGAATCACGAACAATTTTCTTTGTGCCATGTAGTCCTTTCCATCCGGACACCAGTAGTTTTCCTTAGCCTTTAACTGAGACTGGTATTTACGCCATTTCTTATGTATGGTTTAATTTATTAGCTCAAGTTTTTTTACTTAGAAAACAGACAGAAATAGATATGTTTAGAAAGGGTAAACTATTCATAGCACCAAACTTAGATCCCTAAAGTAAAGGGCATGAATAACCAATCCACTCTCTTCACCCCACAGTTGTGCTATGTTTATTCTTGGAAGGCTTTTAGTCTTACATTTAGATTTAATCGTGTATTTTTAATTTTTTTTTTTAATTATTCCAGAAGATAAATTAATACATTAAAAGCACCTGGATTGTTTGTTGCATTTCCTGTGTATCATTAGAATACAAGCCAAAAGTCTCTTACTTCATAAACAATATTGTTATGGTTAAGAAATACATTCCAGCAATTTCTATGACATTACAGAAGCACATTTGGAAATTAAATGTGCACAATACTTCTGGACTTCGACACAAAACAAATACAAACAGCATATCACTACTAGAAAAAGAAAGATCATGTAGCTACTAGAATTAGGTACCTATCAGTTTCAGTAATATTTAATTGCAGAATAATTGCTGAATGTGGCAAAACATTTATTTCACTCTCCACTAGGTGGTGATATAGCTGTACACACAAATCAAACCCTAACAGATTTTTTGGTCAGTTTGGAGTTAAAGAGTTATGGGTTGAAAACCTCTGTTATATTTACATGTGGATATGGATGAAGAATAGTAGGGGGTTAAGACAAGCTCTGAGCATATTGCTGATGTAACAGTTGTTGCTGAAGCCATTTTTCCACTGGCTCACATATTACTGCATAAATGGAAAAAAATCCAAACCGGAAAAGTGCAAAAGAATTACAGAGATTTTTTTTTTTTAACGTTTTTACCCTTTTCAATCAAATTTAGGTGTCTTTTTTTCTTTATCGCTTAAAAATTTATTTTATAATGTATTAAAAAAACAACAACAATACTCCCTCTTACCACTGTTGCTCTCTGCGAGTTCCAAATCTGGGTGCGTATGTTCTGTATATCGGATATGCCTATTCTCTTTTTTCCTTCTCATACGATTAACCATAGAAAATGAAGAAGTCAGAACTGGAGAATCTGGAATGACTCCTTCTTCTAATTCCAGTGCTTGTTGCTTTCGCTCCCTGGAGACCAAATTAGGAGATCAAATAAAACACAAGTTCACGAGATGAAGAGCTTTAGTTTTAGCAAGCAGGACAATCATATCATTTAAGAAAGCAACAGTTGAGAAGATACAGCCACCCCAATAACATCTGTGTATAAAAGCTCTGTTGTAGTATCACTTTTTAACACAACAAATTCAGAATTGGTCCTTCAAACCCAAGAATGGCATACAACCCTAGCTCTTCACATTTGAGGTCAACATCCAACTACTGCACATGGAAAACTTTTTCCCTGGAAAAAACAAACAAACAAACAAACAAACAACAAAAACAGAACTGTGGAGTTTCTAGCTTGTCCTCTGAAACTATTCTTACTTTAAAGGAAAATGCCAGAGTAGATGGACTAGTGTGTCTCTTTCAGTAAGGAAGTTCCTGCATACTCCCAGAATACTAACTGTCTTTAAATACAAAAATGAAAGCTTTCAGCTGATTTTAAACGGTAATGAACAGCACTACATTAAAAACAATCCCTCTCCACACCATTTGATGTTATCTCTTATTCACCTCACAGAGGTCTTCGCAGAGCAGTGCAAAAAGCAATGTAAATCACGTATAACAGCAAGGCAAGCAGTGTAAAACATGACGAGTTAAGAACTTTTCCTCTCACAGTCAGCTCTAACAGTATGTTGCAGTCAGTATATAAAAAATAACTTAACAAATGACTATGTATTTTCTTTCCAAAAACTCTGTCTAGGCATCGCAAGGAAGCAAGAGAAAATGCGTTTATTTGAGTTCTTAACTTAAACAGAGTTTGTTTAGTACTTAATGAGGGCATTGCTCCCTGTCGTATGGTGGTGGGTAGTGGAGAACGGAAGAGGCAGTAAAAGAAGTGTAAGGAAATCCAACTCTGCCTGCTTGGCCATCTTTGGTAGCACTTTTCCTTATGACTCTCAAGAGAAAACATGGGCAAAAAGATAACTTCCTAAATATAAAGAGAAGGATGTAAGGTTTTCATCTAAGAGAAGAGTAGAAAATATGGATATTTCTGTTTGCATTAAAATGAACCACGGTATCTTAATAAAATAAGTTAATAATATGATGGAAAACTGTCAAAAGCTGTCTGGCTTGAGACAAGGAGAATTTTTGCAAAGTTAGGCTTTTTACCATGACTAACTGTGAATATTTAATGACAAACATTGATGCATTTATTTGCTTCTCTGACATCTTGATGAATCCTATTGTGTGTATTCTCTCTTTTCTAGCACATTTACACAGAAAATACCATAACGGGAAAGCTGTGCCATCTGTTAACAGTATCTTAAGAAACAAACCAAAAGATAAAGCAAAACAATGAATTCATCCAGCTACATCACAAATTTAAGTTACCTCTTGGAGTTCTCTTTAAACTTACTGGCACAGCCTTGTATGAAAAATTAGCCAGCTATAAATATTTTTCCGTACCTTAGTTCTGCACAAGCAAGAGATAGTTCTTAAATGCCACCACAAAAATAAATAAATAAATAAATGAAGAAGCTGCCATATATACATTGTAAGTATGCTTTAAATCATTTCTGAATTATGGAAACATTTATTTGATATCACAGAAAAGGTTTTCATAGAAGTCTCCTTGCTCTTTTCCATCCATGGATAATGAAATTCTAATCTGATTAGATTATCAGATAATACAATTCTTCCAAAAGTTCACTGGTTTCACTTTAATAAAGGACTCTTAGATTTTCTTTTAAAGTATTAAGCCTTGGTAACAGAACACATGATTGCAAAAATCTTATTTTATGTCATGCACTAGAAACAACCTGCTACCTTGCACCTATATTATATTATATTGATCTAAGTTTTTCACTCTAAATAAAGCAACAGGACTACAGTCCTGTTGAAACAACCAGGTGCGGTGGCTATATTACAAACAGCAGGACCATCCTTGTTAAATCACTGTTAATCCACACAACTCTGCACTCATTTAGATAACCACTTAACATGCTGAACAAAAACTTGGTGTTATGTTGATCATTCTCAACTTTCCTACAGTGGCCAGAGATTTTTACTGGAAGCTAAACTGCAAGACTAGGGATCAAACTAATGAACTTGGATGGATCTTGGATGGGCATTTTTAATGCCCATTCCTAACTGCTGTCGAGCTACACAGGAGACCAATTATTGCAAAGGAATTGTGTAGTGGAAAGCATATAAAATTTGTTACTACTTGGTCTTGAAAAGGAATACTTCTAGTGTTATCAAGTATGTTCTGAAAAGATGAAATACATGTAGAAAAAGAATAGGATGATTAAGGTGCAAGAGATTGGAGACAAATTGAGAAATACAAAAGGAATAGATTCACAGGCCTTTTGAACTGAACTCTAAGTTGTTCTACTCCTGTAACAAAGTCACTTTCTGATGAAGATAAGAAAAAATTATGTGCAGAAGAAGCCTTACATATTAAGTCCACACATCCCATCCCATTCCTCCCTGCCCACATATGCAACTTCTTCACAGATAGCCAAAATTGAGATCAATTTCAGATGATGTCAGACCACAGCTACACAAGAAAGGAATACTACCTCTGCCTTGCACAGTGTACCGTGTTTGCTTATTACCTACAACATTATATGGTATGTTCTTGGTATCATACCAGAGTACAATCTGACAGTCAATTTGTAGCTCATTATTTTTATTGTTTTCTTTCAAAGTTTAAAAGTGTTTTTTTCTTTTTAAAATTTTAAGATTATCAGAAGTTTATTTCAAAAATTTATTGAGACTACTAGAGAAATTTGACTACTAGAGAAACTATTTTTCTAAAGTCTTATCCTAGAAGGAAACAACTGGTAAAGGGTCTACAGATGAATAAAAGAATGAGAGGTGAGGTTTTCCTATGCACTGTGAGCAGAATCTCTCAGAGGAATCCTGTTTGACTTCATGATTGCTATGACAGATTTATCCACCTCTTTCCATTTACAAAAACACTGATGTAAACAGTTACAAAGCAAAAAATCTGCAATACAAAGATGCTAGTTTTATGTTGTTAATGCCAAGTGGCATTAGGCTACCTTTTCCCAGTCTGTTAGAAAAGAGTAAACTGACGTTTTAAAGACTTAAAAGCTAGTATTTATATTCCCAGACATTACTACCAAGATTAAAAAACAAAACAAAAAAGCTCTCAAGACTTACTCCAATTCCTTCTGCAATTGCTGGAACTGTTCAGATATCTTTTTATTTTCATCCTGCAAGTTGTTTTTTTCATTCACTGCAATTAATATATGACAAAATCAATTCACACATAGTGACATCATATCATATCTGATTTTGTCAGGTCTTCCAAGGAAATGGAATCAATTCTAAAACCCTAATACCACATATCCTCTACAGCTTACCAAAATGAATTTTCAGGTTCACCATTAAAAATGCTATAAAATGATTGTTAGAAAAGGCAAAGGTGTCACAGTTTCTAGATCACAGCATCAGTTCCGCACAATCATTAATTACTTTTGTCCATGTGCATACAAGTGAGCCTGTATTCTAAAGAAGAATGAATTGCTCACTCAGCTCCATGGACAAAATTGCCACAGGACACAAGCTTTACCCAGGTAACTTTTGTTTGAACTTGCTATTTTGCAGTTTTTATCACCAGTGACTTCTGAAGTCACGGTTTCCTTGAGAAACCTGGCTATCAGTCATTTTGCTCCTCGATTCTAGGAAAAAACAGCAGCAGCCACATTTTAGTTCCAGTGACTTACCTTACACGGTTAAGATTTTTCACATCAATCCAACCTCAGTAGCAACTTCACTTAGCTCTTCAAGCTAAGCTAAGAAGGTGGTTTAAATGAATAGTAATTGGTGTTACGCATTTTCAGACTGTAGAATTAAGTATCCCCTGACTGAACTTCTTGGACTTACAAAAGCATACTGTATATAAATTCCACCAAGTTACAGAAATTCATGAAGGACTAGTTTACAAAACATACTGTTTTGTCTTCAGACTTGTGGATAAAACTTACTAAGTTCGGTGATGAGTTTAAGATTCTGCTGCCGGATATTTTCAAACTCTTGCTGTTTCTTTCTCATATGTTCTTCAGTTACAGCACAACGATCACATAATCCTGCTCTTAATCTACAATAAAATTAAGAGGAAAAAAGCTTTATAAAAATACTGCCATATGTGAAGCAGATATCCACACTTAACTGGCCTTTTCAACAGTGAAAACTAGAAAATTTCTGACAACTATGCAGAACACCACTTAGTAGTAAGTCCTGCAGCTTTATACGTGGACACAGCAATGTCTACATGCACAATCATTTGCATAAATGACTATAGATACTAGTTACTTCTGAAACAACATGCTTGTGGTACTTTCATGAAGTGGAGCATGCTACACCTTGCCACTGAAAGACTATCAGGTAGGCTAATACAAATACTGTCAGATATAAATTACCATTCATTATAAGAAAAGTTCATTGAAGCAAATACAAATAAGCACATTGTTTCAGTAACTTTAATTTCTGCTTTGCCTAAGAATTATGACCTAGAAGGATTATCACTGTCATTAAGCAAAGTAGTAAAATAAAAAGGACAAATATTCAGTTCAGTCTGTAACAAATACCAAGTAAATGTGAAATTTTTTTATCTTTATCTAGACACCAATACTTAGAAGTAGATCCAAAAGGCCACATGAGGCATTGCCTTCAATTTCTCTGCTGGTCTAGATCAGTTGTTTAAAGCTCACCTGTGGTCAGAAAAGGACTCGTAACAATCAGTACAGCTTACCTGACACATTCATTCATGGTATGAAATGTGTGTTCATTTTACGGATGATAACTAAACGATATTTATTTCTGGTACACAGCAAAAAACTAACATTATTACCAAAGTGAAAGCCAGATTATTTTGCCTGCTAAATAAGATACCAATTGGTTAAGAGTTCTGCTTTGCTGCTGTTAGCACATGAAACAAAAAAATAGCTAAATTCCCAATTATGCAGTTTAATATTGGAAATAAAAAACATCTTGATTTACGACTATTTTAATATTGTGGAATTAGGGAAAAGGTAAAATACTGAGATGCCTCTTTGTACTAGCTTTTCTGACTGTGCAATAAACACGCTACTATCATATCCTCGAATTAAACCATTTTAAATACTTTTTTTTTTTGTTTCCCAGTATGTATTTCATCTGCTAATGGATTAGGAAATTCCATCCACCGTGCAAATGTCTCTACCTGTTTGTTGTGAAAGTTTATTACACGCCTACAAGTTTATGTCTAGTGCCTTTTACAGACAATCAGAGCTAAAAGCAAGTTTTGAGTATCGCAGCTCTATTTGAGGTAATGCAGGAACGCGAGAAAATTTCATGTGAAATTATCTCCTGTTCCAAGAAAGCTTCTAAGAGCCCATTAGCAGCAAATTTAACAAACATTCAAAAACAGGTATCATTTTTTTAGAAGATTAAAAGATGCACTGTAATTTCATGTCTATTGGTTTTGGTTTGCTATACCAGATTAAACAGAAGCAGATAACGGAAAAGCAGAACAGGTCAAAAGGTGATCAGAATGGCCGCGTCAGATTGGCAAGAGGCAGAGCCAGTGATTCAATTTATACAGAACAGACAACTGAAATAAGACTCCCCCAAACTCAAAGATTTCTTAGTGAATTATTTCATTTGTTTCAAAATATATTATACAGTTTACCTTTGGGTTTTATATTTGTATTCTTTCTTGACTGATACCAAATTTACCTCTTAAAAAATGGATGGAAAAACGTGCTTTAAAACAGCCGTCTGCCTCCCAGGCTGATCTGTTTAACTTCCATTCGTCTTTACTGAACTTAGTATGCTAAACACTTAGTATAACAATTTAATTCAGTCAGAAGAATTCAAATTCTACACTTTTCTTTAAAACACTCTGGTTTACAAAAAACAAACAACCCTGCAAAGTATAAAGAGCTACTCTGAAAGAACAAATCACAACAAACCCCAAAGCTGAAAAACATTAGTTTACCTGTCTTCTAGAACCTTGATAGTGTCATGAAGCGCCTTTTGCTGTTCTCTGAGCTGTTGGTTCTTGGTGTAAAACTCTTCAAGCCTCTCTGCATCCCTAAAGTCAAATAGAGAAAAAGTTACCTCTAACTCTAAGTTACAGCTTCTATTTTTCAAATAGAGAATTCTCTCTGGTATGTTTCTTTCATATTCTTGTGTAACGTGATTGACCGTCAGCAAAAAACACTAAGTTGAAGATAAATGTAGCAAGTGTTTCTGATGAATGGTAATTTAGAGTGTCTGAGTTAGAAAAGGAGAAGCTAGTTTCTAATTCTACTACTACAGTTGAGCTTCTGTTGATAAATCTGATTTTTGCTCAGGACAAAAATGCAGTTGACGATAGTCAAGGCATAAAAGCTAACAGTATTCAAGTAACAATTTGAGGGAACGTAAGCTCAAGTGCTTCTTACTTCACTGTCTTGCCAACCTGTTGGGGTACTAATGGGGGCTTTCACAACCAGGTCATTTTGCTTTTTTTTTTTTTNTTTTTTTTTTTTTTTTTTTTTTTTTTTTAAAGCAGTGAGTGCAACTTGTAGCATGGCAAACCACATTAGGTTTGTAAAGCTATAACAAATCTCAGGATCAATTAAAGGTTTAATTCCTCAGACAGCAATTCCCAGTCTATAGAACATGGATTCCCAGAACATGAATGGGAAGTGAACTCTCTTCCCAATCACCTCAGAAATAGAAGAACTTGGGACAAATTTCTTCTCTACAAGACAGGACTATTTAATTAATAAAGAACATCTCCTCCTCAAAAGAGCCAAGGAAAACTAGTAACATTAGCTTCTCAGCTTTAGCTCCCCTTGACTTTTATTATTGGACCACAATATCTCTTCAGGATGCAAACAGGGTACGAGCAACAAGCACACCATTTTTTTCTACAAACAACTTTCAGTAGAAGCTAAGCAGCTGAACATACACAACATGACAATACCTAACTTCTGAGAACTCATTCCTAGCTCTTCGTTTTACCATGGAATCCTTTGCATATTCCAAGAAAGTGGGTGTTTGTTTTCAGCACACCTGAGATGAGTTGTTTAAGAAAGCCATGCAATTGGCTGACAAAAAGCTGCCAGGCACACACACAACAGGTAAAGAAAACATTTACTAACTTGTTGATACAATTCTTTTACAAAGATATACTTTCAAATCAGCACTCCCTTTAAAATATATTAATCAAACATATTTGCATATTACTGGTATTACATGATTACTACAGTGATACAGGAAATTAATAATCATGGCTCATAAAATGAATGGGACAGCTAGGAATATCTGCAGTATACAATCCAGACTTATTTTATTAATTCTGAAATTTAAAAGCATGTATTTTGTTTTTCTGCACTACCACCCAGACCACTATTGTCCTTTTCAACTGCATATATAACATATAAAATGGTTAAATGTTAACAGCATGATGGACCATTTAAGACTTACACTTTCACACAGGAAGACAGAGTTAAAGTTCTGTTACTTCAGTTCATTGACCACATACAGTCAGGCCATGGCAAAATGAAAAGTCTGACAAAAGCAGCCTATATTTTTGTGGTGCTTATGGCAAAAAAAAATCTAAATGTTTTTCAGTTTATGAAACTTACAGAAGTCTTAGTATACTTAATTTTAAAATTTTTTCTCAAGCTGCATTTAAGACATAACTTATTCTATGGCATTAATTTATTTGTAAAAAACACGTAATATAAACTGATACTTAAAACCCTTCCACTTAAAACCTGTAAAATGTCGCATTAAGATACTAAAATGGCAAGAGAAACAAGCCTTTTTTTTTTTTTT
>VXAA01003470.1:256648-267440 GCA_013399115.1 Anseranas semipalmata
AGTCTCTGACCTAGCATTTACAAGTCATTAGCTCCAGTGCTGAAGTGGGGTACAATATAAGGCACTCATTGTCAGCTGATTACAAAGTCTGAAACTTTAAACTGTAGCTATTCGGATGCATCAAAGAGAGCAAGACCTCCAACACAGGAGTATTGTATCTACAGTGTGGTAATTGGAGAAAGATTCCAACAAACAATAATTAAAACATTTGGTATGTGTTCAGTTACATCAGTGATAACAGGCAGCATCTAGAAAACTAATTGATCAATTTAAGATTTTCAGGATGTGGAAGCAACCGATGATAGAGCAGATCAAGTTAACAATAACAGCAAGAGATCATTTCACCCTGTCAGATTACGAATGAAACAACTAGTTCATTTGTGAACTTCACATAGGAAATAACAAGATGTTAAAGTGACACCCCCCCAAATGTGTATGTAGCCTGTAAGTATGAAACATAGCACCAAATATCTGCTAACTGAAAGTAATCTAATAACCCTGATGGCTCATCCATCCATCCATAGTAACAGAAGTGTATTTCTTGTGATGCTGCATTATCAATCTCAATGTTCAGTAAGCATCTTTAAAATATAAACAGATACGCTGCTTGGACTTTAATGAAAGATCTGACAAGATTTTGAAAGAACAAGAACTTGAAATCTTGATAAAGTTCATATGAATTAATATTTCCAATTGACTAAAAATTTGCTGACAGACCAAATAAGCAGTGGGACTCTATTGACACTTTTTTTTTTTTTAAATTACTCTCAACTCTTATACACAATTAAACATCAGCTGCAAAGAGTATATACTGTAGTAGTACACTAGTGCTCGACTGAACAAAAAAAAAGTACAAAAAAGTTGACCAGCCTTGATCCTTAGGAGCAGGTGCATATGGGGGGGAACTGGGAGTTAGCAACACAGGTACTCTCAGGATTGTAAACCCCGCTGTGGGTTTAGTGAATTGCTACATAAATGCAGGGGATCTTCACGGTACCAGAATAAAATGGATGCTGTTGGGGAAGCGATTAACTAGCTTTCTTTTTGTGATCCTGTCCTGAACCGTTCCTTCAGCTGCCTCAATCTTCTAGCAGCTTCTCTGCAGCATTTAGTCCCCAGAAAGTGCAGAGAAAACACTGTAGCACCTGCTCAGAGCATCAGTGACACCATGCACACAAAAGTCAAAATCATAGGCAAGAAAAATCTATAGCTGTCACAGATCAGATCTGGATGAAAGCAGCTGAAATGTGAGAAGACATTACAGTTCTCAGTCTCAAAGTGCTACTGTGGATTATCAAACACCAGCAGAATTGGCATTATTTTACTGAAATAAGCAAAACATACAAGCCCTGAGGCGGTTCAAGCACTACAAAGGATAAACAAAATACAAAAAGAGCACAGAATCATAGAATATCCTGAGTTGGAAGGGACCCACAAGGATTATCAAGTCCAACTCCTGGGTCTGCACAGGACCACCCAAAAATCAGACCATGTGTCTGAGAGCGTTGTCCAAACGCTTCTTGAACTCTGTCAGGCTCAGTGCCGTGACCACTGCCCTGGGGAGCCTGTTCCAGTGTCCCACCACCCTCTCGGTGAAGAACCTTTTCCTGACACCCAGCCTGACCCTCCCCTGTCACAGCTCCATGCCGTTCCCTCGGGTCCTGTCGCTGTCACCAGAGAGCAGAGATCAGCGCCCAGTGGGAACCCCACTAGTGACAGGTCGCCAGCCTGATGTAACCCCATTTACCATAACCCTTTGAGCCCAACCCATCAGCCAATTATTCACCCATCGCATTATGTATTTGTCCAGCTGTCTACAGGAAGATATCAAGGGAACAGAGCAACACAGGCATAACACAACTGAAGGCAATTTCTTTAAAAACTTAAATGAAAAGAAACAAGAACAGCTTTCCTGAAAGCCAGACAGTCATAATTTCTGAAGAACAGTAATAACAGAAGTAGACAGGAAGGTAAATATGTACAGTAGTACAATAAAGTACACATGGAAAAGTCAGTATTATTTTAAGATACATTTATATCATGTTACGGGCAAGGGGGTGCAGAAGAGTCCCCACTAGATGGACTTCACTACTATGGAAAGAAACCTTTGTTTCCCTCCCAGTTAGAAATAAAAACACACTGCGGAGTTAATAACAGAGCTAGCAGAAATGCTAAATAACTGATTGAGTTACTATTGTACAAAAAAGGTACATGATGACATTTTTTTTAACCTAGGGGACACTTATTTCTCACACAATTTGAAAAACATAACTAAAAAAACCCAGACAACTAAGAAACCTAACAGGAATTAATAAATGACATGATATAAACGTTAGTTCTGTAAAAGCACAAACTAAACACAGCAAGACAAGCTTGAGAGCACTGTGGCTGCACCTCAAAACTACGACTGCATATCTTCTGCTTCAAATGGCAATGCTGGGAATGTAAGTATGAGGTATTTTTTGCTTATGTTAAGAGTTAAATTCAATTTATTTAATACATCTAATACAATTATATTGTTTTCCAAAGTGGAAAGAGAACTAATGATTTGTTTTTATTCTTCTTACACAGCACTTTAAATTGCAACTCATCATACAAGTCTTATGTAAAATTAACATAATAACGTAGTTAAAACTGAAGTAAAAATCTGAATGGGGAATCACATTAACATATCACCTACCATTTAATTAAATATGGCTTTAGGCAGCAGAAGAAAAATGATTTAATGCTGTAAATATGGACTTTGGTTCTCCTGTATACATTAATCTTGTAATCCAGATTTTATTTTCCCCAAATGCTTCTATTGAACAGAATTTAAGATTAGCAGTAAATATTGACTGCAAAAGAAGTCACATTTGTCTTAAAATATAAGAAGTGACTGAAAATTAGCAAGTCTTTTTTTTTTTTTTTTTAAACTAGAATCTTAATTGAATGACTAAAGGCTGAGTTAAGGCACACTGGCTGATATCAAAGGCAAACATCTAATAAAAAAAAAATCTAAAAAAAAAGTTGTCTTTCTTGCCACTTACATCTCTTTACAGATTTGACCTCAATTTTAAAATGTCTCCCTAACTGTCTTTTGTATTAGAAACGTCGACGTTACTGATGGGCATCCTTGAAATACTATAGATAGGAAAACCTTGCCAGTCATTTGTTCAAGCAAGGCAAACCTAGTGTTCAGTTGACACATCTTATAAAGAGTTATGTACATCTTTAGATGACTTCAGCTGAATTATTAAAATCAGCAGAACTTTCTACATGTCTGAAAGAAGCATCCACAAAACCTTAATTGATCTTGCAGGAATTACAGCTTATTAATTGTACTTAAACTCTCCTTTAATAAATTAGATCATAAGGATGAGTACTTACAAGCATCGTTCCTTCTTCAACTTAGATATTTTCAGTTGTAAGCCTGAAAAGTGGAAAGAAAAAAAAAATCATACTTGTTATACAATTCTGATTTAATAAAATCAGAGGACACAATAAATAAACTCTGCTTTTGCCAATGACATCTGCAAGAGAGAGAAAACAGTCACTAATTTGGAGAGAAAATGGTTCATTCTGGACTTCCTGGGTACGTTCTGTGGTATCCTGGAAATCAATAAAGCTATTACAATCCTCAGGAAACAGGGACTTCTTAAACACTCAGATTTACACTTAACCAGGTATAAAAACACCCCTAAAAAAAAACAAACAAACAACACACATGAATACCAAGTACTGTCGATGTATTTTCATTGACTACACATACATAGCACAAAATAAGTCCTGTGCATAAATATAATATAAATGCATAACACTATACTTAAAATGTAGCATGCAACCACTGAATCAAAGAATCTATTACAATGGATATACATAAAGAAAACTTATTAAAAATACATTTTAAGGCTTTGAAGTACAAAAGGACAACATGCTCTGTTGGAGATATGCTACCAGACCCTCTCAGCCAAAGCTTTTTTGGAACCTCGTAAGGTGGACTGAGGAATGATCATTTCATCCGTGAAACTTCTCCCACTAAGGTATACACACTCCAAAATGTACGTTCTGTGAATAACTGAAAAGGTTTCCAAATACGAATGATGCTCTCAGGCACAAGTGGCCAGCTGACAGCCTGTGCTAGACAGCAGCCCAGCCAATCTGCTTGCATTCTTGTGGGTATGTATGAGTGTGCACAGGCGCAGGAATATAAAGGTGCCTTAAGTATGGCCCGGCTTAAGTGGGACGGAGTGAAATTTATGTGGTACTACCCATATGCAAGCTGGCCACTCCTATTCTGAACAAATGGTCGGAAATAATCAGACTTCAGCTGTCAAACATTTTCTTAATTACATCTGCAACAGTAATTTTAGTAAGACAAAAGAAAGCAATGCAACACTCCTAACATATCTTCCTCAAACTGTGAAAAGTTGTGAGCAACTTGAGTTTGAACACAAGGTGTCTTGTGAGCTTTTGCCTAAGGCTTTTGCAAAAGCCTTAGTCTTTTTGGAAGATACAAACTTATGACAACAGAACACTCTTAGGAAAACTTCTGACAATTTTAAATTTAAACCAAAACACATATCCAATACAACATCCTACTATAAGAAATGTAGGTTAAGGCAGCTAGTAGACTTATTTTTTCTTTCACTGACCACACTTAACTGGGATTAGCTCAAAGGGAAAACTACTTGCTTGAGAAGGTTCACTGTTCAGGACACTTAAAATGTAATGGTCAGGCCAGCCAGAGACCCAATGAAGCCATGCCACAGACTGCTACAAGATGCCAGCGAGACGAGACAAAAAAATCACAGAGACTGCTTGATAAAAAAAAGTTATTGGGAAATATAGCAAGATTTCTTTTATCTCTAGGTGTTCAACACCTGTGAAATGTTATGTTCTGTAACGCAGATCAGCACAGAAAGAGGATTTATTTTTTTTTAAGTAGTTGCTATTCATCAAGTCAATTAGGCATCTGCAATTAGAACCCCTATAAAGGGTGCTTTAATGCTGCTCCACGCCCATCGGAAGGAATGAAGCTGCACAACAATGCATCTCCTGTATGAACAGGTAGTCTGTTCTGCAAGCATTCAGGATTGTAACATTGGCAACCTGAGCCACAAATTGAAGAGGCAGCGCTCAAAAGACTCAGTACTGTGCTGCAGGTAACACTATCTGCCCTCTCACCTGAATGCAGGAGGAACCAAACTAGTTACTTAAAGGTTGCATTTTTTCTTAATTCAAATGATTGCAATGAGAAGGCAGAAATCCAGTTTGTTACATTTATCCAAGGGCATTGAATTACTACATTAGGTGTAATCTCTTCCTTTTGCTTTTCCAGAGCACTGGGAGACTTTAACCAAACTGATTAAAGCAGCTTTTCTTTTTCTTTTAAACAATGTGTATGAATTTTCAGATTTCCCTATTTAATGATGTAGTAAGCATATAAACATGTGAAACTACACTGTGTACATTCCCAATTCAACTTCCTCTCTTACACAATATTTCTATGAAACAGACAAGCTACAGATTATATAAATCTAGATTACCTAAAGCTCATAAGTGTTTTAGGAAATTACACTGTCTCTCTACTGAGATAATGGAGACTTTCTTTAAACTACCATTAGGCAGATTAAATACACAACACTATCTTATGAAAATTGGAAGTTGATTAAATTATGTACCTGCAATATTTCAGTTAATGGATATGGCAGTTACTGTTCTGAAGAATTTTCAAATGCAATAATTCTACCTTCTTAAAATTGACAGTGCTTGGGAAAACTGTAGAATCTTTCTCACTGAAGTTTTCTAGGAATGGGTTGGACAAGCTTCTGTCAGCAGTGACATAGATGAAATCCTACCTTAAGGGTATAGAAACGGACTGGATGACCTCCCAAGCTCCCTTCCGGCCCTGTTTTCTGTGATTATTTACTTTTGAAGAGTTTCCAGCAATTCCCTTTCCTACAGCAATAATGAGATTGCTTTCCTCAGAATTTTCCCTGCTTCTAGGACTACAGTCTTTTTTGTCCTTCGTTTACCCTATTAATTCCCCCATTACTATTTTCAAAGGCAAGGAATAATTGGAAAGAATTAAGCTATTTCATGTACACAAAACTCTCCTCTTGTATTTCTACACTGAAATATGGTTCTTTTTAGTCTAAAGCTTTAAATTTGAATTCATCCTCAGGAACCAAGTTGATAACACATGCAGTAAGTATCCTTAAAATTATAAAAGTCAACCAACATTGACCATGCCCATTATCTTTGGAAAGTGGGTTGTAGGAGTCCTACCCATTGTCACAATTAATTTGAGAGAAAATGCTAGCTATTTTGTCTGAAGAGATCCAAAATTTGGAATTTCAGTATTTTTTGCAAACGATCACTTTAAAAGAATAAAAAGCTTTCACCTTCTAATGAAAAAGTTGCAGGAGTGGGTGCTTTTAGCTAACATGGGAGAAAAACACTCTTTACAATACAGTAATATAAAAATTCAATGCAACCCATTTCAAAATGTATGAGTTTGAAATATTCTATAGTCTATATTCTATAAATATATAACTGCTGTAACTTGTATAATATATCTGCTCATTTCAAGCTCCTGCGTCATAAATCCTACTTTTCATGGATTTGTAATGATTAATAAAAAGAATTCCACCATGATAGTGCCCTGTGTTGTATATGCAAAAGGCTTTTTCTCCAACTACTAACTTTCCCCTAATCCAACTTCCACCATCTTTAAAATAAATTTTTGCTGACATTTAGATTGGAAACTCATGAGTCAATTTTAATTCTTATTTATAGACTTCAGAAACAAGCAAAGTCCAGGCAAGCCTCTGTTTGATGTTTCTAAAATATCTTCCAGTACCATTTTCTATAAGAGGATCCCCACCTTTTGAAAAAATTAACTATCCTTCAGGCATGACTTTGATGTTATCACGGAAAACCTAATTTTACCCAACACGGTGCGGGACATACTGACAAAGGGCTAGGCATGAAGAAGTCTGCCTAGTGGCAAAATTATCTGGCCCCACCCAGCACGCATTCTAAAGAGTATCTTCACATGCATAAAGAAAACCAAAACGTTAAATCACGTGCTGCACATCCCAAGAAACTAGAGAAGGGGTCACTTAACATTACCCTCTACATTAGAGCTTTTTGGTTTTCAAGTTTTTGTTGTTCAGACATGCCATAGATTGCCAGATCCCATTCTGTCAGTAATTCTGCATTTATCTGTAGCTGACATCACACCTGCTCTGAAATGAACCATCAGGAATTAAAAAAAAAAAAAAAAAAAAAAGTAAACCCTCATGAAAATAGTAAAAAAATTTTGTGTTTTGGGACACAATATAAAATTGTATTTCATATGGTTACACATGCTATTTTTTAATGTAACAAAATGGTACTAACTGGTACACCTCTCCTTTCAGCTACCAAACTGATGCAAGTTTAAAAAAAAAAAAAAAAAAAAGAATAGTTACTAACACAAAGCATCAAGGCCTGGTGTTGCAAATTGTTAAGTCTTCTATGACTTTTAGTGTGAGGTAGGAAACATCTCTACAGCTCTTATTTCACAAAAATTCACCTGCTTTTATTCCAGCCTAATAAAAATACTGTTCTATCCATAATAATGTGCTTGTTGAAGATGCAGTCAAATACTGTTCTAAAGCCATTCAAAAAAATGGACCGTGTGACTTAAGATAACATGGCACTTAACTTCCAAAGTACTTTTAGCAAAACATTTTATGAATACTACTTGTGAAACAACATTATAATAAGAATGTAAATATACAGTGCATTAATTCATCTTTGAGTATTATTAATTTCCTACACTGCTGAATAATGGAAAGACACTAACAGTTGAACCACAGTAAAATTAGTATCACACAGTTCACAAAGTATAATGTAAAAATAAGCAACATTATTATAAATTCTGTTGAGAAACGGTGGAACACTAAAAATTGAAGAAATACTTTTCACTTCAGTAATAAGAATCTTCAGTGGGATTTGGTACAAGTCAGGAGAAATAATGCAAATGCTGGTCCAGGCCACCATTTTGACATATCTGAAGTGATTAAACCCAAAGGAAAAAAACATATATTTAATAACTTGATTTGGAAACTTTAAAGCATTACCATTAAAACTAAGCCAATATTTGAATATTTCCTAAGCAAACACAGATCCCATGTTACATTGTGTTATTCGTGTCTCAACTGACCCAGCAAATCATTTATACTTGTTGGTAGATTAAATCTGATCCTGTTAAACCAGGCTTAGGTGGTCAATCTGTAAGGATCATTTGTAATCATCCCGTCCGTCATCTTGAATTACATAAGACATTAAAAATTTATTTAGTTCCACATAGATGGAGTGGGACTCTGGTTCAAAGTTCTAGTGTAGCAACAGATAGCTTTCTGTGAAATCAGACTTTAATTTTTACCTTGTACTTCTTTATCATGACATTCTTTCAGTTTGGACCACAGTTCCTTGAAGAAATCTCCAGAAGGTTCTGCAGAACTAGGGCTCCCACACGTTCCTCCAGATGCATTCATCTTGTCTTTTCTGCTCTCAACTTATTTGACTTATTTGCAGAACTGGCTCACTCTCACACTTTAAGTTTTAAATAACATAGTTACGAGGCTGTTTCTGAAGCTGTTTCTGAAGACAGGTGTATGCCTGTAATGACAGATCGACAACGCTTATGTTTGCATTTATCAGAATGTAACTCGCAGCCATGGATGAAATACAAAGCTTACTCATATTCTTGTCAAGTTGTACTTATTTACTGACAACCACCCTGAAAGTATGGAAGATGCCAAGTATTTTGCTGCAAGGAATTATAAAATAACAGAAATTTGTCCCCTCCCACACCCTCACCACCCCTTAAACAGCTATCAACTTAAAAATAGATTAAGATGTTTAGGAGTCTTTATTCTTTCTCCCTCTAAAACTACCATTAAATAGAACGCCTGTTTTCTAA
Organism: Anseranas semipalmata; assembly: GCA_013399115.1. Classification (NCBI taxonomy): domain Eukaryota; kingdom Metazoa; phylum Chordata; class Aves; order Anseriformes; family Anseranatidae; genus Anseranas; species Anseranas semipalmata. The sequence continues at coordinate 265,605 of VXAA01003470.1, forward strand.
AAGTAATGTGTGCTTCCCAAATTTTGCTGTCAGAAAAACTGTCAGAAGTTTTATCAGAGATACATCCGTCTATATAAAGAATGCACGTACAAGGATACAAATGATACCATTCTGCAAAGAGAAACTCAGATCTCCTTGAAGTCTTCCTGATTCTACATTGAAATTATTCCTGCTCCATTATGCAAAGGTACTAGATCAACCTCAAAATTCATAAATCCCCCAAACATCAGTACTTTAGGAGAACTATTAAAGTCAGACAGCTCTGTCTCAAAAGCCAGACTGCCTATACTACTTGGATAGAACAACCTTACCTGTAATTCCTCTTCCTTTTGAAGGGTTTCTTAGCACAGATGATGCCCTCAGGTGATCTACAGGGGAAGCATGGTACTCAGATCTGGGTCTGAGCCAAGTTGATTTAACTCTAATTGGTGCACTGGGTGTCCAATATGGAAACACTCACATAATCTCTGTCCTTTGGTTCCCTGCGTGTGTAGCTCCTGGTTTAGCTGGTCACCACGATAAACTATTAAGTCCAGCGGTCAAAGACTTAGTCTAGGTCCTGGAGGCCTTGGTTCCCGCCTCCTTTCTCACATCTCTGTGTATAGTCTTAAGCAAAACACTTTTATCTCAGTTTGCCCATCTTTAAAATGGAATAAAAATAATGCAATAAACGGAATAAAGCATCATTTTTGACAGCACAGGAATATTCAAACTGTATGTTTTCTACAGGGTAAGGACACTCAAATGCTATAGTAATGGGAGCTGACAGAACCCTCAGTAATCATTAGGCATCTCCAAATTTGCTTTATTATGCTATGTCTCTGGAAAATTCAGTGCCCATTTCAGTACCTGATTTCAAGCTTGCTTATATTCTTATTTTGAGAACAGTCCTTAACAGAAAATTGAATTACCTTTTCAAATTAGCAATGCCTACAATTCTTCAGCTGAAGTGGAATGGCACTCTGCTTGCATCTTCGCAGCTGAAATGCTTCGCTTTGTATGCTGTCACATTAAGCCATCTTACAATACTTCTTTGTGGAACCGATTGCCTAGTGACATTAGGAAGGTCTTTTAAACTCTTATTTTTCTACTTTGAACCACAGATTCCTCAGAAACATCTTTTTCTCTGTTGAGCACTAGGGCAGTGAAATCAACAAACTTGCTCTTGTTTATTGTCTAAGATTTGAATATCTCCAATGAATCATTTCCAAGAAAAGGGCATCTGACTCTAGAATGAGTAAGAATTAAGTCTCTAGCGGTTTTGCTTTTTTTTTTTTTTATAAGAAAAACAATGCACAAAGCTGGCTCAGGGTTACTAGAAATGATCAATACCTCTAGAAACAGAGAAAAAAAAGCAATGGGTTGTCCCAAGCTTCATCTGCCTCAAGATCCCAAAGTGATACATTGCTTTCTACAGGTGTTCAACCTGTCTTCAAGTAGAGGGCCCCCAACAAGTGCTCAAAGAGACCCTTTGACAGGCCCGGGCGGCCGCACAGGTGTACAAGGCATTCAGCGATGTCAGCTCCACAGCTTGCCTTCCAGCCCTACGAAACGACTCCCAGTCCTCAGGAAAGCGAACGGCCCGAGCTGGGCCACGGCCCCGTGCGGGCAGGGCAGGAGGGCAGCGTACCGCCGCCTCTCCCCGGCCTCCCGGCTGCCCCTCGGGGCAAGCTTACGCGTTTCCACCCCGCTTCCTTCCAGCCTCCGGCTCCGCAAACCTTCGCGCCGCTTCACCAACGGGCCCGGGCCGGGCAAGGCGGCCCCAGCGCGGCGTCCTCGCCCCCACGCACCTCCCGGCCGCGGCTCTCCCCGCTCCTTCTCACAACGCGGCAGAGC
>VXAA01003470.1:267599-308614 GCA_013399115.1 Anseranas semipalmata
CGGGGGCCAGCACCTTGGAGGCCGAGGGGGCGGCGCCGGCGGAAGGTCTCGCGAGAGCTGGGACGTGAGGGGACGGCGCCGCTGCCTGGCCCCGGCGGTGAGGCGGGCGGGTCGGGCTGGGAGCAGCAGAGCTCGGCCGCCGGGGTCGCGGGCGGGGGGGTTTCGTCCGGTCCTCGGGTCAGACACCCGTTGGCTGCTTCGTGTGAGTACGAAGACCTATAGGCTCATACAGTTGGTGTGGCATTAGGCAGTGGAAGTCAACTGGCCCAAGTAATAATTTTGTGTCACTGGAGACTTTTACCAGTGTAATTTTTGTTGCCCAAATTGCAGATCAATGTTCTTTTGTTCTTTGGGACCAACCCTGCTGTCTGCCATGAAGTAAACCCCTTGATCTTTAGTTTGCAGCTTGCCTTGGTAATGAAATAGAACCAAAACACTACTTTTCAATAATACCATCCTGCCTTCGCACGATTCCAATTTACCATTTTGGTATGTATAAATAATACTTGTGTATGCAGCTTAGTGACATCCTGAGAGGACACACCGGCGGTCTGTTTGCAAGGGCCAATGCTGCAAGGATGTACTTTCTAGTCTATTAATCGCAGTATTAAAAAAGTTAGGTGTTCAGGTATTTGATAGTTGTTAGTAGCTGTTTCATCTTACTCTTGTTACGTTACTCAGATCACTCAAATCTCCAGAAAGTATCATAAATACAGAGCTACAGCATAAGTAAAATTGGATCTGAAATACTACTTTAATATTTAAAGGAGCCCTAGATACACCGGGATTAAGCAGACTTCAAATCTGTTTTTCAGCTTTGTTGAAAATACTCTCAGTTTCCCATCAGCCATTTACCTTGAATTTTGAAGTATTTCAAAAATCTTTGTTGTGGAAGAAGTTAATTTTTCCACTAATTCCTCACCAATGTTTAACAGCTATTTTTCAACTGAAATAAAATAAATCCAGTGTTCAATAGCTGAGCAGCATATTACTTACATTGAAAGTTTGGTATATTGTAACATCAGTACACATACAGTAGAACTAAAATTAGATACATCTTATGGAAGAGACTCATCATAGCTTGCGATAGACACTGGTATTCTTAAATAATCACTACAAGAACTATCTTATTGGCAGCTTTTTATTCTACTTTCGAAGCTTCTATAATCTAAAAGTTAGTGATGTAAGAAAGTAATAATTTGCTTAGGGTTAAGAGAAACAGATGTCTTAAATATATACATACACCCAGTAAGTAGCAATAAAATAGACCTTTTCTTGATTGGTCAGGTGTTTACCATAAACCAGACCTTTCTTTCTAGTTATAGGGAGCACTTTAGAAAGTAATGTCATCAGTTTTATTTCCCAATAAACTGCATTAGCATCTTATTCTCGTATTTGCTCATGCTGAAATTTACAGCAATATAATTCCATTGACTTGGCAGTGCTACCCTTATCTACTTAACAGTAAGTGATAGTGGATTAAGACCAGCAGTTGAGCTTTGCCTTTATCTCCCTTCCAGATTTATTTGATTTTATGTGTTCCATAATCACATATTTGGTCACCAGTTACTGCATAGATCCCTGGCTCATTAAACGTACTAGAAAACTACTGAAGAGTCTTATATTCTGCATCCACTTACATTGGATGTCTTAAGCCGACTAGTCTAACTGGAACTCATCTCATTCATCTCTTAAGAGTAAACACCACACCTAGACAATAAAACTGTGGGAAAAAAACTCCACCACTGTTCAGCTTGAACAGAGGCAAAACTTTTTGTAGTGTCATGGCTCATGTCCAGTTTTCAAAATAGCCCATAATATGGCACATTAAACTAGGTGACAGAACACTTATTCCATGAGCAACTCTGAAGAAGGGAATCTAATTTAGTCCCAGCCCATTTTAGACCTGGCTGGTCTGAAATGTTTAACCTTACTTATAATATGTGAAGCTCTTGATTTTCAGCTACTGTTTAGTGGTAATGCCTTACTTCTTGATGACTGGAAATTCACCAGCAAATCAACTGATGGCTGAATTTCTATTTTAAGAGTAATGCAATGTTGCAGCACAGATAAAATAAAAATTAAAAAAAGCCTTTATGCCCCTCCCTCTCCTTTTCTTGGTGATACAGAGGCTGCATCAGTGTTTCTAACCTTTCAGATAACAGTAGGTGACCTAGCCCCTGCATATGCATACAAAATAAGATTAAAAGAGATTAGCAGATAGCTTACATTTTTTTCTTCTATTACTTTAAATTTAGATACAAAGATTAAAACCAGCTTTGAATTACACTGGGAACTCTTAATTGAAATATTTTAATTGCTTTAAACACAATGATAAATATATCACTCTTTTCCTGTGTATATAAATATGTATGTACAGTAGTGAAGTCCTTATTTATTTACATAAGATTTAGCAGATTGTGCTTATACATATATGGCCAGTGTGCTCACAACCTCCCTGATTTGCAGATCTGCACTGAGGGATAAATATATCGCTTAATGTCTAGGCACGTTCATTTCATGAACTTTATGTTGCAGTTGCCCATCAGGACATCAAAGAAGCGCAACTTCAGATGCAGCGAATAGGAGCATGTGGCAATTCAGCTGCTGCCTCAATGGGGTTTAAACAACGCAGGAACTGGCAGTCCTCTGAATGGTATGATTTCTTACATCTGGGAATGTGCACAGAGCATACCATTGCTGTCTGGCACTGGTAGTGTTTGCTTTTCCTGCCACTCTATCACCCCCCACTAGCTGAATTTCATTCTTCTCAAGCTGCTTGCATAGCCACTTTTGAAACTGAGCCAAGATCAAATTCCCTGATGCCAGGAACAATGTTCACTTTAAGAGACCCTCTTCTTTGAAGTGCTTTCACTGCTCCTCATCTGTAGTCAGAAACAGCCAGGATTTGTTCGATTGAAACTCTCAGGTCTTACAGAGATCTTTGATGAAGAAAAAAACCCAAACCTGAGGGATGCTGTTTCAGGACCACAGTGCAGTGTTGCTGGTCCTCAGACTCTAAGGAGCAGCACCTGTTTGTGTTAGCTGCATGCAGAAATGTTGTGCTCTTACTGATGTTTCTCAGGCTGACATGAATAGTCTTGAGTAGTTTTGCATATATATATATATCAGCCTTGGATGGCTATTTCATCTTGGAAGGCTAAAGTAAATGTTTACATGTCTGTGGACAAAATCATGCCACCTACCTTTTGCTGTAGTGAATGACAAGAATTCAGGACAGGAAAACAAGCAAAAGAGAAACGACAGATAGGAAACAGATTTTACTTACCTTTTGAGGAAGAATTCCCCAAATGATAGCACCTGCCTGTCACTTCCATGCCCTTCCCCCCCAGAAAAGCAGCTAAGGAAAACCCAAATAAAACAGAACACACAAACTGCAGAGAGAGAAGATGGCAAGCAGGACTTTGAAAAGCTGATTTATTTGGTTTGAATTTTTTAAAATGTGCTGTGTTCCAATCCTATAGCTTTAGGAATCAAAACTATCTTGTAGCATTTTATAGGTTCTACACAATCTCTGCTCAAACCACATAGTTCAGCCAGTTACAATTTTTTCTTTCAAAAATAGTTTATTCCTTAGCAATTTTCCCTTCTATATTTGATAGGGAAATCAACAGCGATGATAAATACTATTTTTTTTTCTGATAAATATTTTTAGCTTCTGTGAGAGTGCAAAACTTTCCCTATGTTCTTTTCTGTTTACCCACACTTTGAAGAACAATTTTAACACACAGATAAAATGCTGCTAATAAGAAGGTCATTTCAATCTGCTGTTCATTGAGTTTTTTAGCTGCTCAGGAGGCCTTTTTATTGGCACTCTACAAAAGAAGAATAATGTTCATTTTTGTATCAACCTGGAAATAGCAGGCAGTAAACACTTCCATAACTGAAGCTTCCTGTTGCGTGACTACCATAAATTCATACCTACTCCTGTCTAGATCTTTTTGTATCTAGTGGCTTACGTCCACTGGGGACATCAATTTTTATTTTTATTTTTAACATAATGAAAGAGAACTTGTATTGTTTTCCTTAAAGATAGGCTAAATTAAGATTGCCAGGGAGATGGAAGTAACTATGCAAGGGTTTTCAAAAATGTAGTTACGTGGATGGTGAGAAGATTCACATTTTCTTAAGTTAAAGTGTTATTTTGTCCTAACAGGCATGACAAAACCTGTCTTCATTCCTTTCTGTTCAGCTCAGCAAGTACTTCTGTGCTCCAGTAGTTAATCAGTTACCAGATTCCACAGCTTTTGTTTTCACACTGTTTAATTTTTCTTATTTGACACCATACCTGTGAATGGATTCAGTTGCAGCTACAGGTACAACTTTCAGGTCTGCCTACTCGTTATGACTAGGGCTGCTTTTTGTTACCATTACCACCACCGTTACTCATTATGTTCTAAAGAGGAAAATTTCTAATAAGTATATAGAAAGAAAGCAGTAAGAATGACAAGTACATTTCCTATCTTACCAAGAAGCCAATTCTGAACATGTAAATCTAGGTTTAATTAACTCACTTCATAAAACTGAACAATTAAAAAAAAACATCTAGGAAGAATTAGTAACCACACATCTTACTGTAATGACACTCTGCCTTGTCACGACAAGTGTTATTATGAGGCAGGGATTACAAAAACACTCTATAAAAGAGAAGACCAAGAGGCAACACTTAAGTGACATGCTCAATATAGTAAGTCATTGGCAGTGAAGTTTCTCTCATTCCTGTGCTTAGTTCCCTAAACTGTCTCTCCAGTAAATACTCCTGCAGACAGATGTTGAGCTGCACGCAGAAGGTCAGAAAGCTGCTCTCACAAAAATCCCGTCAACAAGCACCACAGAGACTGGCAGTACCCAGACACATTAAGGAGATAGCCATTATACCACTTCAAGCATAAGATAAATTTTTGCTTAAGGTTATCTTAAATTAATTTTAAAGAAAGACTTTCAAAACTCACCCTTCTGTTTGAATTGTGAAAAGTTCTGTTCTTGACCGGGGTGATAAATATTTACTATTGACTTCCCCTCCAGCTATAAACCTCAAGTGTAAGTAAGATGAGGAAGCCACTGTGGACCACACTAGAGAGTGCCGAGAGGAGATCTGCTGCACCTAAGATATATACAATGTGCAATGGATAACCTAATATGCCTTTCATTTAACTGGCTGGGCAGGTTTCTGCATTCTGGAGAGCGTGGAATCATACCAGAATTTGTTGGCATAACAGGCCCGTCGGACCGGTTCTCGGGGCGCCCAGGAACCCGCACAACCAGTTCGCATCAAAGGCCGGCCCAACATGCTGCAGCTCAGCTCGGCTGGGGAGGCTTCATGCACTGTGAATTATTCACGCCTCTGTCAACTCCCAGCATACTGCTCAGAGAGAATGATGTAGCCTCCAGCAAAATAATTTACTGAGGGGTGGGGGAGTGATACATCCTTGGTAAATGTAGCAGGATCTTATTGTTACGAATTTTCTTTCATTTTATGTGCTGATGCACTGGGCTAGAGGTCTTGCTCAGCATAAGTGCAAAGGGAAACGGGAAAGAAAATACCATTTTTTAGAGTACTAACCTTACAGACTTATCATCAAATAACACCAAATCTTGAGTGTGACTCAAACTAAGAAAAAAACAAAAAACAAAAGTTTGGCTCTAATTCAGCCTACTTTCTAGTCCTGCTCTGAGTGTTCAAGTATACCTACAGTATGTGTAGGACTCGGCATGGCTTTGTCACACGTGGGAGATGGGAGCCTGGAGCTTGCGCATGGAACGTGCACCTCGTGCCTTCGTTGGAGCTCCGGGTCAGTGAAAGCTCGCCCTGAATTGCCGCACATGATATTTCAAGGTGAAACAGGTCAGAGAACATGAAGTGTCTGGGACATGCTTCCATAACCATGAGGAACTGCTTGTGAGGCAACACCCTTCTCTGAAGGATACAGCAGCTGCCCTGTTACAATAGCACATGGGCTGTAAGCAGCAGCTGCGCTGCTTCATATTCATGGCTGGGGGGCAAGAATACTTGCACATCAGTCCTGCATATAGCATATTTATTCAAGCTGTAGGCAGGATATGCCCCAACAGAACCCTGCATCTGTGTAAACTTATTACTTTCTTTCAAATACAAATATAGACCATAATTTTTAGATCTCCTGCTGCGATCGTCAGAGTTGTTGACTAAAATCAGTAGGAGTTGTAGAAGTTCAGCACTTTTGGAAATGTGATCATGGGTACATACAGTCAGTCTGCTAAATCTTAGGCAGATTACTTTATCTTTTATTTAGGCACTTAAATTTAAACACTCTGTCTTGAAAAATTGTGTCTATTTAATGTTGTCAAAGACTGAGTAACTTCTGAAGCCTGTGTTTGTTCATAAAATGATCCTACAGTGGTATCATTTATCTTTTTTTAGATCTTCATTTCTTACCCATTTTAATAATAGTTACCAGACAACTAGTAAGTAGTCAGAACAGGAAGTTACCATCAAATTCTACCAGTGTTGTGCAACATGGGCAGTTCTTTCATCATTGACCAGAATAGGTAAAAGAAAAAATGCTGATATTTATATACAGTCTATTCAGATTATTGCACTACTATTGTACTAAAGTTACCCTTCTTATACGACTACATTTTCTGACAGCCTTGAAAGGAAGGCTTAATTCTGAAGAAAGCAACTGGATTACTAACAGAGCTGAAATGACAGATGTACACTGTTTGTGCTTGCAGTCACACCACCTTAGGGTATGATTTCATCCAACTAAGCAGGGCTGGGCTTGGTCAGTATTGGAGAAGTGATTTACAAGAAAGTCCATTGCAGGAAGTGGTTTTGGTGATTCAGTGGGCTATACTGAATAATTGGGCATCAATGCCAAGTGTGATGGAGATACTGGCTTTTAGATATGTGATATTTTTGGTGCCGTATGAAACCGAAGTTTTTAAAGATTCCAAGCTCTTTTCACAGCCACTACATTTGGAACTGTAAATTCCTGTCCAATGTGAAAATACTATGTCTGGAAACACTGCCTTCAGTTTGTTTTAGTGAGTGTCACATAACTGGATAAACTGCCCAACTGGGTAACATAGGTAAATTACAACCCCAAATAGCTGTTAGACTATACAGTGTGGAAGAGGTTCCGCTTGCACAGTAGACTAAAGAAAAGCTGTTGTGCTTCAAAGTCGGTCTACTCCTTCCAGCTATGTCAGCTGGTCTCATAAAAGATGGCATCTGAAATTTTGCCTCTTGCATCCTGAGTTCGTCATGGCAACAGCAGGACTGAGGAAAGAACATTTGGGCCATTTTTAAATGGATATAATGAATGCCAGCTTTCTCGATACCTTTTCTGTAGATTAAACCTGGAGCCTTATGTCAGATCTGATATTGGGCCTTTAAAACACGTTGGGCTTGCGATTTAACTGCTTGCTGGAGTCTGAAGAGTATAGGGACAAAAGAGATCTTTATTATCTATTCCCTTGATCTGGTACCTTAAAGAAGAGTTAGAACACCTTTTCTCCTCCCCAGACCTAAACCACCATGTACGCACTTTACATATCCAGTGGGGTCTTCTCATGTATGGTTGCTGGCAGAGTTGAGGTCATAAATTATGCTCTTATATTCACTTCCACAGGTTGCAAAAAAATTATTTTTTTGGAATTAAAAAACGAAGGTATTGGAGAAAAAGGTTGTTCTATGTATCAATACAGTTTTGGATAAGCATCACTTGACTGTTGTTCCTAGCCTTGTAAATCATGACAGTTCTAAAAATACATATACCACAGAAATAAATATTATACTATCAGACTTGCTCAGAGCTGCCTGTGAGAGAGATTTCTTTTCCTCCTAAAGAAGGCAGTATAATTGTCTGAAGTACTGAAATCCGAATCCTTTCTTATTTCTAATATAATTTGCAATAAGGGGATCTTACAGATCAATGCTCTTTCAAATCAAACCTGTTATTAAATGCTTTTCCAATTGAGAATAAATTATAAATTGTTTGTTATCTCCAGCTTCAGCTGAGAAAAGTCACATAATGCTTATCTGTAAATTCTTCCAATTTATACGATGATCACATAAAATCTTCTTCAGAAGAGACTCAGAGAGGTGCAGTTCTGAAAAGTAAGACAATCTAAATGGTGCAGGCTTGAACTTGTTCTTATAGTAAAGGTATGCACAAACATTCATGTCTACAAGTATTCATTACAGAGAGTTTACAACATACCTCCCTGTAGCTATCAAAAGCTGCTCAGTGCTTTCACAAACAAATTCAGATAACACATATGCCCCCACACCCTATCAGAGTTAGGCAATATCTCTCTTCTTGACTAGTTATGTAGCAGTGTAAGGACAGTGAGACCTTTGGTTCATAAAAAGCAATCTGAAAAATAGGCCAAGTCCTACCCTGAATGGGGCAGGCAGGTAGCAGTTAACTTCTGACCTGGAGGCTAGCCAGAGCAAAATGCCTCAAAGTGGGCCGAAGGATGCAAACAAAAGTATTTTCGTATGCTTTTCTGAGCAAGAACAGTTTTAAAATTTGTTACTACTGATTTGCTAATGGCACAAATTTCTCATTTCCCTCAGCTGAGACAGCAGGACTGTGCATTGGCAGTATATATTTATATAAAAAAAATTACAAGAGGACTATCATTATTCTCAATACAAGAGTAGGCCTGATATAAAAGCTTGGCTATTTTTCTCTGAGAAGAAAAAGCCTGAAAATGTTCCTCTTCTAGATGTCAGTCTGCCTCTTTCTCCCCAGTTCTGAAGGCTGTTTTTACCAGTTGGTCCATTTCAATAATTCAAGAAGGGAAATCAGTTTTGTGAACTTTTGGGTGTATAGAGGTCTCCTTATAGGCTACAATGCTACAGGCATGTTGTGAGGGAATGTTGTAAGAGCAGAATTAATTCCTAGGAAATTCCAACATTCCCTTCTGATCTCAGAGGGGAGGAAGGAAAGTAGCAGAAGCACCTCAAACCATTAGGCTGGAATTGCTACTCTGGCATGAGGTCGCATGAATGGCTGGAACCTCCATTTTTGTCCAGTTCAAAGAAATCATCCCTACAAGTGGTCCTTTCCAACACTCTCTATGTAAGAGTGATTCCTTACTACATTTTTTGAGAAAAAAAAAAAAAAAAGACTGCCACAGACTAAAGTATCAACATTCCCTGTAACTGTTTTTTCTTCTTGGCTATTGTCTTAATTATTATTACCAAGCATCACAGCTTATCATTTTATAGATGTTTAGGAATACTTTGCCCTTTTTTGTTAGGAAACGAATCTTCACAGAAGAGTGAATATTTGTTGTAAGGGTGATAGAATAATCAAACAATCTTTTGAAAAATGACCATCTCAGAATATCTTTCTGGCTTGAGATTTTAAGGGAGCTACTTGCTTTTTGAGGCAATGGGGAAGGATAAACTTTAGCAGCCGTTTCCCCACCCTGCTAGTCAGTATGCAGAATACAGGACCATGCATTACTGTAACCTGAGAATCTCTTCCAGGCCTTGCGTGATTAAAGCAGCAAATCAAGACACAGACCCATCAAACCTCCATCATCAAACCTTCAGCCTGTGACTTGAACCATATATGTGCTTGTATCAGTTCAGCCCATCATCCAGCAGATCACTAACCAGCTGTCATCCAGTCACCATCTACCTCTGGTGAATTTGATTCTGTGGGAGAGGTGTAGCAGCATCCTGTTGCAATAAGCAGGAAAGCACACTGCTTAGTAATGCCTTGTGCTCAGAGAAGCCTGTTAAGTGGCAGACTCCCCAGTTGCATCGTAGGGTTTTTCCATCATGCCTCTTGCCTGCCAAATAACGCCATGTGTCAAATGTGTCCTTTTGCCTTGAAAAGCATTGAGGTACTGTGTTGCATGTCAGAAAAGATGAATCATGAGAACATTTTTAATGAAATGCTCTTCATCATATTTAATGGCTTTGCTTCCTTAGTGGCTGCTCTTCTAAGGTTAAATGACAGTAATTTGTCAAGAGCTACTACTGTATATAGAAAATATACAGAATAACACCAGTCTTCCTTCATCAGTCTATCTCCAAAGTAGCTAATCTGCTTCTTCATCCACTTCACAAGCTACAACATAGTTAAATCAAAAGGTACTATGAGAAGAGATGCTGAATCTGGTTAGCTGCTGTTGTTTCAAAAGCAGTCACTCTTAGAACAAATGAGTAACCTGTAGAAAACCAATGGAAACTGGCGTTTATATAGCTCATATGTCTGATTCCTTAACAATGTCCTGTGTTTGCTATGGATATCCATAATTAAAAAGTAATGTGTTCTGTACTCATATATATCTTTTTTTGTTTGTTCTTTATATGAAGAGGAAAGAACCTCTGACTTTTGACAGCTTTTTTTTTTTTTTTGGTCCTATTTATCATTGTTTCTTATATTAAATTCAGTATTGCAACCTCTAACAGGTATCCACTGTTCCCACTTAAGTGTCTGAGCAGTTACTTAAGTCTTGGCTTAATCACACCAAACTAAATTAATTTCTGTTAAAGTTAATGGAACCAACAGGGAGATGAATTAGGTCTACTTGTTTCATCTGATCTCCTCGCTCCCTCTGTCAGTTCCTCAGCTTCTGTCATCTGTGGTCAGTTGTTTCTATTCAGCAACTACAAGAAAGTCGTATCACAGAATCACAGGATAGCTGCGGTACTGGCAAACCTTGGCAGAGCAGGCAAAAGTAATGGGCCCAGCAGTAAACAAAGCCTAAACTTAATTTTAGTACAAAACCATCGGTGGTAGCATGTCTGAGGGGGCAAGTGCTCAGCCGTTTTCAATATCCAAAAAGGATAAAACTTCTGGGAACCTGGCAGATACACATAACTAAAACCTTATTCCTGTAATACTAATGTTGTTCAGGTCTTAATTTCATGAAGAAACTGTGACTTACACCTACTATGCAAGTGCATTGCCAGACTAATTCTGGAAATGATACAATACGTTTTCTTCATTCCAAACTTGTTTGTTGCTGAAGAGATGGGATCAACAGAAAAAAAAAAAAAAACAAACATAGAAAAGGTAATTGTGATTTAACAATGTCTTCTGTGTTAGATTTTCCTCCCTCAGAAGAGCTGTATGGCTAAAACATAAACTCTTCACCTGCACAGGAAAGATGTATACTTTGAAGTGATTCTTCGTTACACGATGCCGGTCAAGTTTCTTTTTGCACTGTGGTTACTGTGCTGTGCATAACACCACCATATTTTCAACGCTCTAGTGATCAAATAAAAAAAAAAAAAAAAAAAAAAAAGTACAATACTGACACAATGCAAGTATTGTTGTTTCCTTAAGTACTTTGAGCTTCTGAAAATTCCAGAGGAAGTGGGAATTTGCCTTAAAGAAAGTGTATTTTTTTCTGGTACTTCCATAAGCTCCTGAGAGAAGACAGTTGTGTCAGGACTGACCACTCAGATAGCCTTTGTCCAAGCCCCCACCTGAAGCAAGATCAGAATCTGGCCCATAGTTCTTCAGGACTTCGAGTTGTGCTATCTGAGAAAACAGATAGTACAGTATTTCGTTGTAGAACGGCTTTTTGAACAATTCGGTTAAGCTAAACTAAATTCATCTGCAGCCACTTGTATTGATTTCCATTCCTAGTCAGCTCAGCTGAGCTAGGAAGTCTAGTCTGAATGTAAACTTCAGTGATCAGACAACTTTTTTGGATTTGTTCAGTGCTATCAGTTTAAGATCTCGTCTTCATCAGCTTGTCTGACAGTAAAATTATAGGGAAGTAAGCTAAGGTGTGAATTTACAGCTCTCTAGCTACTTTGCCCTAGTCCCTTCTGAACTAACACTTGTAATAAGCATAGTTTATCCTACTTTCAACATGGACTGACTAGAGACTCTGATGTCATTCCCTAATGCACTCTGCAGGAATTGCCTTGTATAGCTGAGACCTAAGTTATCTACTGAAACTTGCTCGTATCCCATGTGTGAGATTCATTTGTATTCTTCTATGGTTAGCACTAAGTGGGCAGAAATGTCATCAAGGCTGACCTGGAGCATCTCCTCTAGTATTGGTTCTTATACAGATAAAGTGTGTGAGTTGGGTGCTATGTAATTCAGTTATCTAAAAAGGACTTTCCTACCATGCTTTACGCAAGCTCTCCCAGTATTTTTGTCTTAAGGAACTAAATCATATTTTAACAAATGTTTTTTAGAAAGTAAAATAATTGTAATTTGATCAAGAGTTATAGAAATGGACCTACTTGTACAGTTTGGAGGCCTTGAGTATTTCTATTTGCAAATCAGCAATGTGGTTTTCTTCTTATGTAAGCATCTAGAAATGCAAAATCCAAACATGCTGGTGAAGCCACTCTTTATTTGGCCCAACATTGAGAAAAATAACTCTGATGCACCCTCTAGAATTAACATAACCACATTTATGAGGGGAAAAAACACCACCCTGACAATCTATTTCTGGCCAAAACTAACTGGGTAACCATCCCTCTCCTTAGCTGGCCCAAACACAGATTCTCCACCTACCTTCTTATAACTTGGCTGACTCATTCACAGGCAGGACTAGACAGTATGCTCCGTAAAATGGTGGCAAATAGGAACCTAAAAGACAGCAAAGAGTATTGCCTAACAAACCCTGATTGAATTAAGTAAGTGAAAATGTGTAAGCTAAATGAAAATCTGAGAGAACACCTCCCCCCACCCAGGCAATTGAAAATATGTATGGAATAGTGAACAAACAGTGTATGTGTACTGCCAGTCATATTTTCTTCTGGTACTCATGTTCAAACAAATACAGGAACATGATTAATTCTAAGAATAAATATCAGGGACTACATATTTCAGTTATGGCACAGGAAAAAAAAAAAAAGCATAAGTTGTTAAACCGCATCTGAGGTAGGATATAGGCTTTGCTACCATTTAGGCAGACTTTCTTGATATGTAATAAGGTACAAAATATTCAACTGATGAGGTGCATAAATTTCTTTTTCCAGACTAAGGTGGATGATCTCAGTGTAGGTGAGGGAAGAGTTTGTCCTGTTGTGCTTTCTCCTTTCATTGATCTGTTGCTCTTTAGGTTTCATGTTTTAGGATTTCTCAGGGGATTGTCTCCAACTATTTTGTGGCAGCAGACAGAACCGAGGAGTGAAACAGGTTGCCCTCTCTCATAAAATGGACTGGCAAAGGACCTGCCGCTTAAATTCCTACGCTGGAAGAAACTGGGAGTGCTTGTTGCCCAAGAAGAAATTGCTGTATCCCCTGTGCAGCCAGGTATCTAGCTGTTCCTCAGCAAAAGGCCAAGGAAATGGATGGATGGTGGCTATTTGGGGGAGGTTCTCTCTCCTTACAGGGGCAATCACTACTTCCACTTTCTTTGCTGCAGCAGCAGGAGTTAAAACCTCAGCTACTGAGTTTTGTCAGCACAGGTGAGATACTTTGTCCTCTTTTTTAGGGTGCCAAGATCCAATCTTGCCTACATGCCGAGAAGCCCTGGGACAGCCCAGTGTCAGCAATGCTGGTTTCTAAGAATTCGGCACACTTATATACTTACTGCTCAGATGATATCTTTGTTGTTTTTCCAATCGTGTCTGCCTCTTGTATTTTAAACACAAAGCGGTACAAGGATTAATGTAAGTGGAATGTGCGTACTGGAACATGGCCTATTTGTTACAGGAAACTATTGTCACGCGTTGCTGACAACCTGACATAGACTCGATTGTCTGAATTGCAGTGTAAAAAAGGGAAACTTACATTTGAGGAAATATAAACCATTTATCAATGGCTAATCTCCAGGTTGTTTTCTTAATGTCAGTGAGAAATAATAATTCAGTGACAGAGAGAAGGTGTTTTTTGTCATAGGTACTCTATTTGGGTCACCAGTGATATCAGGTGGATTTTCTTCAGAAAATATTTTTTTTTTTTGTTTCATCAGTCATAGCCATTTACAATGCTAGATAAGAGGAATAGCACCAACAAAAGGCATTCCGGTCTCAGTGAATTTCATGGCACAATGGTGTTGATTTCAGCTGGTACTGGAATTGGTTTAAAAAACAAAAACAGCCACTTCAGCTTTCCCTTTCTCCCCTTTTTGGAAATTTCTAGACCATGTTTAGCCCATTTATGTGCTCTGAAAGAAAGCAAAACCTCAGTTGTGCCCTGGCTCCCCACCACCTTGTTGGCTTAAAAACAACGCAGGATCTGGCCCAGTCTCTGTCATTCACATTGAGATGCCCTTTTTAATGCAAAAATAAGTTTATCAGCAGGACAGAAATTACCACTTTGAATTGCCTCACAAAGTTTCAGAATTACTGAGAATTCAAAAATATTTAGCTTTGGTAAATCCATGAAAGTTTCTGTCTGCCATAGGCATGACATAAAGGTCAAACTGAGCCCCTGGGAGTGTGGGATATCAGGAGTGATCACATGCAGGAAAGCTGGACAGGGAGCTACGTTTTATGTTTTGCTTCAGGGTTCATGACAGTCCTGTTGCACCTCTTCTTGGAGGGTTGACATCCTCTTTTCTTTGGTTGGCCTCACAAAATAGTCCACCTCTTCTTCAGGGTGCATAGGTATGTGTTCTAGGAACAGAGGGAGCATAGACAATGATGAAAATCCCACTGGGGATGACAGAGCACACTCCAAAAATACTTGCCTGTATGACAGCACTGTGTTCTGTAGTTTTTGACAAGTGTTGTTGAGGCCAGGGTTGGAGAAGGGAGCAACTGACACCAGTAGTAAGCTGTCAGGGTATGAATAGGAAGGAGGTTATGGGAACAGCAGGGATGACAGAGACACAGCACCTTCTGCTAAGCATATTGCAGTCCTCCAAGAAACCAGACAATTCCAGCATCTGAAAAACAGTAACATGAATGTTTCCAATCACCAGCATTTTCAGCAGTATCAATCAAGCAATTTTTTCCCATTTCAGTTCTGGTTCAGATTTTCCTCAGATTCAGCTCCAGTATAATCACCTTATGGCAATTGTTAGGAAAGTTGGAAGAGTTAAACCAGGGTGCATATGGCCCTTTTGTCTGTGGTATCTGTACTTTTTGTACTCTAAAGCCCAGGGTGACACCTGATATTGTACTTAGTCAAAGCCTTTCAAGCAGTGCTCTCTGTATCAGATTAATGATGCTCTAAGTTACACAGGCAGCAAATCAACCAAATCAATACACATACAATAGTTCAGGTGGCTTTTTGTCAAAAGAATGAAGGACTTGCTGTGACAACAACACCGGAAAGATAGAAATATGTGGGCAGATGGCAGCAGGGCCTCGTTAGGACAAGTGAACAGACTGAACTGGTGTCATCTCACCTGGCATGTGACCTGAATTTGGCTCTGAGTTCTTTCCTCCCTTTTGCTTGGCCCTTTGTTCATTGTCTCCCAGCAGTGACTGATGTTTGAAATCCATACTTTGCTGCTGCTTACAGAGCTCTAGCACCAGAGGAAAGCAACCTGAGCTTTAGATGCACTTCAAAAGCAAAAGGTCATAATATCTATCTTGGGACAGCCATTTAGGCTCATTTTTTTTCATAAAGGTCTGCTCCTGATAACATGACAGTTGCCTAATTTTGAGCAGCCATAACCTTCCCTTTATTTTGAGGGATCACTCGGCTCATCTGGGGCCTTTGCACTTCCATCAAGCAGGCTACCCATCTCAATACCTCAAGAAGCACAAACTGAAGTGTGAAATACTTTTCAAAATATCCTGATGCAAGGAGGAAAAAAAAAAAAAGAGATAAAACTGCCATTACGTTTTTTTATTTAAATGTTTGGGTCAGAACAGGAGGAAGGACCCTGTCCTGTGTTGACAGCCTGAGGAGTTTGCCTCTGCAGAGGGGTCAGCCCACAAGCCTTCCAGAGAAATTCTGAGGAGGTTGCTGTTACAAATGCTAAATTGTCTTTTTCATTTCTTTTCTTTATTAGTTCATCTGCTTTCATAATGCAGGAACATTAAAAGGTGTGTAAGCACCATGAAAGAAAGCTAGAAAAAGGTGGAAGTGCAGAGAACCTGTTAAAAGTCTACCAGGTGACTGACCTCAGGGAAGCTAGGCTGGCTTCTGGCTGGGTCTGAGATTCCAGGGCTAAATCAGGGGTTACCCAAACTAGCCTCTTAGGAAAGGCAGATGCACAACAAGTGAAAGGTTATTTCTGTGCTTCTTGTCCCCGTGTAGCTGAGAGACAGCTAACAGCATGGATGCTGTTTCCTTAGATCCCTACCACAAGGGATGATTGCTCAAGGCAGAGAGTGCATGAGGAAAGAAGCTGGCTTCCTATTCTGCAGTACTTTCCCTGATGTGCTGCACAGCGTGACAAATAGAGGAACACTTCCATGATGTTTATATGTTTTATAATGCATGCTAACATTAGAATCAAGGCCAAGTGCCAAGATAGTTAATTAATTCCAGTTTCCTGAATCGCCCATAAGGTTTAAGTTATGTATGCCAATCATCTCCTTTAAACTGTTAGGAGAGCAGAAAGCGGTTCTTGCCTGATGTCTCTCTACCCCACCAGAACTGCACCGTGGCAGGGGAAGCAAACCCTTCTGCACGTGCCAGCATGAACATGGACAGGGCTGGCTTGCTTGTGCAGTGGCACCGCCGTGCCACGTGCCCTCCTGCTGGTGTCACCGCCGCACCGGGCTGTGCTGGTGGCCTGTGTGGGCAGCTGCCAGTAGCTCCCTGCCCGTGGAGTTCCCATTCCAAGAGATGAGGTGGAGAAGGGTAAGACACCGGTGTACCATCATCATGGCTGATGTACAGAGGAAGAGCAAAGAGAGAGCGGGATGAAGTGGCCCCAGGTCACCCTGAAGAGCTGGGGTTGCTGCAAGGAACTGAAGCCCCCGTTTAACTTGCGTCTCCATCCCGGGACCTACCCACAGAGCTCTGTGTTAAATCACACAAATCTTGTGGTGGGCCCAGACTTCTTTTACAGTCTAATTTCCTCATGCTGCTAAAACAATGCCAGTCCCTGGCCATGCTTGCTTTATGTAACTTCAAGGGCTCCAGCAACTTAAGCAAACAAGGAAAACCACAATCAAAGGGCAAAACATGCTACTCCTTGCTTGGGCTTCTAGTCTTTTTTCTTTCTGCTGAAGGTGCCTGGTTGCTTTTTAATTATCTTAATGTGATTAGCCTTTGCTGGACCTGATGTATGATAATGAACTGGAACTTAAACCTAACAGCCTGAGGCTGCTGTGTGGCTGTGTTGGGTGGTAGCACCTCCCAGTCTCCCTGCAGAACGTATTAGAGAGCCTCTGTACCAAAGCTGGTGGACTTAAATGGTTCTGGTGTTTCAGGCCAACAAATACCAGATGTCCTGCAGTGTGTCCCATGGTCCTGACAGAGCTCTCTAAGCCATATGTGCCGGCTTCACCACATGGGGCCAATGTACTTGTGAGACTCCTTTGGGCTGCCTGGTTTGCTTCAGTGGTTTATTCCTGGGCTCCCCGGCAGACTTCAAGATACAGCCAGCTCTCTGTCAGCTTACAAGATAAAGATGATGTATTTGAGCCATCTGTAATACCTAGACCACCATCCACCCCAGAAATTCACAGTGAGTAGGCAAACCCAGAGGACAGTGTACAAGCATGTGACGAATCTGAGCTCCTTCTCCAAGCCGGGCAGGGAGGAGCAGGTATTCTCACAGAATCACAGGCTGGTTGAGGCTGGAAGGGACCTCTGGAGGTCACCTGGTCCAACCCCCTGCTCAGGCAGTGCCACCCGGAGCCAGTTGCTCAGGACCATGTCCAGGCAGCTTTTGAAGAGCCTCCAAGGAGGCAGACTCAAAATTCTTCAGACCACAGCTTTCCCTGCCGCTCTGGGGAGCCACGGCAAAGTGGAGTGGTAGGAATCCAGCTCAAAGCTTACAAAGCTGGGGTCCTTGGAGAGGGACGTCACTATAAAAATGCACACGCTTAGCCTGCTAGGAAAATAAAATAGTTAATGGTGAAAAATTAGCGTGTTTTTACAATTGTATTTAAAACCCTAGGGGAGCCTATAATGGTCTAAATGGACTACTTAAGAGAAAAGCCTCATGTTTTCCTCTTTTTTGTGTGTGTTTTAATTTACTGTGTGTAGCTGCCATTATCCATAAACCAAAACTTACGACTCTGTTACAACAGGAGAAAAGAACACTTTATTGTCTGCTGTTGGCAGATCACCCAAAGTCCCCTCCCAACTTAACAAGCGTTAAGCTTCAATAAGACACAAGACACTTCAGAAAAAAACATCGCCACAAGGCTAATGATGACAACAGCTGCCAGCAAACTTTCCATTGCAAGCAAGTAAAGACTTGAAACAAATTTTAGCTCAAGTTTTGTTTTAGTAGCATCAGTGACATGTCTGTGCCGGCAAAGGCTCAAATTGCATTCCTTAACACTAGGACTGTAGACCTATCTCCTGGAGTCATTACATTGCAACAGCCTGGTAGTCATGGGTAGAGTTGGGAAGCCTTTAACAAATCTGACCTTTTTCTTCTTTTAAGAAAAGGTATTTACGCTCCAAAAGGCCAGTGAGGCGAGACACTGGAGGATATAGATGAGAATTTCTGCGTGCCAAAGGAAGTTAAGGTGCCACTTATGTTTGGAGGAGGGCAAGAGGAAGAGGTTGTGGGTCTCAGCAATGCTGGAGAATCAAGAACTTTGTAATTCTGTTTTCTTTTCTGATATTTTCTTTTTAGCAAGTCATTTAAAGCCCAGTCTGCATTGGTGGCTGCATGAATAAGAACTCTGTACAGTATGCATAGGTGAAATGTGACCTCTAACTTCTCCTCTTCATTTTTCTAATCCATAGTGCAGTGCCAATTTTATTTGTACACCTCTCCCAACTGGCAGGATCATGAGGCTGCTCTATACAGAAAGCCTTGAAGATAACTGGATGAAAACAACAACCCCAACCCTTGGTAAAAGTAAAATGTCTGAACAATATAGCTGCAAGATGGTGCAGCACAGACAGTGAATACTGTTTGGTTGGACGAGGAGCTCACACCGTCTGTGGTTGATGCAGTCTCCCTTCTCAGAACGTGTGTTGCTATTCTGCTCAGCATCTTCGAGAACTGCAAAGAAATAATCAACAAAAGCAGGCTGGAAAGCCCTTCTGACATCCTGACCATCTTTTCCATCTTAGGAGAAGTATGCTCTTAAAATGGGAAGTGTCTTGCAGAGGTGGAATTAACCATCGGGTAAAAATGGCACTTATTTAACAAATCTGCTCCCTGTGCCACAATCATGAACTTTTACTTATCAGTTTTCTGACTGAAGTACATTTTTGCTGTGTGTAACCTAACACAGAGGTAGAGTTTGCATTTGGTCTAAGAAGAATCAAGAAATTCTGGGTGAGGTAGGCTGCATCTCCTTTACCTGGTGGTAAACCAGAAAGCACAAGCCAGAAAACTGCCTGAAACTAAACGTACTTTATCTGTGTGTCTGCAGTTCTGGTCCTAAAGTACGGTTCAGCAGCCTGCATATCCTATAGAGTCTAGCTGCAGACACCAGCCTATTTAGTAGGCTCTTGGGCTGATGTGTCTGTGTTATATTGACAACGTAAAGTTGCTGCGTGGTGATAAGAGCAGCTAACTTGACCTGAGTTTACGTAGGCATGTGCTTGAATTTGAGCTAAGGGATAGTGTGACTTCAAATCTCTGCTTGTCCGAAGCTCCTGCATTTTGGATGTTAGTATTCATATAATTTAGACATGAAACAAATTAGAGCTTAAGCATGTGCTGGGACTCAAGCTTGAAATGCAGTCTAGAAGTAACAGTGGTGGTCATACCCTTGCAGACTATGGTGCAAAGTCCTGTTACTGAAGCTGCACAGGGGCATCATGATCTGATCCTCTGCTTTTCGTTTATTTATTATGTCACCAGTAAACTACTAGGATAACATAGCTTGGTCCTGTACCGGATTTATACCATACAAGGTAAGAAAAACAGTTTTTAAAGAAAACTTACACCAAGAATATTGAGTCACTAAGTGATCATAAACACCAAGCCCCATGTTAATTATTTTTAGAGTCATTTTTCAGACCACAAATGTACTATACAGATACAGTTTGCAGCTGGCCAACAAACAGAACAATATTTAAGGAGTTGGCATATCCACCATGTAAAACACTTACCCTACAAAAATATGGACCGTCTAAGGGGCTTCTACAATGATGATTTATATTTGTGGTCCTATCAGCAGCATGCAAAGAATGATGCAGGAAAAAGGAGTGTGTAGTAGAGGGGCTTACACTGACTAAAGTGAAAAAAATGCTGACTGTAGAAAGTAAAGAAGAGTATTGGGTTTGAGATTTTCTGAGTGTTTTGTGTAGAAAACTGTGTATTAAATCTGCGCAGAATCCTCATCTGTATTTCAGGGATGTAGTCCTGGTGACTTATATACAAAACATTTCTCTGTCTTGATTATTTAGGATATATTTCTTAAATTAATTTATTTTAGAATAGAACAAGACCAAATTCCTATGCTTTTTCTTCAAGGCAAAACTCCCACATTTGGCCTAAATGAAATGGACTTGGCTTGATTTATCTTTTATTTATTTTCTATGGGACATGTTGTGGTATTAATTTAGGCAGGACACTCCTTATTGTT
This sequence comes from Anseranas semipalmata, assembly GCA_013399115.1. Classification (NCBI taxonomy): domain Eukaryota; kingdom Metazoa; phylum Chordata; class Aves; order Anseriformes; family Anseranatidae; genus Anseranas; species Anseranas semipalmata. Next base: position 288,178 of record VXAA01003470.1, read on the forward strand.
TTCATAGGGGAGTTTTGCTTAAAACGTGGCTCCACATTACACCATTCTAATGATGAGCCTGGAGTGAGTAATCAGATCTGAAGGAAGAGACAACCTGATTTTGGAAATCTGTTACTTTTTATGCATGTTCAACTTAAAAAAAAAAAAAAAAGAACAAAGAGAAAAAGTTGGGTTTGAATTCCTCCACACAAAAGGCACAGTCCTTCATATTTTCTGAGAAGGGAGGTTCATATGGAAAAAAAAGGGGGGAAAGAAAAAAGAAAAAAAAAAACCCTGAATTGCATCCTCCCACGAGGACATTTAATTTAATAAAGCAGCCTCCTTGGGATTGCTCCACTGTTGCTCAGGCGCCTCGGGGGGAGGATTCTTCCTCATGAGGGGGAGGATCTTGGCCAGGCATGAGGGAGACGCTGAGGCTGGGTGTTAGGGAGTGGATTTGTCCCTGAGGGCAACGTTCCCCTTTCCAAACAGCTGTATGGATTTCTGATGCAAATTCTGTCTTCATTATGTGTGCGAGATGATTCAGTTTTAGGTAGATCAACTGTTTCACACTCATTTCTGAATTTCCCTGGTGAGCGTGCTTGGTCTGGCAGTTTGCAGAGCTGCCCACCCTGTGTCCCGGTGTCTACCCGCCACCCGCCTCCATCCTTGGCCCCAGGCAGTGGCAGGGCTGATGATAACAATGTGGAATAAGTTGTTGGCAAGTTACCCAGGGGTCATCAAAACTCTGCCTTTGGTGTGCCACTGAGGGTAATCCCAGGAAGAACAATTTAGTCCTTCCTCCTTTCAGCGTGGATCAGTGGAGGGCCCTGCCCTGTCCATAGCCGGGGTCTGGAGTGGTTTCACCGGCTGCTGCCCCAGCACCAGTCACCCACCCATCAGCTCCTGCGGCCAGAGCTGCTCCTCCTTGTCACATCGCTACGGACAGCTCCTATGTCAGCATCAGTTTACATGGTCAGAAGCAAAAGTCACCCCTAAAGAAGTTAAAGCCTCAGCAGAGGCTGACGGTTTCCATGTCAGCCTCAACACTCAACATGAGCAAGACTGAGATGAACCCCCCCAGCCTTTCAAGTAGGGTGAAAGTCTTTCGAAATGTGAAATGGATGCCTGCTTTTGAGAAGCTTGATGCTTACCTGTTACACAGTGCCTTCAGCCCAGAAATGGCAGCTGTTCAGGAAAAGGCACAGTGTTATCTATAGTTTTACATACACAAATGTGTATGTAAAACCTTTTCTATCTAGGGGGACTCTATTCTATGGAAGTAAAATAAGACATTATTTGTTATGAAACATTTCAGGCCAAACAATCTAAGAATGGAATCTGGAAGGAGGACGTTTGCAAACAACTTAAATGGAAGAAAAGCCTTGCTATGCAGTCTGTGTTCTTGTACAGCATCTTGAGGGGCGATTAAATACTTTCCTGACTTTGTGGAATAATATGAAGGACCACTCCTTTGCTGTTTCTGTGTTTTGTTTTGTTTTGTTTTGTTTTTGGTGGGGTGGGAGAGTATATGGATGTGTGATTTGGGTCATTTGATCTTCTTTGCGACGCCCGTGGCAGTCTCTCTGGTTTGTCTTACTTGATTCAGTTTTCAGGAGGCAGCACAAATACAAAGCCAAATTGCTGTGGAGAAAAGAACAGAAAATCTCTCTCACATCCAGCAGCAGAATTCATTTAGCATTATGTGCATGCCTCTGTAAGCCAAACTTTCTCTGATTAAATATTTTTGGCCAAAAATCAGAATTGATAAATATATTGCATATTGAACTCTTTTCAAAAAGTATAATGAAAAAGGAGGGAAAATATTATTTAGATTAGAAGACCTCAAAGGCATTGGATTTTGATATGCAATTGCATATTATAATTATATTTATTCTAAAAAACGTTAAAAGTGGGGTTGCTAGCGAGTATTAAGGTCACAGACTTCTAAAGAAAAAGTAGCTAGCACCACCAGATGGCGCCGAAAGCACTAAATAACCGTAACCCCCCCAAAACTCAGTGCTTCCAGTGCCACCTAGTGCCCTCGGGCGGGCTCCTGCCGGAGGCCAGGCGCATCTTACTCGAGGAGGGCCCCCGGGGGGCTGACTTTTGGAGGAGCAGCTTGTGTTGCATCTGGTGAACGTAGCGGTCTGAGGTGGGGAGCGCGTCTGGAGGAAGGACTACCATGTGGTAATATGCTGGTGTATTATATACCTGTAATATTCTGTAATGTTCTGACTCTGTTTTTGCACTCCTCTCAAAGGTTGTTACCCGCATGGGCAGGATGATGCTCTAGGGGCACTTTTGGCTGTTCTCATGGTAATTTTGACAGCGTTGAAATGTACTATCAGAAATCATCATTTTCAAGTTAAAAATGTAAGTAAAAAGAGGTGGGCTGTGAGAAAATAAATGTCTTCGTTATCCTTTTCAGAGTGATACATTGCACTCTTATAAGCCTCCAGTAGAAGTTTTGCAAATCTTAATGAGTTGTTATTATAGCTGCAGCCACCGTGTTGTTTGCTTCCCTTCACTCTGTAACAATGAAGCAAGAGAATGACTGTAGACAGTAATTTTCAAGGATTCATTTTGAGTATCAAATCCCCAGTTCCTACTGCTTTGCTGCTGAGCTTGCAAATACTTACTGGCAATCTCTGTTGTTCATCATAGGAGAAAAATTTTAAAGCAAATGAACATCAAAGAAGTAGTGAGAGGAGAAGGACTGGCAGTTTCCACATTAGACTATCCTATGTTTAAAAAAAAAAAAAGTTGTTTTATCTCTGAATGGATGGGACTTACTCATCTCTCCACAGCTGCCTGCTTTACACAGTCCTGCAGCTTGCCTGAGCATGCACGTTCTCTGAGTGGGAAACATCCTGTCCCGTCAGCTCCTTTTCTCCTGAAAAAGAGGAGTTAACACTAGCACTCTTCTCTTTCAGACCTATGATTTTCTGAGCTATGATTTTCTACCTTTAATGGCTTTATTGCATGCCAAATACTTGCCATTTCTAAGAGAATGAAAATCTTCCTAATAGTTGAAACAGGTTAATTGCAATTAATTAATACAACAAATGCTTACAGGCATTGCCTATTAAGTCATTATTTTGCGCAGCAACCTGTTGGTCTTATGATGTTGTTCTCCTACCCATGCCAGTTCTCTGTTCCTCCCATGGATCACAATCATTTACCCACAAGCAACAGGCAAATACGGGCGTTGGTTGCATTTTCAGGCATTTTTTTTCACCTCTGGGTGGTTGTGGTATGCTTTCTCTGTAAAGGACACCTGAGCCACCTAGAGGGCTGAGGGCAAGGAGCCTTCCCTGGGGCAAGGTGAGTGAAAGAGTGAGGAGGTTTTTACGTCCAACATGAGTGCCCCAGAGGCTCATTGGGACAGCCTGGGTCAGGGGGACACAGAGGCACAGCAGGAGTCTCTTGAAACAGCTTGAGTATCTCTTGCTCTGAGTTTTGAGTGTGTAACAAAATGAGGAAGAAAATTCCTCTTTAGGTCATCTTGAAAAAACCTGGGGGAAATAAGTCTTTCCTGCCTCCATACTTTCCTTTTTTTTTGTTTTTTTTTTTTTTTTTGTTGTTTGTTTGTTTTTAGAAAAGGTTCTATTTGCTCTGTAATTTTTGTGCATTTTTTTAGCTGTTAGTGTCAAAGGTAAGTGCCATATGTAGGTCTCAGGCCCCGTTTTAAGAGAAGGTGGTGACAAACACTGCAGTTCCTCTAGCTTCATTGGAACAAGTTCTCAAAATTAAATGCATGCTTGAGAGTTTGGGGTTTCAGCACTTCTGTACAATGAGGTCTCCGCTTCGGTATTTTTCTGAGTCGAGGCCTGGGACACATGTGGATCCAGACTTGCATATAAGGCAAGGACACCCAGTAGAACACAAGCACAACTAAGAATGTATTCCCTCGAAGACACTTGGAACAGCTACTTCTGCCTGCAGTTAAGATTGTCTGATGCTTCCCAGTGAGAAAATGGGAGCAGAGTAAGTGGGAACAGATGTGGGGATGGAGAGAGAAGCTAGGGAGAACAAGAACAGTGGAGTTTCCAGCAAGAAGATACATTTTTCTTCTGTGATGGAACTGTGCTTTCCCAACTTTCATCTTTCATTTGCTGTCTAACAAATAGCTTTGAAATGTACTCACTAAAGTTCTGTCTCATCTCCCTCCCATGGATGGGCATAGACAATAGCCTTCCACTGTGTCACCAAATACTCAAGTAGATTAGGACAATCGTAAGCTGTGCTGTGGATCTAAGTTTTAGGGACCAGATGACTACCCATGAAGTTTTCCAGTACTCTCTCTAGTACTCTCTCACTGTTTTTTTTTTTTTTTTAGTCCTTTAACGGAATTGCATATAAAAACTACATTATTTAGCTTGCAAGTCAAGCACTACAAAGTTGCAAAATATCAGAAATAAGTTGTCTGTGTCACATTCATTTGTCTCTTCCTTCCGTGTCCATGACATTTACAGGATTTTTTCCCACATGATCCTTAGCTACATAGGATGGGCTGTATTCTCAGAACAATTCAAATTTCTGTCTGTCTGATCTTTGGGAAACTGCAGGGGATGGACCCAAAGCCACAGTCTGAGCCTCTAAAAGGCTGTAGTTTGCTAAAGTAATGTTCAAATTCAGCTACAAGAGAAATTAATATATGCTAGAAGCAAAAGTAATCAAACGCTCACTGGTTTTCATCTCCCTTCTGTTCTGAGACCTATAAAACAATGTGGTTTTGTTTATAGCTTTTTAGCCAGGCAGATGGTGAATTCCCCACTTGATTGTGTGTTGCCTGAGCCCTCTGCTGTTTGATTTGGCTGGTAATTAAAATCTCAGTTAAATTACATGGAAATTTTGTGCTGACTCATTCCTCTCATGGCCTGGGTAGTCCAGGTGGATCAAGCAGTGGAGAAGAAGCAGGGGCTTCCCATCAGATGGGAACCATTAAAGCCCATGGAGGTTGGCACTGGAACTTGCTGGTTCTTTGCAGACAGCACGCAAAAAGCAGAGCCCCGCAGGTGCTCATTTCCAATAACTGGTTTCAAAACATCAACAGGAACAATGTGAATTGCATTTAATTTTTATTCATGACTCTTCTGGGCCTGTGGGGCCAACTAGATGGTAAGCAGGTGATATTTAAAAGATCCCATTTGGTCTTCCCTGGTTTACATTCTTTGGAGATAACTGATGTGGTTGTCTCAGAAAGGCTCAAATAGCAGATCTTTAGAGGTTCCTGTGCTGAAAGCCAAATGCCATCTGAGATTCCTTGGAGAGAGGGTAGGACAGCATGTCTAAATTCAACTACTTCCAATAGTCAGGAAGAAAGTCCAACTTTGAGACCCTGGGTTTTGAACTTGCCAGGGCAGACTTTCCTTAACTCTTTCGATACCTTCTTCTCAAAGAAAGCTGGATGGAAAAGTGTTGTCAACCGAGTTCAGCCGATGACTAGAGCTTTTTGTTTCTGCTGGGCTACATCGCTGTGTAAGCTAATTCTGACTTAAGGTTTCATCTTAAGAGCTTAGATGTGTCCCCCTAGCTGCCAGCCAGATGCCATGAGCCAACAGTCCAAGAAGAAATGGCCTCCCCAGGAAAAAATAAAGAACGAGTTATGGGCGATAATTGTTTTCACCGACTGAGGTAAACCATACTTGCAATATATATGTCCTCTCATGTTCCCCCCTTCCCTCCCCCACAAGGGAACATAGCCAAAATCTGTTAAACTCACTTAGATGTGGAAACTCCTGTGGCAAAGAGATATTCTTACAGGTTTGGTAATCCCTCCCCATTGTAAAAGTTTGTCTCACCAGATGAAATACATCTTTGAATTCATTAGATGACTCTAATTTTTAAAGCATACACTAAATTGTTGTTTGAGTAGGCAAATAAGACCCTGGTGTTGCCTTGTCTTGTCCTGGAAGGTCTTTGAGGCCTCATCCACTCTCAGCAAGGTTTGGCTGTACAGCCTTTACCACTGCTGTACCGATGTTTTATTACAGCACATTTTGAAGCAAATGTAGCTGTTTGTCTCTTCTCAATAGTGGATGTAACTATATTTAAGGCAAAAGCTGAGCAAGGAGGCAATGTTTTCCAAGACAAAAATACTGAAGTGTTGACTGTCTACTAAAATATAGACATAGCGAAGGCTGAAGCAGAAGATGTGTCCTCCTGTATCCTTTTTGACAATGCCCTAGATCTCTTGTTCTCCATTTAGGTAGAGTTCACATAAAGCATGAGAGAGTCCCTGAAGTGTTTGCAATTAAAATTTATTTATTTTAGTCCTTATTTTTTGCTGATGGGGGTTATCCCAGGATATTCAGTGAATAGGAAGGCTAGAAACTTTGTGGTACAATGATGATTAGCTCAGAGACAGGCCTCAGTGTTCATATAGGGAAAACAAAAGCTTTTCATATTGTGCATAAACCATCAGCCCACTGCTCCTCCACTGCTCTAAGAGCATTGGTTTCCTGCTGCCAGTAAAAAACATCAGTGTATCTTGAAGAAATGCCTGCTTAAGCTAGATACAGGAATTATCTCTAGTGAGTAGCAGTTTCACAGATCTTTTACTCTCCTCTCTTGACATGCCTGTGCTGGATTGCTTTTCCCCACTATTATCACAGTTGTTCTTACTTACAAAAGGAAAGCGCACCTTGTCTATACATATAGCATCTCATACGCAAATCTGCACAAGGGAAAATGTGGTTTGAGACAAAAGCAAGCGCACCCAACATACCTGGACTTCTAACCTACTTTCATACAGAAATGCATATTATTATCATGTTGTGTGCCTGTGTTTCAGTCCTGCAAAACTTCTGAATTTTCAGACAAATCTCAGTCTATTTGGTCAAAGAAACTTGACACATTTATTTATTCTGTGTTTAGTGAAAGCTAGTAGCTGAGCAGAGCTGAGGGGCCTGCTTTATTTTTCTGCTGAGGGAAAAACTTGGTTATGAGCAAAATATTATTACTGGACATCAGAAAATCCACATGGGAGAGAAAAAGAGCTGATAGATGCCTCAGCCGAAGGAAAATTTTCAATCAGAGTTTGCATCTTATTAGGGTCAGGATAATTCAACCACAAGACACAAAGCCACAGGAAACTGGACTTCATTTTCTGCAGCAACTTGTTTTCTTAAATCAGATTGTTTGGGGTTTTCCTCTCTCTTCACTTCAAGAGAATTATTACTGCACTGTTATCCTGGACTTTGAACTTCCATCATCTTCATTTTTTAACTGTAGTTCCCTTTCTATTAATTTTTAATACCCCATCAATGTAAAAGCTAATTGCATAAATGTGGATAGTAAGCGTGAATATTAAAAATGTATTTGTGAGGTCTGTCTGCTGATTAACCATGGAGTGTCACTATGTTTAAAAATAGTAAGTAAAAGTACTTTTCCAACAACTGATTCCATTTTCCTAACAATAATGCGTGTACAACTTGTTTAGAGTATGGTTCTGATTACATCAAGATTTCACTGTATCTCTCAGCTTTCAATTCGCTGTGAAAAAAATTACACTTTGTGAGTTAAATTGTCTATATTTGTTTAAAGCCCTGATGATTAATTTACATTCTGGGCATTGTTATTGCTTATTAAATTATTTATCTGGTTATTATGTTATTTATTTAGCAATATCTGTTTTCACTGTTGGCTTACATAAAGAAGGAATAGTGTCATTTTGAAAACAGAAACAAATGAAAGTAAAGATTCTTTGGATGCATTTCTTCATTTTGGAACCTGTGCCATTTCCTAGAAGAGGCAAGAAGGAAAAGAGTAAAACTTCTTCCCAAGCTACTACCTGTGGGAATTGCTTGATTTACTCTCTCTTTCTTCTTCTTTATTTTTTTTTTAAATTTTTTTATTAATTCCTTGTAGCCTGTAGATTTGTGCATGACATACTTTTTAGCTTGTAAATCCAGTTCAGTCCAGTTCAAATCACTATCTAGCTCAGTAGTGCCATTTAATACTTAAGAAACAAGTTCCTAGTCATCACCAGAGGAAGCAATGTAGTTAAATGAAGCTGTATCCAGCCTGAAGAGTTATTGTGAAATAATGGATATTCCATAATCAGGAAATGGTGGAGTGGAGCAGGCAAATATTTGAAGCCTCGTGAAATTTTGAAATCAGTATGTGTATCAAAATCTAATTAATGCTTCCTTTCTAAATTCATTTTCCATCTAATTGTCCAAGCTTTGATTGGGAACTGGAAATGTCATCTGAAAATATTTCCTCTTATGAGACTACTTGAAACAGAGAGCTTGTAGCCTGTAATTGTATTCTCTGGTCTGAGCTTTCCTCCTCTAAGTATTTTCAGTCATTGTCATTGTATTGAAATAGCTTCATCTGGGCAAATTTTCAATAGAAAATCAAAGTAAATGGGCTTTATTTTGGGTCAACAAGATGAAATAAATCCTGCCCAGTGCAGAGTGTCAATGTTGTGTGCCCAGGTGAAGGACTCAGACTGGAGGAATTAAGTTCCCTGCCCACAGTGCAGACAAAGCCGCAGTTCAGCTCCTAGTGTCAGTGAACCATAAACCAGGGACAACCTTGTTTAACATCACTGAATCTGATTGATATGTTAATATCATCCAAGTTCAAAGCAACACGTCCTGGCAAGATAAATGCTATTTTTTCTTGTAATTTACCATTTCCTTCTTCCGTAAATCCAGCAGACGAAATAACAATGGAGAGGGGGAAGGGGGCTGGGTCGCCTCAATCATTTTAAAAACTAAGAATGCTTTGGCAAAGTCCCTCTAACCTGTTACTGTAAACATCAGCAGTCCTGTCACTGTCTCGGCCCGTACAAATACGTTGGTGGCGCCCCACCTAAATCAGTGAAATATGTACATAGTTCAGACATACAAGTTAAATCCCAGGCAGCAACAATAAGGAGTAGGAACCCGAGGTCTTTTCCCAGGTTTTATCTTTTGCAGGCATCAGTGCTGAGAGCGTAGTAATGCAGTTACTAAATCCTTCTCGGCCCGAATTCTGCTTCCTCTGTTTGTGTGGCACTTCCTCCAAGTGTTGTGGCTGGGGCAGTGGAGCTTGGCTGAACACAATAGTCCTGGGCCAAGATTGTTGTCACCTGTCCCTTTCTGTCTCTCAGTTTTTGACCTACTACACCTAAGTTTGAATAGGAAAGCCTGTGGGCAACAGCTTATTTATTTATTTATTTTTTTAAAAAGATAAATTGCATTTAATTGACATTTTTTTTTTCAAATGTCCTTTGCTGTACGGTCAGATCCATGCTCTTTCTCCCATTGAAATCTTTGGCAAAATTTTTCTCCTTTTTTTTTTTTTTTTGAGACGTTACTAGTGTATGCTGTGCTGCTTGAGGAGCCACATGCTCATTTGATGCTTGCTGTGTCCGTGGCTATTTTAGAACTGTGGGAGAGAAGCATTTAACAGAAAGTCCTCAGTGACTTCAAAGACACTGCTGGCACGATTAAGGGCTAGCACACATTTAAAGCCTCCTCCTTGAACTGGGTCTGCAGTTTGAGGGATGAGAACCGGGATGAGAAGCCAGCCTGTAGCCCAGTTCTCTTAGGCTGCTTGAGAGGGCTGAAAAGTAGCTCTTACTCAGCCAGAAGATATGTTACACTGATAGATTTCCAGCTGATTAGGAGACAGGAAAAGTTTAGTCAACACTTCTCCACTGCACCCACTTAGGTTTTGTTGTGAGGCGTTGCAAATAATCTGGGGGCTCCACGGCGCTGCTCAAGTTTCTTGCTGTCCAGATTTCAGCTGGATTTTTGGAACATAAGGAAAGAGTATTAGGTGACCGGCACAATTCGTTGACAGGCTTGAATAAGTTGTAAGGCAGTGTGAGGTGCCAAAGTGGTGCTTTGGACAATGTTAAGGGCTGGACTTAATCACACACCAGTATGTTCCTAGGTCCCATCTATGGACTCTTCTCCAGCTGCATGAAGTGACGTGAGCTACTCCCCAGGCAGGGCTGCTCTGTTCTGCACCGGACAAAGCTCCTCCTCGCTGAGCTGGTGGCATCTCCAGAGCTTTTATGGGGCCTTCTTCCAGTCAGGGAAATGGGTGAGGGATTCAGATTTACCAGCTGTGTCCTGAGCTGAACCTTGGCTGAGAGGCACCCAAGGTACTGAGCCATGCCTCATCTGCTCACTCGGGAGTAGGAGGTTCAGTGCAGGGGGACTGACGGGCAGTTCTGCTGAGTGATGGTCTTTATTAATGCTCAGATGATTGTTTGTGTTGCTTACAGCGGGAGGGGGCACCGTCCTTTCTTGGAGAGAACTGCTGGCAATTGATGCTGCTTGGGGAAAATGTAAATAATGACAAATTTCCATCCTACCATCCAAGAAAGACAGCATCTTGTTATACATTTGGTTTGGTGCATTGCATTTATAATCACTATTCTGGAACGTTATTGGAAAAGTTATTGTTCTTTCTAAAACGTTAAGTCAGTTTAATGACTAAAAAGTTAATAAGGGTCTTGTTGTTCTTATTGTTCATTTATTATCCAATTACTTCATAAAATTGGATCTGAAAATGTAAAATGTATTTTTATGGAATAACAAATGCTACAATTAAGTTTTAAAGAGTAGATTGTTTTTAAATTCCTGTGGAGGATATTAAAACTGAATTAAAAATATTAAAAATGGAATCTGAAAATGAACAACAGCATTAGAAGGGAATGAAAACAAGAAAGGAATGAAAACAAGTTAATGACATTGTTGATAGCACATGGGCATGGAAACATTAACCCTTTCACCACTGCAGTTGAAAATGTTCCCTGCCCCCCCCTTCCCAAGGACCAGGCTCGGCCCCTGTAGGTGTCTAGCTCACCTCTTGTGCAGAGTTACCCACTTAATGGCTGCAGGACACTGCAGAATTACAGCAGTCTGGGTCTGGTCCTGGTCCTGCGCGGCTGTAAACCTGAAACAACTACCTTCATCGGTGGAGTTGCACTGGTGGTGATCTGGGTTTGGTGTACGTAATCATTACTTTGAAATGTAATGCACTTTACAGTTATTTGCCTTTCTTTGATGTATGCAATAAATTTCTAGTTAAATGGATCCAATTCTATATACAGACAATACTTTGTTGAATGGCCAGTCTGTAAGAAATGAGATAAAATAAACATACAGACATTTCTATGATGAAGTGGAGTTAGTTCATTTTTCCTGAAGTGGCTGGGAACTGAAGTCAAGATCCTGCTGCAAGAAGGCTGGTATCTTTTACACCTTGTACAACAAGACTGTGTCCTGTTGGGCTCCATCAGCCAATGTATCTTTTTTGGTTGAGAGCTCTGTCATCTTCATTATCAAGGCCGGAAAAGGCAATAGGAAGCCTGATATGGAAAGCATAGTACTCAGTTTTAATAATCTGAAAGCACTCCAATGTACCTGAGCAAATCATTTAAGAAAACTTATTTGATGAGATTGACATTCCCTGCTATGAAATGTTTGTGAAAATATGGAGTAGTTTTTTTCCACCATTTGAAATTATTTGTTGAGCTTCCTCATGAAGCTGTCTGATTAATAAGCAGTTAGCAAACAATGAGTGGTGCATAGTCGATAATGGAAATCTGCATTCAATCAGTGTCAGTTAATTATATATTAGGTTGGTAGAAGGGGTACAAATATGTAACCACAAAAGAGAGCATGGTTTTTGAACCATGAATTTTAGCTGACAGTCCACGCCCTTTGTTTGCCAGCAGCATGTTCAAATTTAATATTCATTTTTCATAATATTCAGAAAAAGAGAAAAAAGAGAGTAGTGTTATCCAAAATGAAATGCAACACATAGCTGTGAAAACATTTGAAATGAAATTTGACTTTGGATTCAAATATGAGCATTTTTCTAAGACCATTCTCCTAATAGAGTTTCTAAGACTTCACAAAATAGTTAAAACTGAGGGAGTTAACCTTGATCATGAGCCTGATCATGGCCTTACGTTCCTTGAATATTTGCATTGGAGGGCAAGGTGATTTCTTTCTGCATCTGATTATGTTTATTAAATCTTTTAATATTAATGGAAATTCATAGTCACAAAGGGGAGTACACAGCTTTGCATGAGTAAAAGGTTGCAAGTCTTTGTACTCCAAATGTATTGGTTTTACAATTAATATGCTTATTAACAACAGAGGTTACTCTGCCACTTTGCTAAGCTCATCTTTTTTTTTTTTTTTTTTGTCTCCAATATTACTGACACAGGAATGAATGCACATGAAACTAAAGTTTCACATGATTAGGCCTATGTCTGGAAACAGGCTAAAAGTTTCTTTGCTATACAACATAAATAATAATTCTTTATTGCTCCCTGCTCTGGTAGCAGCTGAGTAATTGTATGTCAAAATATATGGCCTTATCTTCTGCGGAGGCCATCAGCACTATAATATTGTCCACATGAACAGAAACTTTCCATTGGCATGCTGGTATTTCATTCTCTCAGCATACGGGCATATAAACTTAGACATTTCCTAATAGGACAGGAGATAAAGGGTCCCAAGGAAAAAAGGACAAGGAACTCAAGGGACGATCTTGTCTTCTGTCTCATTATGACTTCTTTATTGAAAGGATGCCTTGCATGCTGATTTATCAAAACCATTGCCAGCTAATAAATCGCAGTAGCATACAGTATTGTGACAGAACTTGCTATAAATAGGTTAGGTAGATTTTTGTTGAAAATTCTGAGCTCAATCCAAAGTTAAAACATAATTTATCCATTCTCTACAGCTGTTTTCACATATTTCTGGTAAAGTACACAAAAAATGTGCCATTCTGTGACCTTTAACTGCTTTTCCCTGGTATTTCCTCTTGTCTCTTGGTGAAAACGGAGGCTAATGTTTTGCAGTCTGTGTTCAGAATGACAACTGGATTCTAGTTTCTCCTATCCCACCCTCCAAATTCTTTCCTCCCTGATTAAAAAGACTTGGTGAAAGAATGATCCTACTGGGCCTGTACGTAAGGGATCGCTGAAAGGTTATAAAAATGCCACAGAAAGGATGGGGAGAACAAGAGAGGAACTAATGAGGGGTTTGAAATGCCTTTACTCACCCTGGGTGAATCCAGAAATGTCACTGTGCTACCAATGAAGCAGTAACCTCAATGTCCAGTAATGCTAATACATGGGGTTTTCTCCTTTCCTTATGGGACTTCAGCTATGCACTGACCAGGGAGACCATGTCACCCATTCTCAGCTTGTTATAGTGAGTTTCCCATACATCCATGATGAGCAGCTGCCCAGTATTCTCCCAGGAAATGGATTATTCCAAAAGGGTTGACATGAAACATCCTGCAATCCCTTGGCATCACATGGGAAGAAATAGCTTCAAATCGTTCAACTCTGTTTTCAGTAGCACTTCATTAGATGACTTTGCTGATTGCTGCGACTCAGTAATTTAAATACTCTATGAAACACGTGCCAAAATGCTAACAAATACCTGTGAAAACCTCTTTCTTCAGCTCTTTGTCCTGTTAGCCATGTATGATGGTCCATCATGCTAGAAGAACAGAAATCTGCTAGCAATGCAGATCGTACTGCCTTGCTCACTGGTAACAGAAGTGGACAGCATACAAACCTTCCTGCTTGAAAATAGTCAGGTCTGGTGAGCCCGGATAATCTTTCAGGTGCTCTGGGATCCCTGAGAGCCATCTCAAGGACACAGATCTCTTTCCTGGATTCCCTCTAGCCCTTGCTTGAACAGTTTTCAACCTGCTGACAGTGTTTATTCAAGACAGACAGAGTAATATTCAGACTTATGCAAACCCCTCTCAGTTACCACAGCTCAAATATTTTCTTTATAAAACCTTTTTTTTTTTTTCCTTTATGCTGTCAAAAAACACTGAAATTGGACATATTAAAACTGTTCTTCAGCTAGGGTGTCTGCCTTATCCTCAGCATGACCACTCACCTCCTCTGTCAGGTGATCCTGAGTGACCTCTTGGACTTGCCTGTTACCCTCCTCTTCTTGGTCCTTTCCCACCTCCTAAACTGATCCGGCCCAAACATAACATGGCAGCACCCTGACTTTCAAGGTTTTTCTCTCCTGACCCATTCAAGACTCTTTCCTCAGAAAGGCTTTCTCTCTCTCATACGCTTTGTGCGCAATGCAAGTGTCTGTTACTAGTTACAGAGTCCTCATCTTGCAGCTAACTCTGAAATGCTCAGAAGGACCAGGAGCAAAATGACTGGGGTGCTCAGACTCTGAGGACAGGACACTCCTAAATATAGCGGAAGAAAGTTGCAGAACACACCTGGAAATTTTTAGTGGTAACTTTAAATACATTGTGAACTTAATGCTATGATAAACTTTAACAACAAGCTGCAATGCCTAGTCCAACCCCATCTAAAAGCCAATGCATGAAACATCCAGTCTGCTGCTGCCTTTCATGCAGAATAAAAGAGTCACAAGTGTCTAAAGGCCAAAGGAAAGAAATAGCTACAATTTAATCCTTCCTGTGGTTGGTTTCTTAATTCTGAACCATTTTCAGAAAATTTCCATTTCCAATAGAAATTGATCCTCGGCAGGAAATACTATTTTGGGACATTTTCACGTCTCCTGCTTCTAAACTTAATCCTGCTCATCTGTGAGGCTGTATTGCGTTTTTTGTTTTTTTTTTTTTTTTTTTTTTTTTTTTTTTTTTTTTTTTTTTTTGTTTTTTTTTTTTGTTTTGTTTTTTTTTTTTTTTTTTCCATAATTCATTGGGAAACCTGTAGCTGGGAACAAGCACCTCAAACCCTTCCATATCACAGTCCTTCAGATGCTCACCACCACAGCAGGGGTGTGAGCAACAGTGGGGAGGTTTTGTGATGTCTTGCTGCAAACTGAAGGTTGAGTAGAAGTGCACATCAGAGTCAAAAACATGTTTGCATGAGAACTTGAATAAAGTTAGCCTAGATTTGCCTCAGTTTTTGTCCTGGGATGATTGCACTTGTTGGTGGAAGGCCTGGGTTCCAGATGAAACCGAGCAGTGTAAGGTGTCTTTCCTGGGCACACCCTCTGGCTTCTAACAGGGCTGAGGTCATGGTCTCTTCTTGGCGGGAACCTTATTTTGGCTGTTCACCTTGCCCCTCCTTGCTCTCCTCTTTGCTGTGAAGCTTCTGGGAACTGAAGTTGTTGGTCATCGCTAATCTTGCTAGTCGAAGGGATTCAACTTTTACAAGAGATACAGGCTATGTATAAAACACATGAACTTCTCTTGGAAATGATGTTAAACAGCTTCTTTTGGGCCGCCTTCCTCATGTATCTCGTACATTAGTTGTCTTGCCTGGCGTCTGCTAGGTTGTATCTCTGTTAGCAAACTGAACAGTGTCAGGGCAGAAGTGTTGCATTGGCACATCCCTGGCTGTAGTCTTCAACTGGTAGCATAGTCCCTGATGTGTTTTTGGCCATGACAGTTATGCAGATAATGTTCAGTCCTCCTTCAGGGTTGTGGGCTGACTCTTGTTGTGGGCAAGGCCACACTTTCCTGAACTGGAGTGCGAATGTAAGGAGCAAAGACATTTTGACTGAAAGCCCACATACCTGCCAACCCCTCCCCACACAAAGAAATTCATTCTACCGTGTCTACCATACTGCAAAATCCTTTCTGACACTGCCATCTTAACCATGGGGCACCACAAAGATAAAGTGCTCATCCCTTTTGGAGAAGACTCACTTCCTGTCACCTGCAGTTCCCTTCACCCTAAATCCTTTCCCAATTTCTAACAACACCCCAAGCTCAGGTTCTTCACTCAAGATACCCTTTGGTCTGTGGGTTCAAACCAAGAGCAAAATTTGTAGCAGCAGTCAATAAAGCAGCTGAGTCCTGTCAGAGGGTCCATCTGTCTTTTCAGAATAACTTTTGTATCACAGTTTAAATAAACTCCCTGGAGGAATTGGGTCTCCTCCAGCCTCACCATCAACTTGACAGGAAATAGAAGAGTGTTTTCTCCCACTCACACACTGTCTCTCACACACACACATTTTAGTTTCTATAGTATTACTCAGTCCCTGATGGAACTGTTTTCCCATATTGTTCAGCAAGTCGGAGTTTTCATCCAACAAACAAGAGGGAAAGGGGTATAAACACACTCTATTAATCAGATGGCCAAAATAGAAGTAAAACTTCACTTAGTTCCAAATAACCCACTATGATTCAAGAAATCTCCAGCCTAGGCTTGACCAGGGCTATGTTTTTAAAGCAAGCTGAGGGCACTCTATTTTGCTATAAAACATACATCCTGGTCAGGAAGGCACTGACTAAACAAGATTTACTCTGTCTTGCTCTGGAATTCTCTCTCATTAACACATTGAAGACAATTCTTGTTCAGACAAACCAACGAACCGAGACATCAATTATTCCCTTCACCTGACATCAAAATTGTTCTAGCCTTTTGCCATGAAGAAGAGAAATCTAAAAATCCAGTGCGGACCTCTTTTTTGATACAGGTAATGTCTCTGAGAACTCTCAGCAATAGTAATGGGGGCAAAAAACTTTAAGTTCATGGTTTGAATATTTCTTGTACACACAGGGAATGATGTGTGTCATTCAATCACATAATTGTTGAAGGGAATGATGTTTATATTCCCCACCCCCCAGGTATGGATTCAGAGGAAGTTTCAAGAGCAAAGAAGTCATGTGAGATAGTAAATAAGAGCCTACCAAGGGAGATTGATATACAGAGGAAGTACCTAAGGAACAAAACAAAACTTTGCTTTTTTTCAGCCTTACAGAAATACTATCAACTAAAATAACATTTGACTTTTGTCTGTAGTATCATTATTAGTTCCCAGAAACTGAGTCAAAATCAAAAAATTTCAGTTTTAAATGAACAAAACCAAAAGAAGTTGTAGTCCCAATTCTGTAGAATTTGCAGCAAGAAGAATTAGTAATGCTCCCGCTTTCCTAGCAGAACAGTAGGTGGCTTTGTAGATTACCTGCTACATAGACTCAAAGTGACTCTAGAAGTGGTGTTGTTCAGCAGTCAAATACCCTGCTCCACCTTTATCATCCTGAGAATATTGCTTTGCATAATCAATCGTGTGTACAATACACAGATTGTCTCCTTTGCATTTACTGATTTTGTAAGCTGTGGTGGTGACACTATGAGGGTGGCAAACGGTGGGAAGAAGTACACACCTTCACATTATCTACTGAACAACTGTAAGGCTGGGTGACAATCAGAAAGAAGTGAGCTGGCCAGAAGCAACTTCTTCTATAGTTTCTACGTTAAAAATAACATGAAAGGGGCTCTTGATGCACGTTTTGATAGGAGAGGATTTTGGACCTCTGGGAGATGTAGCAACTTCCATGGTTTTATTATAGTGGTATTGTGTGTGTGTGTGTGTGTGTGTGTGTGTGTGTGTGTGTGTGTGTTATCCTGCCTGCAATCTATGCTTAAGAAGTGGGTTTGCTCCAGCTGCTGTTTGCTGACAGTAACTGTAGCTGGAGGTGGCCGTAATAACACAGCTTACTGAATCAATATCTCGGTGAGTGTTTAACAGAACTACAGACTGAAAGGCAGAGAAACTAGACATACAAAGAATATAAAGTACAGCCAGCGAACCTTACAAAATGCACAGATATCAGTCAATATATTAAATTCATTGTCCTTAAGGTCCTAGTCCTTCATAGTTAGCAGAGCAGACAGATGTCTGTTCTCAACAGAGATGGGACAAGCTGGTTTTAAGCACTGTTATTTTTGGCTATATGGAGCTCAGTTAATTAATTGGCAGGTTTTTATGGTAATCCAGCTAGCAGTCTCTATTTCAATGACACAACCATCCCCGATGATTAAAAAACATCTGCTTTGTGCTGAAGCAGAGAAGAGTTGGAATGAATCACCTTCTCCTTTCTTAATGCAGTTAATGGATTTGAATGAATAATAGTGCTTTTTTTTTTTTTTTTTTTTTTTTTTTTCCACTGGAATATACTGTTACCCAACTTACTGCTTTTTGCTGTATTCAGCATTTCCATAGTAAGAGAGGTTGGAGACATCACTACTCCATTTTAAATAATAATCCTCCCAGGTGGGAGTCACTTATATGATGTTTTAAATTAGTGATGCTCCCCAACTACATACATCTCTGTTTACACTGGCATTGAATTTGACCCTGTCTTCCTCAGCAGATAAAATAAGGGCAAGAAAGCTTTCTACCTTTGGGGTCTTAGGTGAATGCCCTGCTCTAAAGTGCATTGATGTCATTGGAAAACTCCCATTAGCCTGAGCAGGTTTTTGGATCCTCGTGGATGGCCAAAATATAGAGGCCACACATTAAACTGACTTGGGGACTGACTGACTTTGAAACCATACCTTTTGTCCCTACATATACATTTCCAAAATGGACCAATATGCATTTACCTTGACCTTGATCTTTCTCTTTGGAAAGCCAACTTTAGAGTTTGAAGTCCTGATCCTGTGAGGGGATTTCCTGGTGATGTTGTCCCCATCTATAAAAATTCCTGATTTGGAAATCCCATCAAAAGACTAGGACTCTGAGCAATGTCCTTCACTCCTTCTGTCTCCTGCCAAAGGAGACAGGATGAGGCATCTCCAAAGCCTCTGAGGACAAGACTTGTCTCTCCAAATTTTCTTATCTTGGTTGTGTTTCAGTTTAGGTGAGACTTATTTAAATATTTTAAAATAATAGGATCTACCTGCAAATTTCTAAGGTCAAGATTTGCAAAATTGAGCAATTGGACAATATTTTGCACAGAATAGACTCCTAAAATCAGTGGGGTTCCATCCAGATGCAAGGAGCTACCTCACACCTGGTATTGTAGGGACAAAAAAAGTATGTTTTGTATACATAGGCATTTTTTTTTTTCTTGATACAATGGAAAGACCACCTTCCGGTCTTCCCTTCTCCCTTAGATAACTTGCTTTTCATTATTAGCCTGGGGAACCTTCCCCCCCACCCCCCAACCGTAACTTGTACTACTCACTAATGACATTTCAGGAAACATTATATTAAATAGAGCAAAGCAACATGGTTGTGCAATTCACTTGATTGAATGCACAGGGATAAGAAGCCAAGCCAACCCCCCTTTTGGTCTGAAATCCACAGAGCAGACAGAACTCCCTCTCCATGCAGCGTCTCCAGATTCCCAGGCCTGGTTGAAACCCTTCTTCTGATTTATGAGTAACGAGCCTGCTGGTGATTTCTAAGAAGTCAGCTTCCAAACAGAAGTGCTGATGGGCACTGCACTGTATCATATAAGCTAGACAACACCTAGGCAGGCTCTCAAAGGATGCTTTCATTGGGATGAGAAACTATATGTTGATTGAGTGCTCTCCTGTCACTGTCTTCTCTTCTCTCACTTTGCACAGTATTTAACCTTCGGATTTAGACTTTCTTCAGTTTTTGTTTTAAAGAACTTGTCTACACTCAGAGCACAGAAATGTATGAAACCTAGTGGTGAAGGTGCCGGTGAGACTGATTGATGCAAAAATCTGGTTTTGAGGTGGGGAGGAGGCAGAGAGATTCCTTTAGTTGTGCTTAAAAGAAACAAACTTAACAACAAGACAGAAAAGTTGAGAGGAAGTTGAGAGGTTGAATGCAAGCTCTGCCAAGATTTGAAAAGTTACAAGCTGATGTTGGTACTGAATGTTTTCTTAAAGATTGAGGAATCAATTAGTTTTTTACATGGAGCTCCCATCATAGAGACAGTGTAAGTTAATATTGTCTTATAAAGTCAATGAAGTGATTAAAAATAAATAAATCAATATTAGTTTTTTATCTGAAAAGGTAGAGAGAAAAGACTTAAGGTATATCCTTACTGAATCTTCTTTGTCAAAGGTCTTTCTTAATTGAACTTCAGAAGCCATCTGATTAAGTTCTGTCTACTGTCCTCTGATTTTTATTTCTAAGTGTAAGACTGAAATTTAGGTTGGGGCTCTACTACCTAGCTGCATCCTGCACTTGTATGTACATGTGTGCATGTCTTGGCCATTTGATGAACTTGCTTGGACACATGCTGTTAGAGCTTGCTCCCATAAAATCTATTTGCCTCAATGGGCTTTTATGCTTGTACCCACTTGGATGTTAAAGCAGCTCCCACAAATATATGCCCATCCAAAAGGAAAGAAGAGGTTTCAAGTTAAATAATCACTAGTCTGACAGTTGTGCACTTCACAGGGTATCACTGTTCAGAAACAACTAGGTAGGCTCTGAAAAAGCTGAGACATCTCCAACACAGCTCAGAGATATACCTCATGGAGATGCTACCTGTTGGCCAGGGTTGCTTAGATCCAGCATCAGATGTGTGGCTGACACCCTCTGCCTATATGACCGGGTTCTGAGCAGGGGCTGATCGGAACTGTATTTATAGTGGTTTCAGATACCTGTGCAGGACACTGTATTTTTTGGTGCAGAGCACTGTGCCATCCTAAGCCATGCTTGTCCAAGCAGCACTAGGGCGGTTAGCTTGAGATGTTAAAGCAGCTGTATTTTTAAGAAAGAGGAATTAATTTTTATGCTAGACTTGGCGAACAGATCCT
>VXAA01003470.1:308640-359674 GCA_013399115.1 Anseranas semipalmata
TTTTTTTGGTGCTGCTAATGGAGTATCAGAGTTGCCTTTTGGTATGCTGTATTCATAAGCTGGTCTGGAGACAATTTTTTTCTTCAAAGTATTTTTTAAAAATGAATTGTTTGTAGTTCACATGAAGTTGTTCCTCCTCCAGGCTATACATCAGTGCCTCACTATGCACCAGTTACTCCCTTAATTTACAAGCTGTGGTAGTCATTGTGTGTTACTATGTTTTTAATTTATTTATCTGGGAAAGATCCACTCAGAGTCAATGTCTTTCCTCCCTCGCTTCTCTCTAAGATCCTGCTTTTTGTACAGATTACAACTGGAATATAAAGCAGTCAGAGTGAGATGCCCAGATTTTCAGAGCACATGTCTTCCACAGAACATTTGCCTAGAAGAGGGACGGAAGGAGTCGCGTGAAACACCATGTTGCAAGACACACTTTTATAGTTAACTGGGGCAGGAACAACTTCATGTTGACTGATCTGAGTTAACCCTATGATGGTGACAGAGCTTGATTCAACTTCTCTTGAATGTGTCTTCCTCCATCTATACAGATCATATTGAGGTACTTCAACATCTTATTTAATACCACCCTTCACAGACATGTTCTAAAATGAACTTAATTTCTAATGAAGACCCATTACTGTCTGTTCTAAGATTAAAAACAGGTTTCAAAGAGCTTTGTGAAATCTGCTGTGTTGATTGTTAAATTCTAACCCAAACCCGGACTCCTGAGAACCTTCCACTGGCTGATTAATTCTGGCAGAATTTTTTTAAAGTTGCTTTTTCTTTTTTCCTGCCCTAGAAAAGCAGCATTTCTGCATGGAGGTGGGTGACCCGTGCCAGGTCTCCTCATTCTGATTCCAGGAACACAATATGCCCTTTGATGTGCACTTACTCTGTACCATGCGAGGTAAAGCTGACCGACCTCTTGTTTTGTGCATAGGTAATTTATGCACTGCCTCTGGGATCACACAAATGACAGGACTTACACGTGTGAACCCTATTTGTGCGTGAAATCAAGTGCAAATTTAGAGCAGATGGGTTTTTGACTTATGAGTGATACAATTTATGGCCAAGATTAAAAAAAAAAGGGTGAAAAAAAAAAGAAGCTTGAAGTTAGTTTCCCAAATCTACTCTTAGGCACCCAAATAAAAGACCTGATTTATACATAATATAAGACCCTCTCCCTGGCCCCTTACTAGTGCTTGAAAAGGAGGCTGCTTGTTTGGGTGCTAGTTATATGCCTAACTCAGTGGCTTCTTTAAAAATAAAATCATGCTGCATGACTAAGCTGCCTCCTAACACAAGCCGTCTGGTTTGATTATCTCATGTGAAGGGAGAGGTCAGCTGTGGAGAGAGGTAGGCATGGACACTTGCCCAAAGTGAATGGTGGGGAGCCCCAAGGGGCAAAATGAGGAAGGGGCTGCCACGAGCACCGTTCTCCACCTAAGAAGGAAACTGTGTGTGGTGAGTTGGGCTTTGTGGTTCAGGGCTCCCATTTCCACTGTAAATTGAGGCTGTACAGATGCGCGGCTCCTCTCTTCTCTTGAGACTTGTCTCTGCTGGACTCTCCTTGGCTGAGTGCTTGCTGGCTTGACTGCAATCCTCCTCCCAGCTCCAAAATATATCTGGACTATTTATACATGTGTGTGATGGGGGCTGAGCCTAACCCTTTGCGCTTCGAAAATCAGAGGGGCAAGCTGGTGAGCCTCAGAAGCTATAGCTGCCCCTGACTAGATCAGTTGGTGGGCTGTACAACCTTGTCAAACCCTTGGCTGCCCTTTGGTCTCTGCCAGTGCTGACAATCACATGCAATCGTTTACACAGTGTAGCAGTATTGGTAAGAGAGGTTAGCCACCCTTAACTAGTGCGGGTCCCTAGCAGAGGCTCTTCAGGGCTGCAGGTTGGTCCTTATTTTTAATTTTTCTTCAGCTTATTTGGTGACCACCTCTATAAGCTTTGGATACAAATTTTCTTGTATTGTAAGCACTATTAGACAGGGTGTTTTCCCGAAGTCAGTGTGTAGAGAGTATGGGGAGTTTTGATTTCCCCACTCTTCCCCTTTGTCTTCTGGTTTCTTCCTTTCTCTCCCACCCGTTCATAATCGGGCGAGGTGCTCTGCTGCTGCCTTTCATTGCTGGGCTCTTATGCTGTTCACTGTCTTCGGGG
This sequence comes from Anseranas semipalmata, assembly GCA_013399115.1. NCBI lineage: Eukaryota > Metazoa > Chordata > Aves > Anseriformes > Anseranatidae > Anseranas > Anseranas semipalmata. The sequence goes on from VXAA01003470.1 coordinate 310,807, forward strand.
ACCTGTTCACAAACAGTGATGCAGCTGTCCAGGTCAGCTTTGTGAACCCTGTTCCTCCTAAGTAGTTTATGATTTCCCTCAAGCCTGTGGAAATGCTGCTCTGGAGAAACAGCCTCATGGCATGCTGGGATGTCCATCCACTGAGGGAGCCCTGTCATGGTTATTGACGATTCTTTATTTAAAACAAATCCAACATAAGGGTGGAAAAAAATCTACTGGAACAGGGCAGTCCTGCTTGTGCTGCTGACTCAAGAACATTTGGTACGTATAAACTCAAATTGGTACATAATAAACTCTTCATAACTGAACACTGTGTGAACAAATATGTTTGGTATCCCTAAAGGCCAGTCTTTTCTTTGAGCTCCCATCCATCAGTCTTTTTGTTTGACTGTGGCCTCTATCAGCAACTGAGAAGATTTTATGCTATTTTGAAATTAACCACACATCTTAAAAACAGGCAGGCTTTTTTTGCAAGACATAAAGTCACTCCCTGTTGGAGTAAGCACTTATTGAAGTGAGTAGAGGGTTCAGAAGGTTATAGATGTTCTACAAGTGCTAAGGGAGAAACAATGCAATGTCTTTTATTTCTTGTCCACCCCTTTGTAAGTCCAACTACCCAAGGCTGTTTGAAAATCCCAGCCTGAAGGATTCACAGCCATGAAGCCCAGCACATCACTAGTCGAAATGTTACTGTTATTTCTGCAGCTACTTCCCTTTGTGTGTAACACCAATTTGTTATATTTTGTTTTAAATTACAGCAAGTTCTGTGGGCCAAGGCTGTGTCCTACTATGCAACACTCAGAAGAATTTTTTGCTTTAACAAATGCACTGCTGGCACTCATAGTACAGCTATGAGTATTTTGGAAAGAGACCAGGCATCAGAAAGGATGCCCTTCCCAGAACTGATGTGTGGTTTGCACCTTTCTCCTGAGCACTTGCTTGACTCAGCATTATAAACGATGTAATTCCCTGCTGTGGCTACTAAGGCTGCTTTTCATCCTCTCTAGATGTATGCAGTGCTTGGATGGAGAGCAAATTCATGGTGAGATGTGGCAATGCATCACCATACGTGAGCATGGAAAACACAGCCTACCTACCCAGTGTATGGCTTGGATGCATCCATATGCATAAATCATTCAGACTCTTCCCAATAATGAAAAAAAAATCTACCTTAATCCCAAGGCTCCTTGTCACTTGGCTATGGTTACTCTGGTGACAATATGGGGAGAGAAACCCTGTGTTATGCATTGTGGTGGGGGTTCAGCTGATGCCTGCCTCTGTAGGCTGGTGAGCAGTGAGTCTGAAGGGAAAAAATTAGGCAAACTTTTTTTTTTTTTTTCCGACCAGCACCTGATTTCAGCTTGTGTGCTAAGCTGGATCAAGGCTATTTCAACCAGAGGGACAGAGTTGTACATGGCTGCCTGTCCCCCTCCTCTTTCTTCCAGATAACAACCTCACCAGCACTCAGAGATTCAGAAATCATTAAGCCAAAATCAGAGGAGTCATATAAAAACATCCTGAAACTTGAACAAAAGATCCAGGTTTTTCTTGTTGTCTGGCATGTGAGCAGCTTTACAGTTAATGTTTTGTTACTGTTCTCCACAATCTCAAGGCATAGAATCATTTTTTTTTATTTCTTTGTTATAAACCTGAGATTCTTACGTGGTCAAATCAAGAGATTGCAAGAACTGGAGCTTTAAGAAAAGTGCCAATCGTTGGTGAAGCTTGTGATAAAATTGCAAGAACTGGAAGTCTTACAGAATCTCAGCCCAGAAGAGAGTTTGGCTTAAAAACTGAGTAAATGACAAAAGACTATATCACCTAATGCATATGAAAAAGTGTGATACAATTGTGAGCCATTTCTGTTGTTTTGTTAGCAACAGAGTCACATAGCAATTTCCGGGACTGCAAAAACATCCTAATAAATTTCCAGAGTTTCCTCAAGTTGAGTGAATCACAGAAATGCTGCTAGCCTTGAATAGGTTTAGCATTCAGATCAACTGTTCAACAGAAAAGTCAGCTGAATCGCTGTGTAACTAGAGACTGGCTGTAAATCATGTTACAGACCATACAGGATGGAGAGCTGCTTAACAATGTCACCCACAGTAACTTCCCTTCAGGATGGAAGCAAGGCCTTCGTCCATGATGGAAAATGAATGGCTCAGCCAAAGGAAAGACTGCACCCTCTCACCACGCTGGCTGGATGTGGTCAGTTTTTGAGAAGCTTAGGAAACAAGAAATAACGCTAGGGATCTGGCAGGTGTTTCTGTTGCCCCTCATTGACTTCAGAAGCAAAATTGCAGTATGCCATTGCCATGCACAGGAAGCACACGGTCAGGCTGTCCTGTGGTCAGCGGTAATGGGAAGCTTTCATTTCTCAGTAAGGCTGACAGTTCACCTGAACTGTCCATCATCAAGTTCCCGTCTGGAAGCAGCTGATCTTGCTCATGTTGGCACTGAAAAGATGTCCTCACAGCATCCTTAACAGCTGTGGTATAAGCCAGGGCTCTGTGGGACCGTGGCAATAGAAACAAACTCGAGCAGTAATTTAGCTCACTGTAATCAGCAGGAATGTACTAGCATGACTGGGATGCCCAGGAGGTCTAATCTGGATTGCAGTACTTGAGGCCAACCTTGGAGACTCCCTGGGAGAGTTGTCCTTTTTATGTAGATGGTAAGAAGATAAATGTTTTTGGCAAGAACACCACAACTTTTCAGTACTTCCTTTTAAATACTCTAATGACACAGGGTGGACCTTGGGAGAAGATGTAGGTCGAGCCTTTTGTTGTTTCAGCTAAAATGGGACAATTGTGGTACATGAAGTTCCTGCGGGCGATGGGAATGGGTGGAGGAAGTCCTTCGCCGGGTAAGAGGCAGTCCTTTCCTCTGAGGCCAAAGCGGGAGCACGCACCGCAAGGCAGGAAGCAACACCAGTGGTCATTTGCTCTTCTGAGAGACCTGACAGGCCCAGGTCAAGGAAGGGAGAACCAAAGGAGGAAAAGCTGGTGGCTTGCTACGGGGGGATCCAGGAGGAAGGCTCACAGGAGGGGACCACAGGTAGGGGTGCCAGCTCGTGCAGGGGAGGGACAGGGCACAGGACGCAGTCCCGGAAAATGGGTGCATTTCTTGCCCTGGCTGAGGCTTTCTGGCGAGAGGGAAGGGAGGACAAGACGGAGGGGGCAGGCCGCGAAGATGAAGCCAGCGAAAATTGCGCTAAGCTGGAAGGGCTTGCAAATAACCAGGGAAAAAAAAAAAAAAAAAAAAAGTGTTCCAGGTATTTCCTGGGCTGAATGCATGTGTGTCTGTGAATCCCGACCCACCTCCTGCGCACTCCCCACTAGGTGCCAGTATAGGAGCACATCACTGCACAAGCGCACCAAGAAGGCAGAAAATGGGCTGTGTAGTTAAGACTTTGCAAATATATCTATCTCTTTCTATATATACAATGTGTTCTTGGTTTACATTAGTCTCTGAATATACAATATGCATGGGATCTCCAGTAGCATCTATAGGCATGTCCATGGGCAATATTGCTGTTAAATGGCTATACACGGCACACCAGGCTGCCATAGCCTTTGGGTGGTGCCCACTGCACCTGGGCGCTGCAAGGCCCAAATGGCCGGAAAGCAACCGCATTGCCCGATGCTACTTATTGCCAGAAAATTATTTCATTGTCATATTGTGGCTTTTACCAGAAAGCAACGAACAGGTTGGTTTGAGTTGTTGATCTTTAGTTTGGGCTTGGGATCATTTTTTAAAAAAATTCATATGACAATAGGCATAGGTAAACTCCTGCTCAGTATAAATAATTTTACAAATTGTTTCCACACTTTAACGTGTGTGCATTTGCAGTGCAAAGTGGGATATCACTCTGGATGGAGGGTGCCTGGCAGGTACCTGACAGAGCCTCCAAACTGAGCCACAGGGGCACAAAAAGTCCACGTTTCAGCTACTTTTCACATCCCTCTAGGAGAAAACTGTCATCGCACACCCTGCATACTCCCTCTGCATGTCCACTACACTGCAGAATTAGACATAAAATTAAGAGAATGAACAGTGACTAAAGCAATAAAAAGGACAATGCTGTGTCACAGACCACCATGGGAACAAGCAGTTTCACGAAGCTCTGGTGCTTGTCAAGTCTTAAATCTTTCCGAAAAGAGGTAAAGTCTCTTGCCTTGGTTTCTCTGCTACCTGTGCCAAAATAAATAGAATGTGCTCAACTGAAGAAAACAAATACTTGAAAACAACGAAAAATCAATAGTACCCTTGTTATTCAGTAGCATGTATACAGATCTAATCTGACAGACTGTATTGAAAGTGTAAACTGAATGCTCGCAAACATGTATTAGTAATGTCAAGATGAAATGTTAGCTTGAATCTTACCAATTCAGTTTATAGAGCAGGGAGGTATTACCAAAGTATAGTTTACCTGCAAAACCTCCTGTTTTAGAAAGAGTTGTTCTCAATACAGTGAGTGTGTGTTTAAAAACATTTGGATTTTAGGTACCCTTCTTCATTACCAAGAAGCTTTTAGTATTGCCTCAACCTGTCAACCTCCCTAGTCAGGAAGAAATACGAATGGCAAACCGATTTGCATGGAGATGTTTAAAGGAGTCTTTCATTCTTGGCCTGATGTCGTTATTCCCATGGGCAGAGGACAAAGAAATATACAGCGAAGGAACAATTTCACATAAAAAATACATCCCTTTGTCCAAAAGCCCTGAGAAGTGTCATGCTGTTATGGAGCACATACAGGAACTGGCTGTGCCCTTTTGTACAGAGCTGGCCTTTAGGCTCCGTGCAGTCTGCAGCCACGGGCCCCTCTCATCTGAGGGAACTATGAGTTTAAAGAGATGCTCAGCTTTCATTTTTCAAGTGTGGGTATTTCTAGCCCTTTTCCTCAAGTGAATGGAAATATCTTAGGGAAGGCATTTTTTTTTCATTCCCTACAGTTTTAAAAACAAGAGTAAAATATAGTCCTCCATGGTTGCAACATGGGTGAGGAAGGATGCAATGTTAGAGAGATGGAGAGAAGCCTTGCTCTGGTAAATCTGATCTGCCCTCAGCCCTGGAGGCCTCCAGCAGTGGTCAGTATAAGCTGCTTTAGGGGAAAAGTACGGGATGAACACATTTTTGCTGGTAGTTTTTTTTTTTTTTTTAACTGGGGAAATGGCATGCAGGACTGCAAATATTAGAGGAGGAATCCATCCTATTATTTTTGGAGCAGCATCCTCTCTGAAATGTGTAAGTCATCAGAACAGAATGAATCCAGTGACTCAAGTGCAACTTAGATGAGTATTTTCGGCAAGGAAAAAAAAATGACTCACCAGGAGATTTGGGTTAGGGGGAGTCACAAGAAGGGATTGGGCCTTATTTTTGAGAAGAGAACTAAGTGTAGGCTGTCTCCTGTGTTCTCTTCTTGTAGCTGGTGATGGCTGAGGCTGAATTGTCACCTGGGAAGAGGATGTGCAGTATCATGAAAACCAGAGAGAGCTGAATGTGTCATCTGCACTTCCAAGGTGGTCCTCTGGTGGTGTTGGCAGGGGAGGCAGAGCTCCCACAGGTCTCTGCTGTGCAGGAAATATGGAAATAGCTGAGCCATCCCTTGGCACTGTGTGGGACAGGTCTTCTCCTGTGCCTCTCTGTGGAAGGTGGCCTGGGCCCACTAGTGCTCTGTTCAACCCAGAGCTGGCACTGACAAAACTTCAAAGAGCCCCAGCTTACCTGGTTTGCTGAGCATCAAACCCAGGTCTTAAGAAGCAGAGATGTAGATGGCAAGTGTGCTCACTGCTTCACTGTGGGTACTTTGTCTGGGTGACTAAATTAGGAGGATTGTTGTCCCTGATTAGGGAGAGCTTTTCTCCCAAGACTCCCTATCTCACCATAACGGGGATTTAAGTTATATGCTCTGAAGGACGCGCCCTGTCTCGAGTACTCAGGGACCATAAGGAGTGTCACCATCACAGTTACCTCTTCTTTCTGATCTCCACCAGAATGGGGGCTCACAGGGCATACTTCCCATTCTGTAAACAGGACAGGAAAGTTTCTGGACTTTCTGTAACCAGGCTTATCTGATTTGAATCCTCTGTTTCAGTGAAGGTTAGTAAATTATTAGTTTTACTTGTATAAATTATTCCCTAATGGCGAGCTGCTTCAAAAGCCAGGGATTCATCCTTTTTGTGAAGACTGGAGGTTATTGGAGTCTTCAGCTTCACTTTGTGGAAACAAAATGCATTGTGGTTGCAGCTTAGCTCAGGGGTTCTCTACAATTAGTTGTCAATACATGGAAGCACCTAACTAAGTTAGATGTGAATGTTAACGTTACTGTATCTGCTGTTGTTTCTGACAGACATCATGGACTTTTTGACTTTTTCCAACTCCTTGGGTGTTTTTTGCCCTCCTGGGATCCTGTGGAGGAACATGCTTTGCTCCTGGTGGCTGACTTGGTTCTGTGCTCCTGCAATGGGCCAGGCACAGGCCTTTCCTCTAATCCTCTATTGGGAAATCGCATTATCCTTTGTGTGTGCGTGCATGTGAGAATGTGAACACCCTACCCTGGAATTTTCATAGGACAGAAAATGGGCTAAATCAATTAAAGCACACTAAAGCAATTGGTTTTGCATGAATCTATTTGCAAGATAAGAATTATCTCCACTCCTTCCCCATGAACAATAACTGACAACATTACACTTCTCCTCAAATGCTTTTTGATAGGTTAATGGGCCCATTTTGAGAGCATGTAATTGCAACAGTTTTGGTTCAAGAGCTGATGAGATAGATTAAGTCCCTCTTGATGCTTGGAGTTGGGATACAATACAGGGATACTGCCCGGACCCTCTGGTGCCAGAGGGCTTAACACAGTATTGACAGGGCTGTGCATATTAAATCCAGATCAACCTTCTGAATGAACACAGGCACATCCGAACTTACAAGGCTGGAAATCTCCTGCCACAGCCTTAAAGGAGTTATTTTTAGTAAAGATTGTTGAAAAAAAAAGGAGAAAGAAAGAAAAAAGCTCATACCCCTACTTACTGCTGAGATATGAGCTGAAGGAAACTATCCTGTCAGATCTGTTTCATATATGTTACGAGAACAGCAAAACAGAAAAGTTCAGTAGGGCATTATTTTATTTTCCCTTTTTTAAAAATTTCTTTTAAATTTATGGGAACTGACAAAATAGTCTGGAGGGTGCCAAGTCCAAATGAATCTAGAGGTATCTCAACATCTGGTGATAGCTGCTGATTAGTTTGGCAGAAACGGTTTCCCTGATGCTCTGCAAAAGAAAATTAGCACACTTTGGGTCTGCCTTGGAAAAACGCAGGAGGGTTTCTCATTTTATAAGTCCGTGTTGGGCAGCACTGTGCTCCCATGCTCAGTCCATGCTTGGCTGGGTAAAGCTGCACTCGCTGACTCTTCCCTTTGGAATGAGCCAGGCTCTTCCCACAGCCAGGTACGAAGCAACACAAGGTGGGGCGGGCACTGCTTTCTCCTTCTTGCTGGTTTCCAAAGAAACTCACTTTATTTTTTTTTTCCTTAGCTGTAAACTGCAATTTTAAAATACATTGTAAAGTTAAAAGCAAATGAAAGCACATAAATTAGAGGCAAGCACACTTGTCTTTGTGTAGTGAAGAGATTTCCACTAGAACCAAGTTCATTTTCTAATGACACCCTTTCCTCTTGAAAAAAGTCTTGATTCAGGTAGCCTGAAGTATTTTGCAGACAAGTGTCCTTTTCAAGAACTTTTCTATCAAGAGTCCAGCTCAAGCCTTCCTCAAGAAACCTGGTGTAGGTAAGGTTTTGCAATGTGGGCCTCTAGCAGCCCCCAGTCCAGTTCCCTTAACTCTTGGTGGTTTGGGGATAGTCTCTCAGCACATCTTCAAGGCCCTGCTTCTATTCCATGCCAGAAGTCCAAGTTTCAGAACTTCAGAATTATCCTACGGATAACATTAGGGTTTTCCAGTGACTTGCAACCTGTTATCATTAATCAGTATTGAGATGGAAAATGTTCTGGGGCTTTGCAGTGGGCTGGCTTAAACTGTGACGCTATTCATGATTCATGATTTTTTTGTATCAAATGCACACAGCTATTTTGGGGAAAAAAAAATAAAAAAAAGAAAGGTCAGTTTCAGGAAGGGGAAAACACTGAAGCCAGTTATTTCAGGGCTACAAAAACAAACTTGTTAGCAATTCCCCTGAAAATTAATTTTCAGATGCTGTGAGTCAGTATTATAGTAGAAATATAGAATTGTAAGAGACAACTCCCTCCCTGCCCCAATTTCCTTTGATGTAAGTTGTTTGCGCTGTTCACCTAACGGGACTTTCCAGCTTACAAAATCTTGGAGGGTACATACGGGTGGGAGCCATGCACCTGCTTGGTCTCTCACACTTCTGTGAACAGTCAAAAGTAGGGAATTCTGAAAATGTTTGTGAGAAATTTTGTTTCAGTTCTTTATGGTCCTTTTCCACCCAGACCTTCTAACATTAACACAGGTGTTTCACTTCTCTCTAACCTGTTCCACTGCTTCTTGCAACCTCCAAAGTCATGCCTGAAGATATTAATGATACTGCAGATGCCAGCTGTGTGATCTAGGCTAGTGCAAAGGTTTGCTTGACTGCTTGCACTAACTTTAAAGGGTGCAAGTCCTCTCTGGAGGACATGGGAAATAGTACTCCACAATGGAGAGACCTTGATCTTGCCCAGATACAATGAGACAGTCTTTTCTGCAGTTTGGTTTGACAAAATAAAATATTCCTTCTTACCAATAGCCAGCAATAGGTAACAATTATTCCTAACATGGCTTAATAGCTCAGATCTGCAAGATATATATGGTTAGAGTTTGATGTTTTAAAACAACACTTTCCTTAACATATCCCTGGATGATTCTGTACTTTGTGAGGTAGGACATGTGAGACTATTACCATGGGTGAAGCACTGTATGGTATACATCCAATTAAAAATAAACTTTTCAGTTGATTGCTTTCCATGTTAAGATGGGAAGAATCTGCTACTAATTATTACTTTGCCACTCTCTGTGCCATCTCCTCTCTCCAGGATTTTGCAGTAGCTCTACTGTGTACTATTTTATTTTGATTGAAAACCAAGCTTGTCACCTGAAAAGCTTGGCTGATGGTACATTGCTTCTGTTTTCCAGAGTTGTGAAGTTTAAAGGGAATATGAGTAGTCCATTGCTGACAGATGCTGTCTAACTTGAGAGATCTCTAATGACTGAGACCTTACAGACTCTCCCAGAAGTCTATTCCCATTGTCACTATCCTACCTCATGTCTGTTTTGAATCTTCCTGGTGACAGTTTAAGCCCATTACTTGTCCTGTCTTTATAGGACATGGCTAATAGACTATTACCTTCCTCTTTGCAGCTTTTTTTTATATGTTTATTTGAAGATTGCTGTCATTTCTCCTCTCCTCCCCAGACTCCCTTTTTTCCCTTCAATTCATGCAGCTTTCCTTTGCTGATGATATTTTCAGGATCTCTGATCTTTCTTGTTCCTGCACTCTCCAGAGCTTTTCCACATTTTTCTTTGTGTAACACCTCAAACTCAGCATACTACTCCTGGCAGGCCCTTCCTATGTCTTTTAGGCTATAATTCTCTTTATATATATCACAGAATAGTGCTTGGAATTTTTTTGCGATAGGCCTGCCCTTTATTCTCACAGGTTTGTTTGGCAGGGTAATGTTTTTTTAACATACGTAACATTTATCTCCTAGCTTGCATTTTACTAAATACCTAGCATCCAGTTTCGGTTTGCGTATCCATATGCTGACAGGACATGCTTGCTAGCTCTGTGATTCTGTATCTACAGAAACCAGGGGTGATAAAGGGCCATTGCTCTGGAGATTTTAGTATTTGTTGAGTTAAACATTGCAGAGCAGTCTAGCATCCCCACCCTCGTCATGAATGAATCTGGCAGGAATGAGTTTGAAGTCTTGCTCTGGTTGACTATAAACCTTTATTATACGTGGGATGTGCCTTGTGGAGAGCAGGAGGCAGTTGCCTCCCAGATGAAATAAGCAGAATTCATCAGCTTACTCACTGCCCCGTGGAGCGGTGCTTGATGGGAGTAATTCAGGGTGCCTGGCACCTGCTGGAGCAGGGAGGCTGGCTGGCAACCATAAACCCACAATCAACCTTGATGACTGCCCTCAGAGCAGACTGTAAATAACAAAGGCATTTATTTTATTTTTTCTGTGGGGATGGGAACAGTGTTGAGAGTAGAAGGAATTAAAACCACCATCTTGCTGCAAACAGGTGGTGGCATGCCCTGGGCTTTCACCACTGCTGAGCTGTTTCTGAGCCCTCTGTAACAATTTGTAATCAAGGAAAGTTGGCTTATGTCTTCTTCCCTTACCTTGTCCTCACTGCAATGAGCAATGACTATATGAGCAAATCTCTACAGAAAACAAACAAACAAACAAACAAACACACACAAAACAGAGGAGACTGAGGATAACCACTGAAGTGCTGCTGACTGTGTAAGACCACCTCTTGCTCCTCTCTATTCACTTTTCAGCCTCCTTCCTCAGCTAAATCAAGGGATACAACCATGGATCTCTTTCAATTTCATGGAAATTTTACTTTAACTTTATTTTTATGACATGTTCTTGTAACTGGTGCTTTGTTCCCAGTTCAACCTATTAGCCAGGATCTATGATGTCTTTTTTTTCAGTCATAAGGGTGTGTGTGCTTGACCTACGGGCAAGTAATCCTCGGTCAGGTTGTTACTGACTGCAAAGGATACCTTGAAATATTTACCAAAGAAGTCACCCATGCAACGTCACCATCACAGTCAGAAATTCCTGGTCCTTCCCTTGTACCAGCTACAGAAATTACTGTAGTCTCGCAGCTACAAGAGAGGATCCTTGCAATAGGAGGGCTGTGCTGCTGCTCCTAGTGCCCTGTCTTGTGAAAGATTTGTTCACCTGGCCATATGGGGCTGAATCCCCTCATCTTTTCTGAACTTGGAAGCAGGCTGAGTGGTCATTTTCTCTCCTTGGGTGGCCAGTGGTTAGAAATCCCAGCTGCTGTGGATGCAAGCTAAGGAGTCAAGGTCATGGACTCTGGAAAAGCTGGACCAGAGAAATCCAGGGGCTCTAGGCTCAGACTCCATCAGCTCTACGGACGAGCACTGAAGGTTTCAAACTCTTTGTGCCCTTTATTCTCCAGAGCTGATATTCTGGGACATTTCCAGCACTGAGTTTAGTTCAAAGCAGTTGGATGGACAAAGCAAGGAAGCCTTTACCTCTGAGGCTGTTAATTTTGTATTTTTATACACAGTACATTTTTTTCCGGTGGGCAGTCACAGAACGGTAAATTGTCACACAAATGTACAGGTCCTAACAGGAATATCTGAAGCTAAAGGGGAGATCAGGAGGACAGTGCCAGAGGGCAGAAAATTAAGCCTTCATTTAACTGGAGTTGCTTTCCCTCAATTATCTTTTTCCTCAATTAGTGATTTGTATTCCTCCTCTTTCTTGCCTGGGTGTGACCAGCCGTGCACTGCAAACTCAGCTCTTCTGCTAAATGCTTCTGTTCCTACAATGTTTGGAGTTTGTACTGTTGAATGCAGTAAAAAGCATGATTCACGTTACAGTTTAAGAAGAAAACAACAAGGAAATGTATATAAAATGTGACTGTCTGTAATGGTAGAATTCACATTTACAAGTACTTTTACAGAGAAGTGTTTATCCTCCCGTAAAAGAGAGGTGCTAGATGGGTGTACAATCAATTCTCAATTATCCACAAGCAGTTTATCCAGATTGTGGATTAACTGTGCCGTGGAGTCTCTGACACTTTGCTGGCACTGTGCAGGGGGTCCATCTGCACTCAGGATCTCAAGCACAGCATTCCAGGACTGATTCCAAAGCTTTACTGAACTCTGTGTGGCAACACCAAAGTACATCCCGGCTCCAGCAACATTTATCCTTGTGGTTGCAGTGTTGCAAACATACCTTGGGTTGCAAATTAGCTAATACACCCTCTTGGAGAGGAGTGCAGAAATACCTAAGAGATTGTGCAAAAGCCAGGTTGTATCTGGCAAAGCCAGGGCTGAATTAGAGCTAATAGGTCTGGCTAAACTTAAGTTGACTCTATCTGGAGTCAATCACAAAACTGACCAGTCTTCACTTTCAATATATGCAATGAGCTAAAAGATATGCAGGCTGTGTCTCAACTGTGTTGCTGGGAGTGACTCTGATCTTCCAGGTCTGGATGCCTCCCAGAGTTTGTCCCAAGCACCTATTGAGTTGAAAGCTGGAAATGTAGCAGTCCCTTTCTCCCTCTTCTCTCTTCCTCTGTGCAAGAGAACAGCCCTGCACCCCAGGTGAGGTCCGGTAACAACTCAAAATGTTGGCGTTGCTTTACCTGTGACAACAGAGACATTAAAACACATGGATAATACAGGGCATTTGAAGTGTGCTTGTCACGCATGGATAGTTTTCTGTTTTCTGGAAATTAGCTTCTACTGGGATGGTCTGGAAATGACCATCTAGCGCAAGTGTTATCTATTGTGTCAGTGTGATCCTGTGCATACCATCATGAAATCCATGACATTAGAACGGGGGAGGATTTGACCCAACATATTGCTAAAGCTAAAAATGCTTTATCCAACTGCCTTAACTTAGCACTTTTCCACCTTTTCTGACTAAACTCTCCATCCTTTTCTATTTAAATTCCCCATCTTTATATGGTAATGAAGAAAGTGGACATGTCATAAAAACATTGGAGGAGAAAAAGCCATAAATGAGTCACTGAAAATATTGATAACATCACTGATATGGAGCTGATCCATAGCTTCCAGCCTTCCTGTTTTTCTATGCCCACTCCTCTTGCATGTTCTCAGGCCCAGCTATGCCCCTCCTCGGTGTTCAGAGGGGGACCAGAGGGATTTCTTCACCTCCCCGTAGCGAGGACATATGCCAGAGTCACAGAGCTCCTTCCTCACTGTGCCAGGATGTCACAAAGTCTTTAGCACCTACAGCAACCCCTGACAATTCTCAGAGCTACTTATAGCAGCAACCAAAATGTCTTATCACACCCCTGTCTTGGTGACAAATTAAAACTGCAATTTGATTATTGCCATCTTTCCAAATAAAGGGCTGGGTCTTGCTTCCTCTGACGCTGATTACAAAACTGGACTTGACTTCAGTGGAAGCAGATCTGGCCTCGGGATATATTTAGAGAAAGTAAGTAGCAGCTATTTTCCCAATGTTTATTTTACATTTCAGGTTTAGGCATTTGCAAGCGTGGTTTCTGCTGGACTTTGTATAGCTGGGGTTGTGACTAACAATAATAACAGGCGAAGCTGTGACTTTGCCCCAGCCCCGGAACAAGAGGCTGCTCCGTCCCTGGAGTCATGCAGAAGGCACATGGTGACTCACACCCTCGTAATCCCTCTTCTGGGTTTCCCCTCGCTCCACGGGAAAGGAACGTTTTTTCCTGTTCCATACTTGCCGACGTGCATGGTCCCAGCCATGCTGACCCTGTAGCCACGTAATCTGCCAAGAGCCCACCAGCACCAAAAACCACAGATCAGAGGGTTTAGCACCCGAGGGAAGGTGAGCATATTTAGCATTAAACAAAACTCCTTTTCATTCTGCCTGGAGCACAAACCAACTTGCTTCATGGTGGAAGGCAGCGCACTGGGGTAAGGGCTCCATCTGCCTCATACCCCTGCACAGCTCCTCACAAAACGCATACCCTGAGCAGTGACTTCAAGGTGCGCCATGAATGCACTCCCTTAGTTTCCACGTGGCAGCGCAAATCTAGTATGTTGGTCAACTGACTACACAAGGTGTCACTGAGCCTTTCTCTGTGGCAGTCTCACACATGATCAATCTTAATCATTCATTAATTAAGCCATCTCCTTCCTTGCAGAGGTACCATGTGCAGGCAATGTGATCCAATGGTTGCTAGCACATGCATGAGTTGGCTTCTTGTGTGATTACAGTTCTTCAGCGTTCATCCTGACCTGCATGCGGTGGTGACCTGGAGAGTACCTTTGTGATTAGTGGGGATGAGAGGCTTTGAAAACTCCTAGATATTTTGCAAGCTTCTGTCAAGTCTGCCTGGCTGCGTCATTTCTCCATGTCATGTTCAGAGTCCCTGAACGTAGTTATGGTTGTCCATTGGGAGATCTGACAAAATGTAGTTCCTTGGACACTGCTTTTTTCAATGCAAGGAGACTGTAGTGCATTTTCCTGTTCTTTCCTACTCATCACCCCCACTTTTCTCTCTGATGGATTCCAATTTAGGGAACTGCCTTCACCAGTGATTTGATTCCTTCCAAAGCTCTGGCACCTCTGTGCTAATGGATAGCTAGATTTGAGGATCACCTGTATTTTGAGCATTTTAAAGGTCCATGTTTTCTCACTAAAATGTACATAAGCTCATCAAACAACAAAGACTTGAAAGGCCAGCCAAATGCAGATTTTTCACCATGCAAAAACATACTTCAAGATGGCACAGCACTCGGAGCCAAATCTAATCAAAGATGTGGCAGGTAGAAGAAAGTTTTTTGGAAGATGTTTAGCTGTGGTCTCCTCAGATAACAATTTTGACCGTTTTGATTTATAGTCTTAGAATTCTTATTATACTAAGGTCTTACCATCACATCATTCGGAAATAATGCTTCTACCATTGCTGGTCAGCTAGGAGCCAGTAACCTGTTGGCCAGAGGATATCTCTACAATCACCTGCATACAAGAAGGAAAACCTGCCTTTACATGGGTAGCCAACCCCTCACTGCCCGCTTAGACTGCTCCCAGGATCCACGTAAGCAAAAACTACCTCAGGCAGCCCTAATCTTTACCCTCACTCATTAGGTATACACAAAGGCCTGGGATTGGTTCATGTACTGGTTGTCTGTGCTGCAACTCAGCAGTGGGTACCCAGTGGTTACGGTTTCAGCATGAAAGATTCACCCTGTAGCACAGGTCACAGTCATCCTTCCTCAGCCATACCAGAAATATACAAATGCATCGTCCCTGTCCTTTGCCCCCTTTGCTGGCTTCCCACACAGCTTCAACTCAGGATGCAGCACAGACAGCGCAGTCTCTGAAACAAAGCTTGCTGAATCTGCTCTTATAGCAAGGGCATGCTTCTTTAATCTTTTCTACAAAAAATGTAGCAATGCACATATTTGGGAAACTACGTATAATCTGAAGCCCTAGGACTAACTAATTCCGTGTAGTGGATCATACAGATGTTCTTTGAAAGTCCTTAAACACCACTTATGTGAGAACTGTCTGGGGAACTGGTCTAGTGCCGGCACCCTGAGTAGGTGTAGGTTATTTTTCCATCTAAAAAATTTAAATAAGCAGCCTGTCAGAACTGGGATTACATTACAAGCAAAAAAAGCTTCCAAGGCTTGTGGTTAACTCTCATGGGAAGCCAACGGTGCTACATACTTAAGTCACTTTTGAAAAAAACAAAAGTCCCAAATAAATGTCCACGAATTCAACATAACTTTGTGTGAAACTGTTCTACCACTCAGGCATCCTCATCTCCCCGTTCAGTGCTCAGACCACTTCTTCATTTGACCTCAGGGCCACCCTCTGGTCCCCGCTGCCCGCCGGGAGCACGGGGACCGCTCCGGCTCAGCCCTACAGCAGCGCAGGCACTGCGAGAGCGGTCCCGGCTCCGCTGCTGAGGGCAGTGTTGGCTCATGGCGGCGTTTTATCTTCTTTCTGAGCTCCTTCTCCCAGTACATAAACAAATTTGTTTTTGTTTAAAGACTTTCCCACACAAGCGTCTGCCAAGTTCAGAGGACTGCTCTTTGAGATTGATCTTGAATTTTTTTGGAACAAGAGATGAGATTATATAATAAATTCAGTTAGTCTCAGTGAGGCGGTTGGGAGATGCTGTTTCAGACTGCTACATAACAGCCAAAAGGATTAAGAAAAAATAAAAGAATCCTCAGACTGTAAGTGGAGAAGGAGTTGGATTTTCAATTTAGTAAGTCTAATTTGGAAACAGATTCACGGAGAAGTCCTCTTGACACCAAAGGATGGACAAAACATTCACAGAACAGTAAACCTGAATAGATTAATTTCTCTTAGAATGACCAGCATTCCTTGCTTAGCTTCTTTTTTAAGATACAGCTTGTCATACATCTTGTAGTGTGTCTATGATACATTGGTTTCACATAATAGTCCACTGGTGATTTAGAGAATTATCGCTGGTCTTATTGCATGGAACAGTGTTGAAATTCCTGTTGTTTGCCAGGCAGCTAGGCATCCTAATGCTTGTTGTTCACTTCATGTCTTGCTTTTCTAAATATCAACCCCTCCAAATACAATGGTTAGAAAGAGAGATGCAGGAGAGGGACATTTCTTTGTCCTGTCAAAATTTTCTATTTCCACATAGTGCTTTTCTTTTTCAATTTGAGCTCAATAATGCAAATTTTTCAGAGAAAATGAAGTTTAAAGGCAATATGCAACCAAGGAGCTGGCCTAGCATGAGGACAGCATGGTGGCAGGGAGGCTGCATGCTGGTGGGGCTGCCAGCCCACCTTGGTTTCTCCTCTGGTGGAATTGATGCAGCTGGCTGAACTGGCGTTTTCTAGTGGAAATGCTGCTGGCAGCGAGGCTGGAACAGGAGGGAGAGCTGTCAGAACAGCATCCTGAGAGAGAGGAAACTGCTCATGTACTTGCCATCGCTCACCCTCCTGAGTAATGTCTCTGGTCTCCAGCGAGGGTGGGTATTGCTCTGGAGTGAGCAAAACCATGGCAAAATGCACAGATGATACCAAATTGACGGACTGTCCTTGCAACATTTCTTGGGTATCCTCGTGTCTCCTCCATGCTGCCTTAGTGTCTGTCCCATAGCCAGTTCGTCCTGCCATCTGTAAAACATACTGAATATTAGTACAGCAGCAGTGACGGTGGGAGGGGATTTCAGTGTTAGGAATTAGTCCCCTATAAATAAATACAATAAAAATATATAATAATAATGACAGTACCATCTAAGAGGCCCATGGGAAAATAACCTCATGTTGTATTTTGAGAATTTAATAAACAGTATTTGTGTACTGCATAGGGAACTACATCAGTTTTACAGTTGCTTCATAGTCATTTAATGTTTAAGATATTTCTTAAAACAGCACTTAACTCTGGCTACAGAACTGTAAAGACCCCTGGGAGATCTTCCGAAAACAATTTATGGACCATACAGCAAGTGGTCTTCTTCGAGTGTGTAGCTCAAGGTTTTGGAGAGAGATTTTCAAAATCTTCTATCTTCCCTATACAACTGAGCTTATTTTCATTTATGTATGGTCTTTAATTCTTACTGGTGGTACAGGCTAGGAAGTATTCAGAGCATGTTCATTTAATTATTTAACTTATTCCATTAAATTAAAAAATTTCCACATAAACCTAAAAAAATTCAGCTGCACTCTGAAAGATAAAATCGAAGACAAATTCATTATAAGAAACTCCCATTTACTGTGGTTTCCTTTAGTGGGAGAAATCTGGTTTGACATAAATGTGACACTGAGACCTGCTCTTTTTATCAACCAAAAAAAAAAAGAAGTGGAAAGGTGTTGGCTGTTTTCTGGCCACCAGGTATCCTAATAGCAATGAAATGACTGGAGAAGAAGGAAGTGGGAAGAAAGAAAAGAAAGGCAATCAGCCTGAGAAGAAGATGTTGCCAATGTTGGATTTGATGATACTTGCGGGTCCCTTCCAACTTGGGATATTCTATGATTCTATGATTGTAACATCCGTCACTTTGGCAAATCTTATCTCCTCAGACTTCTTTTTCCCCAGGGTCATGCTGGGCCCAACTTCTTCCATGGTTAAAAATCCCGACTTCAGAATATGCCAGCCACCTTTGCCTATTCTACTTCAAGACTTTCTGAAGTGTAAGGAAATTATGTTCTCCTTTGAGCATCTGCGCTCCCACCTGTAGGCCAGGAGCCCCCATCCCTCCTGACCCACTGCTGGACCACCACCAGAGCAATGGGGTTTGCTGCTGTTGCCACCAGTGTTCTGCTTGGCCAGGACCATCAGTGGAGGCCCTGCTGCTCCTGCAGCCTGAACTGTGTCTTGCTGTGGAGAAGACCCTTTCCAGGTTTGTCTGCTTCATCCCTTTCTGCCTTCCCCTAACTCCACTGATTGAAAATCAACCCTGGATTTTGAAATTTATTTTTTCCTTCTTTGGGTCTTGCTTTTCCTTGCTACAGTCTCAACTTTCCTACCAGAAGGCATTTGCCAAAGTCACCATACACCTGCCCCATGCCCAGGCTGGGCACACGGCATAACCCATCATACCCTGTGGATACTGCTGCAGGATGGATCCAAATCCTCATGATCCTGCTGTCCTTCATCCCCCTGCCTGAAGGCCACGCACCACTGGGCTTAGACACAGGTAGTGACACTTCCTCCTCACATCTGAAAAGTGAGCGAAAAACACTCCAGGGAAACCTCGGAGTATTTATACGCTTGCATCCTTCAGGATGTGGAGTTGATTACTCAGTAAGTGATTTTTCTTTCCTCTGAGTCAGTGCTGAACAAATAACTGGTTAGGCATATCATTAGGAAGGACTGTGGTGCTCTGGTGCTGCTTTCTGCAAGAGCCTTCAATAGGAGGTCCTGACTGCTTTTCCTCAGGCAAAACTGGTCTGCTCCTGAGAAACCGAGGCCACCTAATGCAGCCAGTCATGCATATGTATATGTACAGTTTCATTTGGTTATGTTAGCCATACCTTTTTGTCTTTAACTGTTCTGTGGTGTTGCCAAATATTTTAAACAGGAGTGACAAATTTCATTTGGGACTAGGGTGTCCCAGTGCTATGTAGTCTGCAGCTACCTCTTCTGGCTGTTTTCAAGCTGACTTAAGTCAGTCAACTCCTTTGACACTCTTAGGTGAAGGCTTATAGCAGATGAATGCAATGTCAAAATCATCATTAGTGTTAGGGAGGGTGGGTATGTGCCATTCTGGAAAAATCTGGGGAGCAATTTATGCTCTATCAATTCATAAAGGGGGAGAAAAACACTTTCTCCAGTTATCAGATATGATTTATACCTAACAGCCAAAGCAGGTAGCCCTGTGATTACTTCTTTTTGTAATGAGACACTTCTGCTTCCTTTGGATGCTTTAATTTATCTGGAGGCTACTAACAAGTACTTGCAAAATCTGAAAAACAAGGCGATGAACTCCTTTCCCCTTTTGCCCTTTTTTGTGTGGTTAGAGAAAATATTTTAGAGCATCTGTTTCCCAAATTGCAAGCCAATCTGCTCCAGTTGTAAAAACTTACTGTGTGATGCATCATCCCCTGGAATCAGAGCTAATGAAACTTGACACAATAATACAGTCAAATACAGCCCCAATGATTAAAGCTGTTGCTTTTCTCATAACGGTTACTCCAGGAAAACAAAGCCTAAGAGTTTGGACCCTATACAGCAGGAATGTTCAGAAGATGCCTTTAACTATCATTCCTACTTCCTGAACAACATTCCTGCTGTAAAGACCCACAGTGAGGATAATAAGATGATGCAGCATCACGAAAAGGCAAATTCCAGAAAAACTTACATCTTCATACTTCTAACTGCCCTCAGCTTTTATTAGTTAACAGATCATCACTTCGTGCCATCGCTTCTGGTAATTTTGGTCTTTTGATCATGCCATCATATTCCTGAAATTCACAGGAAGAAAACAGAGTTTCTGCATGCCTGCTTAGTTTGATGGGCTCAATAGTCCTGAAGTGATCCAATCCAAACCATCCATCTGTTTTGGCCTGCTCACCATGAAAGAGGCTTGTTGCTCAATTAAATGGTATCTGTACTAGATATCAAGACACTGGGTCTAGCTTTTATAGCCCAGCAATATATCTAGAAGTGACATGATGGAAGTCAATGGGTCAGATTCTTCTGCTCCTCTGGTGTCCTCTGGTGTCCCAGTCACAGAACCATGGCTCAATAGAATCATAGAATGGTTTGGGTTGGGAGGAACCTTAAGGATCATCTGGTTCCAACCCCCCCTGCCATGGGAAGGGATGCCACCCACTAGATCAGGTTGTCCAGGGCCTCTTCCAACCTGGTCTTGAACACCTTCAGGGACGGGGTATTCACAGTTTTTTTGGGCAACCTGTTCTAGTGCCTCACCACCCTCATAGCAAAGAATTTCTTCCTAATGTCTAATCTAAATCTACCTTAATTTTAGTTTAAAATCATTATCCCTTGTCCTATCACTGATAGACTCCTTGACAGAGTCGTCCCTGATAGAGTCCCTCCCCATCTTTCCTGTAGGCCCCCTTTAAACACCGGAAGGACCTATGATCCTTTGAATTACATTGAGTTACTTCTGATCTGTGTGAATGAAAAATGAAGTATCCACCTTTGCTTTGACTTGAGGCACAGATTTAGTCCTGAGAAACACAGACGTAGGTAATAGCAAGTATCCTGCCTCCTCAGATCTGTCTTGTTTGCTTGTTGGTGATGCACTCCCTGTCCCCATGGGCCAGAGAAATGGGTGTTAAGGGCATGGTTGCTGAGGAGCTCCCCACATGACTCCCCTTGTCCTTGAAATATTGAGAAGAATCAAGATTGAAAAGAAAAAGTTGTTTCTCTTGGAGAGTTTTAAAGTGCTTGTGAATTGCCAAAAAAAGAGAGAAAATGTTGCCAATGCAATAAATGTCTTTCTAATATGTTGCGACCCTGCCAGAGCTCTTGCATCACAGCCCATGTCAGAGCGTATAAATCTGCAGTTCCTCTTAAAAACCTACCACCACCACAGCATCCTCAACCAGATTTCTCTTCAACACCAGGCTTAATATACGCAATTACTAGGAGAAACTGAAGATAGAACGAAAGGCAGGGAAGTTTTCTTCTTTTCTTTGAATCAGTACTACTATATTTTGATAGATGGACTCTATAATCTTTTTGGATTGGGAGTAGAAAATATGATTTTATTGTGTCAGGATGTTTTGCTGATTTATACAGCGACACTCTGATATTTCCAGTATTGTTTTCTAGACTTTTTCATAGGCAGGGTAACTTTCTATTTGCTTTTATATCCAATTCCCTCTGAATGGAAGTTTTTCATGTGTTGTCGCCCTCCCTCCACTCCACCCCTCTAGTTCACGAGCGAGTTTATCGAACTCACCAGCAGCTCATGTTTATTTTCTTATCTTAAGTTAGAGTGCAAAATTAAAACACTTGATTTGTCCTTGGTGTGTTTAAATGGGTATTATTTATACAGCACCGTAGGGGCCTGTAGCCTGTGAGCAAAAAGAAGCTGAAATACCATGGCATAGAGCAATGCGCTGCCAAGGACCGGATCTTGCCGACGCTCATACTGGGCACAATGGAGCACGTAGAGGCACTGCTCGCGTAGCTTGACTTGGTGCCTTGTGGCTCTATGGTTTGCTCCTCACAGCTGGTCTGTCTAACCAGGGTATTTTACTGGAAACACATCAGTACCCTTGTGTTATTTGGGCATGGCCACTGACGAGACTTTGCAGAGCATCCTAGTGCTGGGTATATTTCTGGCACCAGCTCTCACAGATGTTGCCAGCCAAGTTTTATGACACCTCATTGGGCTATTGCCAGCAGTCAGGTCACAGCGTCATGGACCTCTAGGTGGAAATACCGGCTTTATGCACCTCTGCAGGTAAGATTTTACAGTCCGCACAAAACTCCAGCTAGTTTTTTTCTTTTTTTTTGTAGCTGAGGCAAATAACACCAAAGAAGTTCACCACGCTGATGATTCAACTCAGTTATCATAACACTGAACTATGTTATTTAAAATGCTGTTACATATTTTAAACATTTCCATATAGCTTAGTTATTCATTAGTTAAAAACTAAATCAATTTAAAAAATTCCTTATGTACATAACTGTAATTAGTTTTAGCCTGAAGTTGAGGCTGAAAGCCTACATTCAACAGGCATCTGCAGTCTCTCCTAGTCTGGTAACAGAAAAAAAAATCCTTCCCACTGCTGAATTTAAGGTGGGAATGGGCATAATAAATTGTGGAAGTTTTAAGAAACTGAGACAAATAGGAAGCGAAAATAGAACATTGCACCATTTCTTTATGCACAGCTCCTAGAGTATGTACACATGTACTCACGAATGTCTCAATGCAAAATATTCCTCATAAAAATAATCTGTACCCAGCCTCTTGTCAAGTTTCACCCCTTTATTAATGCCTGCAATTTCCTGAAAAATCAGCACTGTTTCCAAAGAATCGGGTCTAAATCAAGTTACAGCAATTTTGTGAAGGTGTAGTGTAGTCAGGCATTTTAGAGCTAAAGCATTACTGTGAATGAAATTCTTTCCCATTTTCCTCCTTTGCTATGATATCAGATAAGAGTTATATTTATGAACAAGTAATTTGCCATCAGTTGTTATAACTTACCCTTCAGTTTTATGCCATAAACTTTATCACGTCCAAAATCAGATCGTTCCAGTTAAGCTCGTCATAAAAACATTAAATGAATTTTGCTGGAGATGTGGAAGAAGTATTCAGTCACTTAAATGTCTCTCCATTCCTCCCCCCCCAAAAAAAGTGCAAGTAAGAAATGCTCACCTAATATGCAAAAGTAATGTCTAATAGCTGGAAAAGGTCTGAAGATCCTTTCAACTACAGGTTATAGAGATGGTTATCTCTGGGAGGACACTCCTCATCTTTCCATATGTTCAAAATAAACTGTCTTCTGTGATTCTGAAGCTCTCTTGGCAGGAGCGGAAAGGTGTTGAAATATTGTGTTTCACAATTTTCCAGACCAAATGCTAACTTATCTGAATGATACGTTGCTGTATTATGCAGTTCATAAGCTCCCCTGTTCTCTGGAAGTAGATAATCATTTTATTTTTTCATTACTTTATAGTCAGAGAGGTATCTCACAGTTATCATAAGCACTGTTGAGCAAACAGTGATATGGAGCTGAGGATCGGTGTGATTATAGCACATTTTTTGCTTGTATGGAATGTTTTAATGCAGTTCCAGTGCCTCATTGAAAGCAATCCAGTAGACGATGGATTATTCCCCTCTCTTCTGTGTAGCAAGCTACAACTAATTGATATTTTGATATTACAATGTCAAAGATGTCATTGGCCACAAGTAAAATCTATTCTTTTTAACAAAACTTTAACTTTTATATTATTTGAAAAAAACAATATGAGTGGCTGCATTTGGTGTTTGCAATGCGCAGAAGCTTTTTCCTACCAAGATATGAGATTTTAGCTCAGAGTAAATCTTGGGGAATCACGTCATCTAATTTGCACCATTTCTTTGTGTACAGCTCTTAGAGCGTGTACACAAATACTTGTGAATATCTCAGTACAAAATATCCCTAAAGAACCCAAACTGTTCACAATCAATTCATCTCCGTAAGTGATCACGAGTAGCATTTTGGTACATATTCATTGCTTCTTTAGCAGCCATTGTCTTTTCTGTGATTTCACATGTTTTAACAATCAAGAACATTACAAGAGCTTTGTTCTTAGAAACTATGTTAGATCTTTTTCATGATTCGTGTTCTTTGCATGCTTCACGAGCAATCCAGAAACTTCTGCATAAGTGACCATGAGCTGTCTGACACTTACTGCCTTCTTTATTGCTCCAAACCAGATCATTTCTACACTTATTTGGGAAAGCTGACAACCTCTTTTTTCTTCCATTGAGGGAGGGGTTTTCTTGACATTTTGATGGAACAGTATCAGCTTAGTTGTTGTCACAGTCCTTATCCACGGAGGGGTGTAACTTGAGCAAATAAAAGTATGTAAGTAAAACTTAAACTAGCTTTTAAATCATGGTGGTTTTGTCAGCTTTGAAAACCCTCTGTACTAGGCTGATTGATCCCACAGTCTGCACACAGTACAGACAGTATTTGGTCCATGATATATATATGAGATAAGATCACTATAAATACCAACATTTTTCCTGTCTAGATTCACTGTAGCAGCAGCTCTTTATGTAGGTAGGTGACATTGAAAATTATTTTCAATCACCTTCTTGCTCTTCATTGGCAATGGAATTCATTCTTGTACAAAGTTTTAAACAAAATTTAAGAACCTTTATTGCTAGAAGTGCTGTGTAAGTATAATATATTATTATTTTTTTTAAGATCAGGAATGCAAGACTTCATCTGAAAAAGAAGGTGTGGAAAAGCCTGGGGAGGTTCCCACACTGGGATCTTAATTTATGAGGGACCTATCAGAGGACCTGTTTCTTAGTGAAGTGCTGGTGGAAAAGGTTATGGGCTCCATATGCACTATGAACAATGCCACGTCATCAGGAACAGATGGTATGTACTTAGTGGTTGTAGAGGAATCCAAGGATTAAATAATTGAACTTTGACATTTAATCTCACATTTAAAACTAGCGTGGAGTCTGAAGACTGGAAGTTGGCAAAATAACACTGATATTTTATTGTGTTAACAAAAACACCCCAAACTTTCGTTCAAGGTAATTTGGGGGGGAACTACAGAACAGTAATCCTGACAGTCTACACTTGGACAAAGCTGTAGAAACAATAATGAGGAACATAATTAATAAACATAGATAAATACATTATATTGAAAAGTCAACACGATGTTTGTAAAAAGAGGTTTAGCATTAAAATTCTATTGAAAACTTATTTATTAAATCTTATTTCTCTGAAGGAATCAACCAATATATAGATGACGTATTCAGTCTCTAAATTCAGTCTACTGAATTCTTAAGTCTTTCAGTAATACCACCACCAACTCTAAGAGAAACTGAAAAAACATGGGATAAAAGGTCCTTGTATGCAAAAATAATTGCTGAAAAGATGGGAAGCAGAGAATAGAAAACATGGTCTATTTTCACAGTGGAAGGTCGTCACTAGATTTCTAGATAGTCTGTTCTAAAATCCATGATCAAAATATTCATAGAGGATCTGGAAAGAGACTTAATAGTGAAATAACGCTGGTGATGTTAATAAGTTATTCAGAATAGTAAGATGATGGCTGACTGAACAGTTGCAGAGGGTTTTGCAAGACCGGATGGCAAGATGGCTGATGAAATTCCGCGTAAATAAACATAAGGTAGTGAACAGTGGAGAAGAAATATGAAAATTTAATGTAAAATGCCAAGGGCCAGGCTGTTATCGCTTGTGAACAAGATGTCAGGATTGTAATAGTTGTATGAAAAAGTCTTCCTTGTGCCCAGTAGCAATCAAAAAAGCAAATCAAATGTTAGGAAGTATTAAGAAAAAGATATATGACAACACAGTCACTATCATGGTACAACTACAACATAGACCTGTGGTTCCTTTGCACCTAGAGTAGTGTGCAGGTCTGCATCTTCCCTTCCTCTCTGTAGTAGAGGAGAAGCAGGTCCCAAGAAGGTGGCAAAGGTGAACAAAGGGGTGGAAGAAACTTCCACATATGCAGTGAATGTGTGAGTGAGGCTCTTCAACTTGGAAAGGAAAGCACCAAGGGAGGGTTATGGCAGGGGTCTTGCATGGTCCTGGATGACAGGGCAAGGGGGAACAGGGACAGACTGGTCATTGTCCCTCCCTGCTTGAGACTTAGCATCCAATGAATCTAGCAAGTATGAGGTTCAAATAAAAGAGGGTGGTTTTTAATTCACTGCTTTCAGCTCATTTTGTTCCTTAGTCCTAGTCATTGGTCTGAAGCCCTGTTACCCAGAAACCCTGCTTAGCATCTCAGAGGATACCAGTGACATGGTATGGAGACACCTCCCAGCTCTCAGCTCCTCCTCTAACAACAGGCAGTTGAGCCTGGATGAAAATTCCCAGCATGAGATCTCCACTTAAAAACTCCTAAGCTTTGCCAGAAAGATAGGGTCTGATACAATGCTTCAAAGCAGTATCCCTCACAAAGTGCCTACTGAACCTTGTCCAAAAGCATATTATGGCATATATGTAGGAAACATTTGCTGTTTACACAACCGCTGTTTAACACTTTCAGATGTTTTCATATTTATTTACCAGGGTTACAAATGCAAAAAGCAGAGGCCTGAGGTAATTTAATGTTTAATAGATAAAGTCTGAAACACAAAGACATAGCCATGTTTTGTTTTGTTTTGTTTTTATTTCAGATGTGTGAAACCTTTTTTTTCCTGACATTGGATTCATTATTTACTTTAAGATAAGGATGAATCCTATGAGAAAAAGGTGACTGCCTGAATGACAGATTCATTCACTCATTCTTTGAGTCTTCCACTTCCTTGTGTGACCAGTGAATGAAATAAGGGGTAGCTGGGGCACCCCAAGCTAACAGGCAAAGAGAAGGTGGCTGAGGATGCAGAAAGGACAGAGAGGAGATAGTACACCTGGAGGAAAAGGCAAGGAGTAGCTCATGGGAAGCAAAAGCCTCTAAAGGAACTGAAGTGGCAGAGCACGGCAGTAGGTGTATTTCTACACAATATGCCCATTTGCGTATTAGGTATGATTTATACTGGCATAGTCGACTTTAATGTTGCATAGTTCCTCCCCCTCCACCCCCTTTTTTTTTATCCCCCTACCAAAACCTGTTTAAACAGTACATAGCACAGAGTGTCCCTGATCCCATCACAGGGATGTGCTTTCGTTAATAAAAAGCAATAGGAGAGGGTTGTTGGAGATGAAACTCTGAAATCAGGCCTTGATGCTCAGAAAAGATGTTTCTTTGGTACTTGTCTCTGTTATTATTATTATTCATTTGAATAAACAAAAGCATTAGTTCACCTCATTAAAATCAAAGAGAAAAATCTGAGAAATGTAGCTCAGCAGCCAAAGTCTCAAAATCCACCTTGAAATCTTATTGGCTATCTTCTCAAGGGAGGTGTAAATCTTCCTTTAGTTGGCTTTTATTTCTGAATTTGGCTCTGCTCCTGGAAATCTTCCCTGAGAGGCCTCCACTTGCTATAAATGTTGCAAAAGGAGCCTTACTATTTGCAATGCTGTTCTAATTATTTTTCTGATGGGCCAAGAGTTGCCTTGTGGCCATCTCGAGAGAGCCTTGGTGCTGTATTTCTAATTCATCATTTGGAGTCATTCTGGACATCGGGCTTTTGCTGCCAATCAAAACAACTGTGTATCTCAGGGTCGGGCCTTTAGTCTGTCCACGTCCCTGCAAACCGAACTGAAGTTTTCCATCTGATGGTCGTGATGCAACGCGGCAGATTCCTTGCTGGGAAGGAAAAAGAGACAGGAAAAAGAGACTTTAAAAAAGAGAAATGGAGAAGAAGGGAGGCTTGGCCATGGGAACCCAGGAAGAGCTGTTGTAGCTGACCTTTGCCATGTGCTCTTGTTCTGGGATCCTGGTCTAAGAGGTGTCTGCACCCTAATTTTGGAAGAAGACCCAGCTGTCCACTGCACTCTTTTCCAAATAACTGTGGAAGGATCCAGGATGAAATGCAGTGACTTTTTAAGGGTGTCAAGCTTTGCTTGGATAAGCGATGGCCTCGGGGTTCTTTTGAGAAAGAAATGTTGTCAAGAAAACACACCGAGGGCTTTGTCTGACAGTGTATCAGATCATTTGTACAGCAACAAGGCAGGAAGTTCAAGCTAGACAACAAGAAGTCATCCAGGAAAAAAAAAAAGAAACCCCATGGAGCTCAAGTACAATTGTTTGTTTTGCTCTGAGGTCTGTGCTGAGCACAATCCAACTTGTAGGCACCACTGAGGTGCTCAAAGAAAGGAGGCTGATAAATGAATGACTTTCAGGGGGCAGGAAATGCTGATGCCAACTTTACTGGGCGCAGTTTGAAGACTCCTCTGTAACCTTTGAGCTCTGACTGCAAAGAAATGTTATATAGCCCTGTGCAACATGACCACAACACTTACAGCTGGGGTGAAAGAGAAGGGAAAGAAAGAGAAAGGGGACAAACAGCATCACGACTTGCTTTGTTTTTAGTTCAACATTTATCTTTAAATTTTTTTTTTTTTTTTGGCCTCTGAATTAGTTTCAATAAAACCTGCATCGCTCGTGGAACTCCTTCAATAAAAAAGTCACTGTTTGTTATACGATAACACTGAACAGACTCCAGGCACTCCATTTTCTTATCTTAGATATACAGTGGAGCATAACTCAAGCAAAGGGGAGAAGTTAATGCATCTGTAACACTAGGTAACAGAAGCAACAGTAGCATGTTAGTGTAGTAATAACTCTCACATGTGGAATATCTGAAGATGGGTTTTATTGAATTCAGTTTATTTAACCAGGATAAACCCTTGAGATATGGATCTCATTTACAAGATGGTGTTGGCAAGAAGGCAGATTATTACAAGCACATGTGGAAGATAAGTATAAAGCAAAAAGTGAAAGACCTGTTTATATTTTTAATTAGAATCCTTTATCACCAAAGATGTTAAGTTAAAAGGAAGGCATTAGCTATAACTGTTACTTGTTGATATTTATAGCAATGGTATTTCCTACTTATATAGCGCCTTTCTTCCCTGGGTATCTTAATGGTGAACGAAATAAAGGCAAAACGTTCTCTCTCGGTGCATGTCAGGCCTGGCTAAGCCCATTTTGCCTGGGAGCCTTTCACAGGTCCCTGGGAAGCGGCCCACAGGGACCCAGCGCACGTGGCAGAGGGAACGCGAGCAGAGCCGAGAGGGCTGGAGCAGAGAGCCCCGTGATTTAGCGTGCTACTACCATGCAGCCATACCTAGGGAACGCTGACGCGTCAGGGCAAAAGCCAAGGAGAACACAATGTACAGTGGAAATTTCAGGAGAATTAAAGTAGGCAGAGTGTAAGTATTCAAGGTGGAATTTGACCAGGATTAACCCCTTTTATCTTACTAAAAATACTACAGGATCTTTCACGAGTGCAGGCATTCAGGACTTGGCTTCTGCATTTCACACAAAAGGCATTAAAACTTATGTTTATATGAATGCATTTTTTGAAATAGTTACCTTTTAAGTGACCTCTAAACAGATACCAACCACATTAAAGTTAGATGTGGTATGCGGGCACTCGAGGCTGCGAGGTGATGGAGTGCTTTTCTTTTCACAAGGCAATTTTGCTTGATAATCAAATGTCTCTGGTAGGTAAATACAAAACCTCTCTCCTCTATTAGAGAGTTATTATGTTGTGTTTACAATGTATTCTTTTGGTCTGTAGTTAACATACTTTAAATACTCTTAAAGGTAAACGGCTGCCTTCCAGCCAATGACATTTTTGGACTATCGAGCTGCATATTTTGCTCAGAAGTGTGGTTCTGGGTCTGCTCTGCACTGCAGGTTTCCCTCTCCCTGTGCAGACAGCTCCAAGCAGCAAAGTCCAATGTGTTTTTCACTTCTGGGACAGAGAGAAGACCAGGCTTGTCCAGCCATTCTGGGGTATGGAAACAGGTGGGATAAATGTAACAGAACATGACATTATCATGAATATGGGCCAAAGAAAACAAACAAAAAAAGGACTTTTTTGAATGGGAGCCTCCAAATTTTCCTCTTGAATACTCACTTAAGCAGTAGGATGCTCAGCTAGGGTCTCCATAGCAAAACTGTGCCTTTAAACTTTGTAGGATGCCCACAATGGAAACCACCTCTTGGGTTACCTTTGCAAAAGCATCTATAGACTACAAGGTGTTTGTTGGCCATACTTCGCTAACACTTTTTATGCAGCAGTGGTGTAAGTGTATTTACATCGAAATAGCAGGCACTGCTGTTTCAAAAGAGAAATTGTGCCACCAGCTCTGGCACAGAGAAGGCCAACACAGTTGCCTCTATCATAGAATCACAGAATCATAGAATGGCTTGAGTTGGAAGGGACCTTAAAGATCACCCAGTTCCAACCCCTTGCCATGGGCAGGGACCCCTCCCACTAGAACAGGCTGCCCAAAGCCCCATCCAGCCTGCCCTTGAACACCTCCAGCAATGGGGCATCCACAGATTCTCTAGGCAACCTGTTCCAGTGCCTCACCACTCACATAGTAAAGAATTTTTTCCGAATATCTAATCTAAACCTACCCTCTTTTAGTTTAAGCCATTACCCCTTGACCTATCACTACATTCCCTGACAAAGACTCCCTTCTCCTGCTTTCCTGTAGTTTCTCCCTTTAGGTACTGCAAGGCTGCTATAAGGTGTCCCTGGAGCCTTCTCTTCTCCAGGCTGAATAACCCCAGCTCTCTCAGCCTCTCCGTCATAGGAGAGGTGCTCCAGCCCTCTGATCATCCTTGTGGCCCTCCTCTGGACTCACTCCTACAGGTCCATGTCCTTGTGCTGGGGGCCCTAGAGCTGAATGCAGCGCTCCAGGTGGGGTCTCACGAGAGCAGAGCAGAGGGGGAGAATCACCTCCCTTGACCTGCTGGCCACGCTGCTTTTGATGCAGCACAGGATACTGTTGGCTTTGCTCCCTGAGGCTACAGAAAGGAGATTGTACGTTAAAGAAAGGCAGGAAGAGTTGGGAGAGCAGGGTGTGTGGGCTAATTCACTGATTCACTATACGATCCTGGGGGATGTCTCCTTCAGGACAGTTTTGCACAGAGAGAGCTCAGCTTCCCTGATTGCCTGTTGGGATTTGCCCCTGGCTTTCGGTCCTTGTCCCAGCTACGTAAACAAGGGCATCCAGGTGGCCTCTGCCTACCCACAGTGCACGCACAAGCAAGAAATGAACAGACAAAACCCTCCAATTTGCATGACAGATTTATCTGTGGGTGGCAACCATCAAGGGCATGCTGGTTGCCTCCATAGTTGTACCCCATAACCTCCTTTTCACCTGAGCTTTTCTGGATGCTTGGACACCTGAGAGGCCAAGTCTCATGTCTTGCTGGTGGTGGAATGTCTGTGCAAGGCTCTCCAGGTTCCTCAAGCTCCTCAGCTCTTGGAAATGTTCTTGCCTATAGCTTGCACAAAGGGTTCCCCCCCAGTCACTGCTGGCAGCCATTTGGTGGCAGAACAAAATGTCACCCAGGAGTATTCGCTCAAGTTAATTTGTTTTGGCTGTCTTTGCACCTTAGTGTATTCCTTTCGTGTTTGAGCAGTGACATTTATTGCCACAAATGTACTATGGAAAGCTGATTTGGGGGAAAAAGTCAATATTTGCTCTCAAGAACAACCAGACCCCAATTCAAAAACATACTTACTGACTTGAAGTACATGGATGTGTCTCGTTGACTTTGTTGAATGAAACCCGATGCTGGGAACAGAAGCAATGCCATGAGCTTTCACTGACCAATTAAGACAAATTGGTCATTGTTTAGCCTGAGTCAAGACTTTTCAGGATCTGTCCTCACTGTACTGAGTCTGAAGAGATAAAATACATGGCAGGGATCTGCACGCATCTGGGGAAAACACACCTCTATCACGGATGCACAGAAAAAGAAAGAGGTAATGTGGCCATTAGGAGTAATTGTCACAGCATTAGTCTCCGCAAAGGCTGTGTTAAAAAGAGTTTAAAAAGAGTGTGGCTGTTGAAAATATGCTAGAAATAATGCTGAAAAGTCATGCCTGGGGGTCATATCCTCTGTTAGGCCTTGGTAGGTGTGTGACAGACCAGCACTGTCAGGACCATGGCTTTTAATCATCTGTAGTTTTCTAAACATATCCACTTCAGTGATTTTTGGCTGCTAAAATGGTGGGAGCCTTGCAGTCCTTGCTATAGATAGATTATGATTTTTTCTGATACTTACTATGTGAATTACAATATTTGTGGCGAAATGTGTTTGCTTGTGTCTCTTGTCCCATAAGAAAGCTCTAAAGAAACAGTATGAGGCTCAAGGCTGAAACCATTGTTTCAAATTAAGCCATAACAATAAAGAGTTAATACAGAAAGACCAAAAGTTCCTATATTGAAGTTGCCTAACACTTCTCATTATAAAAAAATTCCAATCATTTTTCTTTTGCAGAGCTTTAACATAGCTTGCAATAAGCAAATTATGAAATTTGGCAAGCGGTAGATTTGTAGCTAGGAAGCTTGCTGTCTCTAAAAAAAAATGTTCAGAGTTGCCTGTACTATGTAATGTAAAAAAAACACGCCCATCCTTTGCATTTTGTTGTAATCTGTAGAACTTGTTTCAAGTTTCTGGACATGCAATGCCTGCTGAGCACACCTCAGCCCCTTCAAGGACTGTCAGAGGGAATGGTCCACCTGGGTCTGTTTACTAAGGACAAATCCTGGAGATATGGAGTGAGGAGACTGATGTGATGGGGAGACAATAAAACCAGGTGTGAGATTTCCTAGGCATGATGAAACAGGGCTCAGGTGCTAGTTTAAGCTCCTGATCCAACCTGCTGATATCCCTTGCTGAATTTAGCCTCAGCTGCAGACTATCCCTAAATGCTTCCCTGGCAAGGTTTTACAGCTGTGTTGCTGGAAACAGGTGCTGCATCTCTAAGGGATGCATTGAGTGACTGCACAGACTCCACGCCTGGTTCAGTTGTGTGAAGCCCCCCTCCTGGGGGAGCTGTTCCAAGGAGGACAGCCTGTCCAAGCTCACTCCACCTCTTGTGTTGGACATGGGCTGAATCATATTCTCCATCTTGATTTTCAGCTGGAATGTGACTTCCTTGCTGCTTCACGAAATACAACATCCTTCTTCTCCCCCTACTCCTGAACATGTAGAATTGAATATCATGTAGTTCAGATTTACCCATATGGCCAAGTTCAACAAATTAGCGGCCAGAAATTTTAATCAGATATTTAATCTTTCAACCACGTAAGAGAGATTTTGTGTTTACAGTGGCAGTAGGCCAGCTTAACCTCAGAGAAGAAAGATTGTTAGCAGTGTCCTTGAAGCTGGGGAGCCAGAGAGCAGTGACTCCACTGAGCAGGTCTGTCTGACCCATGGCTCAAAGGCAGATGTAATTGCTACACCAGTATCAGCAGGTTTGTATCCTTTTTAAGCGCTGGAAAGTCAGGAAAGACATTCTCTTCTTTGGCATATTGCTAGTAACTGCTCTGTGCATTCAAAATTATTCAAAACAGTAAGGAAAAGAACAAAGCTTTGGTGGCAGAAAACTGCTGCAGATGAATTTGTAAAGTGCCCTACTCCGAAATTTACCATTTTTTTTTTGCAATGTGCAGCATCTTCACGGATCAGACAACTGCCTATAGCAAAGTTGATGAATCTTCCTGTTTCACTACTCGCTTGCACAGATGCATGCCTAAGTGTAAGCATATGCACACGATTCATTCCCCATGTCCTGTTTGTAAGGCTCTCAACCTGTTCTTAAAAGCAGTATATGAACAGGTTGGTTCTTGTATTGTTAACCATGGAAACTGTGTTGCAAAGTAGCATAAGAGAACAGCACTATGACTGAAAGCTAGATAATGATTTTTCTGTGTATTGTTGCTGGAGGTTTGTATTCAAGATATTCTTAAGTTAGAGTCAAGGGCTGAACACCTTAGAATTCTGGGAGCATTCAGTTGTCATCAGGGTCTAGCTGGGGTGGCACAGTATCTTTTTCTGATATGACCTATGTACAAACCTGAGCTCCCTGGAGCTTGAGCAATCTTAGATTAGGATTGGAATCTTGACTTCACTATTCAGACTTCTCACGTAGAAATACGAAACTCTTTGGGGGAAGAAAAGCCTATTTCCTCAGTGCGGATGTGTTTACAGTCAGTGATTCAAGTCAGCCCATCGGTATTCCCGGTGGTGAAAGAACAGTTTGAGAGGCATTATAATTCTGAATATGGAGTCTAAAAGTTACTTAGCTTGGCTATTTGGTGGGCATTTTTCTGGTAGCCATATGAGAAGTGTATGCTACATTTGGACTATTTATACATTTGGACTATTTATACTTCATTAGACGCTGGGGATGCTATACAACTGTGTACTAGGGTCAAGTTTTTAGCACCTTGTGAACTCTTTGACTCTTTGCTGGAGATGCAGACAAATTCTGCCTGAGATAGGGCTACATTTTAGGAAGGATGTGTATATAGTTCCTGTCTTATAGACTGACACAACCTTTGTGATTTCTAAGCAAAACATACCACTTTACGGTCTCCCAAAATGTAAATGCTTCCTACATCTTTGATTGCTACAGTTTAATTGCGGTTGTTGTTCACATGCCTTGTTTAATATGATTAATGTCATAACAGGTCTGCGGACATTCCTCAGTTCTTTACCTTGACAGTGGAACAACACTGGTGACAAAGTGCAGGTTAGGGCATAATGGATCTCTCTTTTTTTAAGGAATTACCTAAGAGTGCTTACAAAGATATCAGCCTTGGCATTTACTTATTGGGTAATTTTATTTGTCTTTATTTCTAGCAGGGTATTTCTATTTCATCCTAGAACTGTGAGAAATGTTGCATCTGAATTAAGTTGTGTTAGCGTATCTGCTCTACAGAAAATTAGCCATACAATGGGCAGAAACAAGTGTAGAGTATATCCTGACTGTAAGCATACTGTAGATCACAATAGATGTCCTTTTGCTCAGTCTAGTATCTGATGGGAAGATGAAATACGGCTTCTACATTTATATGTAGCAAGGATATTCACTAGCATGAGAGACGGTGCTATTTGGATTGAGGCCAGGAACTGAACTGAAGCCACTTTAGTGGCATTGATGGACGATCTCTCCCTGTCAATAGATAGAAAACAGCCATCCATTTTCATCCTCCTGGACCTTTCTTCAACATTTTACACTCTTGACCTGAAGATACTCCTGTTTCACTTGAGAGTGTTAACAGGGACCAGGGTAATGTACTAAATGGCTGGGTCCCTCTTGGAGGGATGCCAGTGACTAATACATGTACAAAGCTATGCTTCTGTTGTTGGACCTTGCATTTGTCTAGTTCTTCAAGGATCAATTCTCTCTCCTCTGCTATTCAATGTCTCCCTTCCAGTTTGATGACATGCACTCTTGGCAGATAGTTCTGATCATCCTTCTTGCTGTAATGGTTCTACCAGTTGGCTGATGTGACCAAGATGAGCTTATCTGGATGAGAGCAATACATAGATGAAGGCTAGCTGCTGAAGGTAAATAGTGATAACCCTGGTGTTACAGGCAAAAGAAAAGATTGTTGATGAGTTGACATCAGATGTAGTACCCTTAGTGGGAGGTACACACCAGAGTTGGTTGGTCACATCCATGGATTAAGGGTGCTCTT
Organism: Anseranas semipalmata; assembly: GCA_013399115.1. NCBI lineage: Eukaryota > Metazoa > Chordata > Aves > Anseriformes > Anseranatidae > Anseranas > Anseranas semipalmata. Next base: position 345,805 of record VXAA01003470.1, read on the forward strand.
AGGTTCCTCACTGCCTGCAGAACTGTAGGGACCAATGAACTTTAGGTCATCTTTGTGATTTGCCTGGAAGACAGGATCAGCAACACCAAAATTATTCCAGACCAGCAGTAGTCCACAGTAGTTTTATCAATCTGTACCAGTGTTTAACTGCCCTTATCAGTAGACAATTTAAATTATACATTTGACAGAAATGTCCCACGCTGTAATTTGATCTCATATTTTCTTGTTCTATCTGCAACGAACAAAGAGAACTCTTTTTTTAAAACTCTTTTCTTTGCAGCTGTATTTCATATATTTGAAAAGTATTGTCATATCTCCACTCTGGACTAAATAACCCTACTTTTTTCATTCTTTCTCTGTAAGTCATGTTGTGTAAGCCTCTGGTTTTTCTTGACTTTCCACAGTTGCTCTAAGTCTTTTATGATATGTGTGTTCAGTATGGACACAGTTCTTTGGAAGATGCTTTCTAGGTGCTGAGCAGAGTGGAAGGATTTCTTTGAGTCTCACATAAAGTATTCCTTTTCCTATATTCCCATAATTTGGAGGATTTTTTTATTTTGCATTAGTATCATAAAATTGACTCATCCTCAGTGTGGTGTCCCTGACAACCCCTAGTTCATTTTTGGAAGAACTGTTGCCTATTCAGTTTCCCCACCTGCCCTTGCGTTTGGACAGCTGAGAATGTATTTCTAACTAGGGTACTTTACTCCAGTCCTTACTGATAATATTACATTTTAATAATGTTTCTTCAATGTGCAACAATCTTTTGAATTCTAATCTAGTATCCTGAAATGTTTCCAGCCTCTTCCAAGAAGTGAGAAAACCCTTCCGGTGTTTTCCAAGTTTTTAATAGAAATGTTGACCTAAGATGGACCCCTGTGGAACTTCAGGCAAAGAAACTTTCCAGTCTGGCAATGACCTATTTCCAGCTACTCTCTGAGTAGAGTTTTCCAAGTGGCTGAGCACCTGTCTTACAGTAGCTTTGACTAATTTATGCTTTCTTGTAATTTGCTTAGGAAAATATCATACAGGACAGTGTCAAAAGCCTTTCTAGCATCCAGATATGTGACATCAACTCACAAAGACCCATATCCTGCTAGAGAGGAAAATTAAATTGGGCTTAACAAGGCTGATGTTTGACAAAGCCATATTCCTCTGTGCCTGTTATCTCCTAAGCACTTTGATTATCATCTGATGGTTTGGCTATTGTATTTTGTTCAAATATTTTTCTGTTAGTAAAAAACTAGAAGGCTGGCTATGGTTCACGGACTTCTCCTTATAAAAACAAGTACTATATTTGCTCTTTTCTGGTAATCTACAACTTCTCCAGTTATTCAGTGGTTTTCAGATCACTGAGGTTAACTCTCCAAATTTGTTGGAGTGAATTTCATCAGGTGAAACCCATTTGACAATATCCAACCATGTATGGAGTAACAATATGTCATTTTCTACTTTATCCCTGACTAACAACTAATTACTTTTGGTCACGCTAATGACTTTCAAACAATGACTTCTTTGCTTGTAGTGTTAACTGCATTAGACATTTGATCACAGTTGACTTTTTTAATGAAGACTGAAATAACAACAACAACAACAACAATAGCAACAAACCAGTTTGGATCTGTTCTTTCCTTTGTTGCCTTATTACTAACACACTTGCAGAAGAACGTATCATTATTATATAACATGCCTTGGAATTTATGCTCTGCCTTAGCATTTCTGATTTTCTCTCTATGGTATGTGATGGTCCTTATAGCTATCCTCAGTAATGCAGCATGTTTTCTTTTTTATTCTTGGATTTACAGTTATTGAAGAGATCTAGCAAGAGTAATGCTCACTTCTATTTGCAGATGGTCAAGATATTTTCTCCTATCCTGGCAACCAGTGGTCTGGCTCCAGTTATTCATGCCTATGCCATTTCCTGGCCAGGCTACAGCCATGCCATACGTAAAAAACCCTTGGAAAATCAATATGTGCAGAAAGTGGTCCTGCATTTTCTCAACAGCTGAGGCTATTCCACATTTGTCAGATTTGTCCTCTACACTTTTGACTGGCCTCCCATCAGAGTTTCAGTCAAGTTTATGATCTTATTAATGATCTCCGTGTTTTCCTGGCCTGGCTGGAGAACCTAAAATGTTTGTGTTTAAGCTCTGGGATGAAAGCTGTGGTCAAAGATCCTCTACTCCAGCAGGACATTTGATAAGAAAGCAAAAATTGTCTGCACAGAAAGTGAGGACTTCTGTGGCCTTGATTAGAGGCACGGAATGAAATGACCTTTCCAAGACCTGAGCTTACTGCTCTCTGTGGATAATAACAGAGGGAAACCTTCTGCATCATGTCTGTGTTTGCATCTAATTCTAGACTGCCTTCCCCTGCACACTTTCTGCTGCTGAAAGAGGGAGACACTTCTTAGTACATCACTGCAAGAAGCTCAGATACTCCCATGACAAATACGATTTTGGAGTGCGTACAGAATCACACAGGATAAATAAACTATAAGCCAAACATTTTAGCTTGTGTGTAACTTTGTTCTGTTATACACAGTAATTGTCAAATTGTGAATAATTTGAGGAAAGTGGAAAAATTCTCAGATTATTAGTTTGGTCTTGGTACTTTTCCACAAGACTGCTGGGAATTGGGGTTTTGTTCTGGGAATGGGGATGTTGGGAGAGAGTAGGAGGGTATTATGAGGAATCCAGGACTTACTGGGTGAACAGACAGAATTTAAGATTAGAGCTTTATGACACATGATGATTCTCAGCCATGTTTTGATTTCTATTTTATTCTTTTTGACACTATCAAGATGGCAAGTGCACCAACAGTTTCATTACGTGACTGTCAAAATCTTCACACCCCTGCAACAGGACTTGTGCAGAGGGCTGGTGCACATCTGTAGATTTTATTGGCTTCTGTGCTTGCACACATCTAGCTGCCTGAGGTGATGGGAGAAAGCACATATTTTCACTGCCATTCCTGAATGTGCTTTAGCAGCTACAAAGCCCAGCCAAAAGCCTGGCCAGCGAGTTCCATATGGGCAACAACCCTGAGGACCACTGGTGTCTTGGGGAGTGCGCTGAACTTCCAGTGTCAGACCAAGACTAATTGCATGCTACATTGTCTACTTATTGCATAGTGTCCACTAAGCTGGCACTTCTATCTGAAGACCTCCCCAGAAGAAGAAGAGAGGACAAATTGTACTGAGGACAAGAAAACATCATAGGGAACTTTTCCCTAGCACAATAGCTGTCCTTTGATTCAGTTGTTCTGTGACCAGTAACATCTCCCATGTTTTTATTGCTGCCAGACAAGAAAACAGCAGCTCTAAAGATTTTCAAGGCATTTTTTGAGAATAAGCCGGACACAGGACCCAAGTAATCATCCTTAGAGGTTTACGTCATCCTCTGGTATTTTGCCCATCAAAATAGAGCCTGCTTCAAAGAAATGACATAGCCCCCTTGATGGCAAAGTGCAAGCACTGGGAGAGAGCGCTTGGATTTCTGACTGCTTCACAGCACAAGTCCTTGCCTCAGAGAAATTCAAGTTTACCAGAAGCCCTTCAATGATTTTTTTTTTTGTTACCCCAATGCCCACTGGATTAGAACACAGCTTGGCAATGTCACTAGAAGAAAGACAGAGAGAAAAGAAAACAACAAAAACCTGGCTCCTAATGTTTCAACTACCAATGCGATTGGGAGGGTTTGTGATACTTGCCTTAAAAGTACTTCAGACAGAAATGTTATTTTCCTTCTATGATTTTTGGAAAGTTTCAAATTTCAGCTGGTACTGTGTGCAAAATCAACAGGTCTGGATGCAAATACATCTGGGTAAGAATGACAAGTGGAGAAAGTTGACAAGCCCCCATCAGAGCCAAAGCGATCTTTACTGTATGTGCTGATGGAAGAACTCTTGTGCTTGCTTGATGAAGATAAGGGTCTTTTATAGTAAAAATGAAAACAAGGAATCAAAGGGTGACAATCAGTCTTCCAGTATCTAATCCTATGTGTGACTTAATCAAGGGATATTCATGGCTCCCAACATCATAGGCAAGATGGGAAGATGTGGGTTGCTGAGTTTGTTCCATTGCAGCATAAGGAGATGAACATTTATGGACATTCATGATTTAACAGAAAATGGTGCTATGTACCATTATATTTCTAACCTCAAATTATGACATTCTCGAAGATCAAGAGATTTTTAAATATTGTAAGATTAGATCGATTCCCTTGTATCCTGTTGTAGTAGCCCACAGGCACATATTTTCAAGATTCCCATTGCAAACATGACTATAGAAAAGCTGAGATTGTTGTATAAACACATGACTGTGGAAGGCAAGGCTGTATGAAGAAAAAGCAGAGTCTAACTGGCATTTTGATTTAACTGGAAGAATAAACAATGTTGGCACTATACATTTTCAATAACATTTTTACTCTATTTTGGACATATAGAGGTCTAGATACATACACATACATATTTTAACAACGCCATTGACCCTAGCTGCTGGTTGTCTTGTAAACCTCATTGTAAAACCTTCAGGTATACTTAAACACATGCAAACAGCTACGCAAGCTAGGCAAGGTTGTTAACTCTTATCTGATACTATTTCTTAACAATAACTATTTGTACCAAGTGCTTGTAAAGCTATGTACTATACATAACATTGTATTTATGACTTGGCAGTGATTTTTGGTTTAAGAAAGACCGGCAGAAGAACTGTGTGCTGTTCATTGAGAAAACAAAGAGCCATTTTGGTATCTTTTCTGGAGTTTCAAGAGAGGAGCACCCAAATGACTCTTGTTCAAACTGAACTGTATGTGATTAAATCTGTTCTTTGATGCATAGTGGTGGTTTCCAGAGGGAAACGTATCCATGTCTGCTTGGGCTCCGAGCTGATCATTTCCTTCTATTTCTGTTCTGGCTCTGGGTGTCCGTTGCCCTCCTCCCCTCTGTTCCTGCCCATCTGTAAAACTCATAAAGCCTGATTTATACACAGTAACATACACAGGCAAATGATGACTTGGAAGTACTTGGAAGTACTTGAAGGAAGTGATGTGCTTCATGACTCAAATGTTTGTGTTGTCCTCAGCAGAAAACTCCAACAATGGAAGTCCTTCACATGGAAAAAAGTTGTCAGCTTTTCCACAGAAAAGACCGTTCTCTTGTGTTATCACCTTTAGAGCAAAATGCAGAAAAGCCTGGAGAGGTTTCATCCTGATTTGTTGACTAAGCCTGATTTAAAAATGGAAGTATATTAGCAGAGCCCGAATTTACATCAGATTAATGAGTTTTCAGTCAAAATGGGGCAAACAGCACAGTTGGCAGTGCAGTGAACTTCACAAATATCACATCAAGCCTTACAATCTTCACTAAACATGAAATAGTTTTGAGGAATGAGAGTCTTCCAGTTACAATCCAGTCACACACACACAAACACACACACACACACACACACACCCTCACAGGAATTCCACAGTGTAACAGAAAAATATGGTGAGGGATATCCTTGGCCAATGCTTGTTCTCCTGTGCAGGTACCTATGTGGAAGGTGAGTGCCTAGAACAGGAGGTATGATACACTGCAAATGAAAATACAGCACGTAAAAGAAAACCTTTGTGTAGAAGTGCGTTCAATTAAGGATTCAGGACTATGTAAGTCATATAGTTTTCTAATTCAGATTCCTTCATGCTTATACCTAGGAGGACCAGAGATTAATAGATTCCATCTTAATTTATTCACCTATACTTACGGTATTTACTACCAGTGTAAAAGCTGAGGGATAACACAGCTTTTCTGGGAATATCCAAAGGAATTCATATGTATCTGTGCAAATGACTGAGTTGCTTGCTCCAGCAGGACTGACATCAAACTATCATGTGAGGTAGAAGAAAAATCTTGCCAGGAGAGAAAATGCAGTAGCTGGAAAAATGGAAATATGGCAGACTTTCATTTAATATTTAATGAAACATTTATTGATGAACGTTTTGTTCATTATTTATTTGTATAACCAGTGAGGGACTTAAATCAGGAAGAAAAGGGAGTTACTTTCAGAGTATAGGGGTGAGGAGAGAAAGAAGGTGGCTGCCCAGTCACCTGAAGTAAAAAAAAAATACAAGGTCCAGAAATACGCAACATAAGAATGCCTAGGTATTCTGAATGAAGGCGTAAGAAATGGTTCTTGTCTTTCAGATGAAAGTAGGCTCTTCTCTCCAACCATGGCATAAAGTCTCTAAATCCTTAAGCTGTAGAGCTTAAGTCACAGGCCTTTCCTGGGCATTTTTCCAAACTAACTGAGGTAGCTTCCCCTCCTCACACTGGTGGTGGGGACCCCACAACTGAAGTGCTTAGCTCTCTACACACCTTGCACAGATCCTGTAGGCACTTAACGTTGGGCTACAGGTCCTCCCAGGTAGCAGGATGTCTAAAACATCAGAGCATCTTAGCCACCAGCTCTTGGCGTCTCCCAGAGAGGGTGGAATCTCCTTTAAAATGAAATTGGTATTCCCAGACAGAGCACACAAAAGAGCTTGAAAATATGGTCCTGAAATTTCTCGATGCATAAAATCCTCCTTCACCTGCAGACAGCCATAGACATTAGCTCTGAAATGAAATCTCCATCCTCCTCCTGCATGTGAAATCTGCTGCCATCCTGTTAGCCGGAATCCGCGTCTCGGGGCCAGGTGTAAGGAGGGGAGCTCACCGGTGGGATGTCCTGAGGTGAACAGATTGGCCCTGAACACCAGGGAGAGATGTGTTTTTCCTAAATTTTCTGTTGACAACCAGAGACACTGCAATAGTTCTTGCTACACTGGGCCTCCCTCCACAGACTTTGCTCCGTGACAGTTGATTGTTCAGCAGGAAATACGGCTCTGGCGTTTAAAGATTTACTGTTGTGAGTCCTGTCCCTTGATTTGGGATTGCTCACCTTTCTTTCAGGAAATCCTGAAAGACTGTGCGAAGGGACACATTTTCTGATGCTGTCACAAATACCAATTCTTTTTTCCCCCTCTTTCCTAGTAGCTATTTGCTTAGCAGATCAACTCTTTCTAGGTGCACTGGCATGGGTTCAGAGTGCCAGACCAAGAGGTCCTTGCCACTACTGTTTTCTGCTTTCACTGTTTTTGTGGGCTTTATAATGATAATTGGCGGCAGCTAGTGAGCACATCTTTCAGAAACCATGCTTACCTAGTCCAAGGCAGCTGGAGAATAGTAGCAAATTTGAAAAGTATGTAGGATGCATAGTTTACTTCATCTTTTCTGATTTCCAATAAGGACTCTGTGACTCACAAGTGGATAACCACATAAAACGTGAGTCTGAGTGCAACTGTTCCCAGAATTTCAAAATCAGGGAAACTTCCTTAGAGCTTCTGGATGATTAACCCTGTTCAGCTGTGCATGTTGGGGTGACAGGGAAATTCATACCATGGACACAGTGGGAATATCTTTCTCTATAGAAAAAAGCATTGCCTATTGGAAGATTCACTTGGTGCCTCCATTCCTCCCTGTTAACAGACTCTTGTCTCCTCAGGCTGAGAGTGAATTTGCTGTTAATTGTGTACCTGTACGTTAACATCCCTCCAGGTCTACGTATACAGAGACCCACAACAGCCAGGCTACCAAAATTCACAGCCTGATGGGAAGCATCTCCTCCTGCGTGACAAGACTGCCTCATTCCAAGTGGGCAGAGGAGGAGGGATGGGAAGAGAGCCCCAGGGAGCCACAAATAACAAATAGCCATCTGAGCTGCCACAGAATAAAACCGAGGAGGGAAGCCGGGGTGGTGGGAGAGGGGGCGGCCGCCTCGGTCCCCTTCCCCTGCTCCTGGGGCCGGGGGCCGGTGGAGCGGCCGCCAGCTCCTCGGCGCTGTTTGTTGTTGTTCGTCCGGCGCAGGAACTTGGCAGGAGCCGGTTCCCGCTCCGGGTCCCACAGGCAGGAAAAGTCTCCCAGCCCGCCGAGGAGACAGCCTGGCTGAAAGAGCCCCGCCAGCCCCGCTGCAGATAAGTTAATGTACACAGAAGGGACGTAAATTACCACGACCCTCAGCAGCAGGACACTGGCCAGGGCCTGTCAGGAGGAGGACAAGCGTCGGCCGGCTCCGCGCCTCGCTGACGTTTACCTCCAGATAGAGCTGCCGCTGGCCCGCGAGGAAGGACCTCGTGGAGCCAGGGCTTCCTTGAAAACAGCTGCCTGTCCCCGACACCTACAGACTAATGCTGTTTTAATCAGGGGAATTAACGGAGGGCGGTGCACTGTTTTCCCAAGCCATTTGCATGGGGACAGCAGCCTCCCCCGTGGCTCCGCTGCCATCTCCATTATGTTTCTTTATCTGCGCTGATTTTTTTTGCTGCTCCCCTCTCCGGGGAGCCCGGCGTCCCATTATCTCCACCCCCGAGCCCTGACGACACTCGCCTCCCTGTTTACACACTGACATCACGCTGCAGCCTCCCTCCAGCCCAGAAATAACCCCAGGGATAAAGCAAACAGGAAGAGCCCCGTGATGCATGCAGCGCCGGGGCCACCTTCGCAGCTACGGCCAACGGCCACATTGCCTGGAGACAAGGGCCGTGCCCGCAGCGAGCAATGAGAGGACAGGCAGCAGGGCTACACACGTCGTGACATGGAGTCGTGCTGGGTGCTGGACTCGTACACTCCATTGTGAGGAGGGATGGAGCCCAGGCAGGACCACTGCGTCTAGATAACAATGAGTCAGTGGGAGAGCCAAGGCTGGAGATCAAGTCTTCAGGTTCATACGTCAGCCACCAGCCTGTGCTTCTCCATATAAATGTGTTTCACTCTCTCTTTCTCCCTGCCTATGTTTCGGGTTAGCAAGCATTCATTCCTTGATGGAGACACGTAGGTAAATTTAGAGCCAGGTACACTGAATGGATGGTGGGAATGACAACGGGAAAACATCTGCGAGGTCACCCTCAGTTGTTCCAAATAGCTTCTTGTAATCCACTCACAGCCCATTAATTTCGTCAGGGCTCCTTGTGTGGTAAGCTCCTACCCGAGATGTGTGTGGGAGGCACATTTGGGCCCATGGAGATTTCATTATTATTGTAAGCTTCAGAGTCAGAAGGCTCCAGGGGACAGCACTTTGCTCTCCCTCTTAGGGAAAAGCCAGACCTAGCCAGGCCAGATTCTCTGTATTAACATGTGGCTTGTCCACACTCTCACAAGCTGTGCTCTCTTGCGTTTGTTAGGTATTCTGCCTGAATACCAGACAGCAGACCGGCACCACGGCTGTACTCACTTGAATTATGCTGGATAGTTCAGGTTGCCTAAGTCTCCCTAAATGCATGGATTATTTTCTCTGGCTTTGGAAAGGCAATTTCAGTTCAGCAAAGAAAGGGTAACTTTATGGAGACCAGAGAGCAGGCACTGGGCCCGGAAGGGCCTTTTTGCTTGGTAATTTTCACCTGTGGGAATCCATGTCCTGTCTGAACCCATGGTGGTTTCATGCAGTTGGTTTCACAGGCATGGCTGGATATGGAGTAGAAGAGGGCAAGCACAGAGGGCTCTTGCCCTAAGCCTTTACAACGTCCGTTAGGGACAGGTAGATACACAGGTCACACAAAAACATGGTTATTCTGAAGCTAGGCTAGATTTACTGTGGCCAGGAATTCCAGTGGCCTCCCATCAGTACCACCATTCCCATCCACTTTCTGAAAAGCCGTGACAGATAACGGCTTTCCTAAGGGGCGACCTGGGAATGTCACCAGGATGTCAGTGTCCCCAGAGCAAAAGGAGGTGCTGTCTGTCCCACCAGCCCTGCTAACACCTCGCACCTCCCAGTGACGCAGCACGGGACGCGGCCTCCCCAGGCAAAGGCAATCGGCCCTCACTGTGGCTCTCTGCCATTGCCTTTTCCTTTCTGGCAAGGGGTGGTAAGAGCTGCAGGCCTCCGTGTTCCTTCTGCTTCCCACCCAAACGGACTATGAAGAGTTAGAGAACACACGTTGTCTAAAGAAAGCTAATGGTAAACAAAACAAATGGAAGGTGGAACTCAGACTGCTAGCACTTTACTGTATGAGTAGCTTTGGGATACTGTGGGATGGAGGAAGCTGTGTAAGTAGCATTATTATTAAAAGATGCATGTGATGTGCTACTGTTCTGAGTCAAAATACCCTGTAAAATGGTTACTCACTGTCTTGTGTGTCTTCATGGCTTAAAAAAAGTGTTGCCTTTGAAGTAGGGAACTGGTCAAAGGACTGATTTTCTTTCCTAGAAACACAGTGCCCTGGAACCCGAAAGAAGGTAGCTCCTGGAGAAGGATAGCACTCCGTATGGATGTACACTTCTAATTTTTTTGTTGTTGTTCTGCACAGTATGTAACAGGAAAACTAGCAGCAAGATAAAGAGGTATGTTGATAACAGGTATACATTGAACAGAGAGCAATGACCTCTCTTCCCTTCTAATTTACATATGCAAGGCAAGGGCAATAGAAATATCCTTGGCCTTGGTTGAATTATTCCAGCATCACTGGTTATAATGTTTTTTTTCTAGGGACATGGGACTGATAGACGCCCTTTTCCTTGAGGCCTTTTTTGTTGTTTTAGGGTCAAAGGGTGACCAACGTGTAAGGGTTTGGTTGTGACAACACCCGTTCTGCTCGGGGACAGACGAGGATAGGTCCTTGTGAAAGTCCAGGAGTGCAATACAGCCGGTGGCCAAATCCCCTCCTGGCCCTGCAGGCCAGTCAACATCCATTCCTGCAAAAAGGATGGGGCCAGGGGTTGTCTTCTGATACATTCCTTCAGCTCCTACAGCACAGAGGAACACACCCCTCTCTGCTGCAAGGCAAGGGGACAAATAAGAGAAGCAGCCATCTGCTCTGCAGAGCATGGGACTCTCCAGTGCCTCCTTCTCTCCATCTGAAGATCGCTTTTCCCCGGCCAGCCAGCATGTGTGTGCTGAAGTGCTGGCAGGCTCCGTAGGCTGACACATGTTTTCATCTCTTCCCGCACAGAATGCCCCCCATGTTTTCTTCCAAAATACATTCACGTTCCTGGCACCGAAAATCTTTATCTTTATGTGTTGTTTTGAGCACACCCACTGCTTCCTGACTTAAAGCAGTTGTAGCATAGACAGAGATTTACTGACATCAGATAGTGGTTTTCTTAAAGCTGCTTTAAGTCATATTGTTCTTTTGGTGGACAGGGCACAACTGGGCTTCAGCTGGATGGAAAATAGAGATAATTGTCCCGAAGCAAGCATGTTTTGTGTAGGAAACTAAACCATGAATGAACATATCTTGAGTGCTGAGGGGCTAACAGGAAGAACTGGAGTGCTTGTGGTATTTGAGCAAATGTTGGTTTGGGTTCCAACAGAGCTGAAATCTGGTTCTAATAAATGTTGTGAAAATGCAGAGTTTCGCTGCAGGTGCCTATGACTTCAAAACAGGACCAGAACCACTCAAAACAAGTGCAGAAACAGTTCCAAACAGCACTTTTTCAGTCCATCCCTAATGTCAGAGTGAGAAGGAGGAAGAAGGGTACAGAAGAGATTTCTTTCTGGGCCCAGATATTACAGCTGCTTAACCCTTCCCGTGCCTCCAGAGGCAGCGGCTGTCAGCAGAGACCCACCCCACGCCACTCCAGCGGGCTGGAGAATCCAGCCTCACATTTTTTTGTGATCTGTTGCTGTGTTCACACCTCTTCAGTGCATTTCATTTCAGGACTATGCTTTTTCTCAGTTTCAAATAGGGCTTCTGTAGTGAGTCACCCCTAAAATACCCAGTGGTATGTAAACATATCTGATCTCTCCTGAAAGAAGGAATCCCAGTTTTCAATTCTGCAACAGATGCTCTGAGGAGATGCTGGCCTATCTGTATGTCTAAATGTCCGGGGATGTTGTTTCAGGATGGAGTTTGCCTTTTTTCTAACATAAATGCAGATTTTGACACAGGTGTTGAGGGATTTGGGGATGTATCCAGTTCAGAAAAAAAAAAAAAAAGGGTTTCTTGACTGTACATAGCTGGCCTCTGGCTTCCTTCAGGGATGCTCCCCCTTCCCCCAGCCTCATGCTTTGAATAAGTATCCAGAGGCTTGGAAGCTTATCCAGACTTATCCAAATCTCTTTGAAGGCATGGATTAAGGCAGGAACCCTGGACCCAGGCCAAGAAACCTCAACAGAGCAGCAAGTCAGTGAGAAACCAAGAGTCTGTCCAGAGGAGCTGGCTAAGGAAAAATAAAGAAGTCCATCCCAGGGAGGCGACAGGAAGGGATCGTCTGTCTGGGGAAGGGGGGCTCCATGGAGAGCCCGGCGAGGGAGATAAAAGAGAGGTGGGAGGGAGCGGGCTGGATGGGGAGGGCTGGGAGCAGGCACACCGTGGTGGGCTCAGGCCCCAGTTACCTCAAGCCAAGCCTGCTTTATGGGTCTGGGACCTGGGCTGCAAATCTTCTGTGAAGAGATTATTATGGGAGGCTTCTGGTACAATCTGACTGTGGCTGCATTAACAACACCGGTAGAGTAGGCTGCTATCCCAGCACAGATTGCCTTGCAGGAGTCATAAATAAGGGGAGACATGAGGAAATTGTACGAAATAATAAATGGTCCCGAGGAAGAAGACCAGGAGGTTTCTATTCACCTTGTTCCATGGCAAAGGACAAGAGGACATCTAATAAAACTGAAATATGGCAAAATAAGAACTGATGAAAGGAAATCCCTGTTCATACAGCACAGTCTAACCTGGTGTCATTCTTTAGTAGAAGACATCACTTAGTCTACAGGTCTTTAGAGACTGAACAGAGAGTGAAATATACAGACAAGTAGCAGTGTTTTATCAATCCCTGGTATTAAGAATTGTAAGCGACAGCAAGCTTTGATTTCATGACTGTCCCATCTAAAGTCAGTAAAGATGCTGGGGTTATCTGTTGGATGATTATAGCTTTTCCTGCCCTCTTTTTTTTTTGGTTGTTTGCTTCCCCAGCAGACTGAAGCATTGCCAGCAGAGCAATCTTTCCACTGGGAAGGGCAGATCGACCAACCCTGGGACACCACAGGGAGCATCAGCCCTGCAGGAAGGGTGGGCAGGTGCCAGCAGGAGAAGGGGCCAGCAGACACCTCCGCTGCCCACCTCGGCCGGCAACCCTGTGCCCTGGGACCGTGTCCCACCGTGGGCTGAAACTGAGCCTCGACCACCCAGAATGACTCCTGAAGCAGGAGTTACTCTTTTCCAGCCACCTAGTTTGTTGTTGTCGATGTTTGTTTGGCTTTGGTTTTATCTTAGCTGTTTCATTCATCTTTACCTTTGGTGGTTTATTTTCGCTACACAAATTAACCAAACAACAGGCAATTAGGCTGTTTTACTGAATAAAAGATATGAATATCCCATGTTCTGGGCTTCTAAAAATGGGTGGGAGCAGAAGTAACATAATTGATTTACAGATTTTTTTTTTATGATTAATGTTGTTGTGACTGAGATTGGAGACTGCCTTACAGAAGAAAAGCTAAAGTAACTTCAGAGCAAAGTTGGAGCTCAACAAGGATGTCTCCACACATGCACAGAAAAAGATAAATTGATACACAGGTAAAATAGATACTTAGATTTGTAAGCAGTGACTATTTTTCTTTTTTCAGTCCTTTTTTTACTGACGCAAAGACTTTTTGCCACTAAAGCTGCACAACACCCTCCCCTCTGGTTGACTCACATCATAAACTAAATTTAAAATTCTTGGGAACAGTGGTTATGGCTGAGTGAAGCTTATGGGTCACAGAGAAAAGAGGCATCTGCCAAAATCAGTGCTCCAAATTCATGTAGTGTCTTTGAAGTTTGGATAATGCTTCACCCTGTTCCCAACCCACTTTATTTTTTGTTTTTCTTCACTCCCCATGGGCAACAGGGAGCAGGATGGGGAGCACAGAGATGAGCTC
>VXAA01003470.1:359707-394201 GCA_013399115.1 Anseranas semipalmata
GGGGCTGTTCTCTCGGGTGTGCTTCCTGGGAGGTGAGGAAGACCAGAAATCGTTAATGAAAAGCTAATTAAGCAAGAACTTGCACCCAGCTCAAAGACCTGGCTGATTTGTAGCAGTCTGAGAAAAGTCCATTACATGGTGATACAAGCCTGGGGACCTACTGCATCTACCAACTACTATGTCAGGAACAGCAGCACAACAGTCGTATGGGGGAGGCTGTAAGAGGGGAAGTGACAAGTTACTTCCAAATACGACGAAAAAAAACATTCAAAATGTTTGTCTTAGAACTATTTTTCTGGTTAATGTTTAACCTTTCACTTTTCCAAAGCAATGTTCTTGTTATCAGCTCCATTGCTGAAGGTCACATATAGAATAAAAGTCATATCTTAAACGTGAATAAATAACACAAGCAGAAATTAATTGAGTGCAAGTGACTCATGTGACATTTAAGGTTTTCTTTACCTACCAATGTAAGCAAATGGTGTAACCATGTCCCTTTTTGTCCCATGAACTGAAAAGAAAGCAAGTGAGCCAGAAATGACCTATTGTGCTGCGAATGCACTTGAGCTCCATTAGGAAGGCTCTCGTCCTGAAATCCAGCTATTCTAGGAAGCAAACCACTATAGGATGAGGGGGTAACTGTGCCCTGGCAGGGGACACGCTCCGGGTGTAGGGAAAGGCTCCCTGCTAACGGGGAGCACTGGGAAAGCCTTTGACTTGTGCTGTCCTGTAGTGAATGACAGCCATGATTTTGACTGATGTGGAGAGCTCTCTGATAAGAACCCAGGAGACAACAACAAATGCTTTTGAGGAATTTGTGACCAATAAATCAATCATTTCATTAAAGCAAACAAATGTAATGCATATGGTTTACCTCCCGTGTTTAGGGGTCTCTACAGCTTTCACATGCATGGGGGTTCATCTGCTAAGGGGATTTGCTCATGTGTAGAGGAAGTTAACTGGAATCTGGAAAGAGTTTCATTTGAATTTTCTTTATGGTAAATCCCTAGCTGTGTTTATTTATGGTTTAAAGTAGTCATACCATTTCATAAGGGAGAAAAAGGGACAGAAAAGAAACAAATGCTGCTATATAAGTATTTACAACAAAGACACCTGGCTCATTCATGTGGCTCATAAACACACATTCGTACTGCACAGTCCAAAAATATCAAATATTGAGCAACTTCTCTTTGATTGCAAAGATATTAATTCTTCATCCAAGATCCAGACACTAGGAAGAAAAGACCTTGCTTTATAGTGCCTGAAGTGCAATTCTCCAGTTTGTATTAATTATTTGTACACTCCAGGAAAAAAAATGGGATGAGTGCTCTGTTGCAGAGCAGACAGTCGTTTTCTGTAGAAGACAGAGAAGCAGCAACTGCTTCTCTCAGGGTTTTAAGTGGATCTTAGAAATAATTTCTAAGATCTTAGAAATAATTTCTAAGATAACTGCTGAGACAATTCTTAAGATAATTGTTAGTAATTAGATAGAATTTATTTACCCAGGTGCTTTGGTACTTTCTGCATTGTGCTCTGCTTAGCTGGTCAAATCAGGCTGGTTGATTCTGCCTGTTTAGTGGGAACGAAAGGAAAGCAATATTATCCAAGCAATCTGTATTCTAGATGTTATATAAACTACTGGTTAACTGCTGATGGTCTCACTCTCTGCTTTTCACTTATGGTGGCTTGCAGGGAATCTATGGCTGGTACAACTTTTGCCTGCATCAGATGAAAAACCTTGCGTGTTGGTGGTCCCGGCTCATGAATGTCCATTGGAGAGAAGGATCAGTGGATGAAGTTTGGGTATTCTGGGCACTGCTCTGACCTCAGGGCCCACAGTCCAAACACCTGGGAAACAGGAGGCAACTTGCTTTGCTGGTGGGGTGATGGCTACTTTCACCTGCAGCTTTCAGTAATGGGCCAGTCTGCAAATAGGGTACAAGTGGCTGAGCTTTACAGGTTTCTAAAGGCCTTTCTAAGGGATATGGAAATAAAGAATTGGACCATTCAAACGGCCTATATGCTTCTTAATAACAATTGTCATTTTTCTAAAGGAGTCTCATTTTACTTGACCTTTTGCCCTGTGCGCTCCAAGTTAAGTCAATAAATTAAAATCCAGCTTTGATGTTGAAGACTCATGGTATACTCCTGGAAATGAAAGCAGCTGTCACAAACAGCATCCTTTTTGTTTGTTTGTTTATTTTTAAGGAAATGAACACTGGCAAATAGACAACCGAGTAGCACCATTTCTCCTAATCTGAGTCAAGTTTCATTTTTAAGCTGATAATAGTAGTACTGGTGCAAAGTCCCAGTAACATAAACTCCAAAGAAACAAGAGCCCTTTCTTCATCAATAGCTCTCACCCTGTCACAGCTAACACTTGGACCCCTGTGACAAGCTTGTGAAGTGAGGGAGTGGAGGGATGGACGCCTTTGCATTTCCGAGACCACAACCAAGACTGTGCTAATGCATATTATGAGGATCTGTACTCACCAGCATAGCAGCATTTGTCTTTCTGCATAGGAAATTCAGTATTTTTTTCTGCCTACCCTGACTCTCAGGCAAGTTTTATTTCCTTCTTCTTCTAAGAAGTTTGAATCTGTTTTCTAGACCAGGATCTAGAAACATAACTTCTTCTGGCACAGGCTCTGATTTCTGAAGAGAAAGGGGCTGTTCAGAGCTGATGCTGTGGTCCAAGTCACTGTCTATCACACTTCCCTACTCTATTTTCACTTTTCTCATGTAACATCACATCATCTCACTTAATACATTTGTTTCTGATTACAGGCTGTGTATAATGGCCCAGCACAATGCTTTACAGTATGCTATGGCTTCATGCCATGGGAAAACATATTCGTAATTTTTATGACCCCAGTGCAGCAATGATGCATTTTTTAAAAAACAGAAGAACATATAAAGGAATTATTTTGTAGCGGGATTAAGCATCATTACTCACAGCAGACATACACATTTGAACTCATTAAGCCTTTGCTTTGTTATTCTTGGTATTTCAGAACATGTGCTGTAAGTGTCTCTTGGTTCTTTCCAATTCTGCTATATAAAACCCCTTAAAATTAGTCAGAACTAGGCCATAAAGCTCTTGATCTCAGATGCTGGGGCCAGATTTTTCCCTGCCTGTCAATCTGGAGTGAATCTGCAGGCGAATGATTTTTTTTTTCAGCTTTAGATGGTCCAAAAAATGCTGAAAGGATGATAAGAAAGGTGGCAAGGAACAACAGAATAGGTGGGTTACAGCAAATGGATAGCCTATGGTTCCCTTTTGCTGTTCCATACTATTAATATATATATATATATACATATATTGAAAATGAGAAGAGTCTGGGTAGATGGATGGATGGGGTGGGGAGGAAAATGTCAGAGCAAGCCCCTGGCTATTTCTCATTTCATTTCACTCAGTGGCAATATGTCAAAAATGGGGAGAAGAGAAGAAAAGGGAACATTGAAATTTGAGGGAGGGGGAGGATGTGTGTGAAAAATTCCATAAAATGTGGTTCTGTTTTAAACCCTGCTGCACAGAAATGACTTCGACATTTTCATGAGTTCTTCGCCTTATTTTTTAATCCTTTCTGCAGGATGATGCTCTTAAAGGAGACAGGCTAAGCCCAAAATGTTGCAAACCCCTCTCACGAGTTGTGCTACCCAAGGTCTAACTCCAGAAAACCTGCTGGCAATTAGATATGAGGATCAGCCTCAACTTTGGTGCAAACATTAACAGCGCTGGGGCTGCGCTACAGCAGAAGCTATTCCCCTGAGAGGCAGTTCTTTATTTTAAAAAAAGGAAGCAGAATCCAGTGAATGTCTCCATTCATGAGGATGGAAAGTTTTGGTAGGGTGGACTGGACCCTGAGCTGTCACTGTTGCTCTTTCTCCTTGGCCCTTTGTCTTGGAGAGGTTTTGGAAGAAGAGGTCATTGTACACACACAGCTAATTCCCCACTCAACATACCAGTGGCATTACCCGCCTGTGGCCTCCCACACGCTGTCATACCCTTATCAGGACACACACACACACATGCTAATGCCAGGACCCTTTGGTAGCTTCGTAAAAAAGCAAAGCCATTCTTGTGAGTCAGGATCTGGTAACGCTAAGTTCTGGAGAAAATGTGCACAGACAGATAAGCACAAGGCTAAGGATAGTGCCTGCCTTCTGGGACTGCCTCTGCCTTAAAGTCATCCAGAAGACAAGCTGAGAACATGAAGATCTCTGTGGGCTACTTTTACAGGGTTGGAAGTCCCTAGAGCTTTATAGGATGACCGGGTTGGAAGCTTTGAACCCAAATCTACATCTCCCACGTGTTCCTTAAACCGCCTCCATGTTAAGAGTTTCAAAGCTCTGTGCAAATGAGTTGATTCTTGCTTGCTCTAAAGGCCATTCAGTGAAAGACGTTTCCCATGCAGTGAAGGGAAATCAGATGTGCTCAACCACATTTCCACTCCATCAGTCTTTTCTTGAGGTTCACCTTTCCATTTTCACCTCTCACCGCTTCATACCATGACTCAGCTCTTTGAGGACTCAGCTTTTTGATGTACCTGGATCAAATCTGGTCTGTGTGTGGAGATTTTTCAGGTAAAAGCTGCGAATGCAAATTTGAAAGTTCACTCTGGAAGTTTGGTCTAGGAGGAGTAATTCTGCCTCCACAGAGCTGACAACAAGGATGAGGAGGAATGCTTCTGCATGCTGATGGAACATTTTTTCCTGAGAATGGAAGTTCTCTGCAGAGGTTCACACAGTGAATGTGGTTTGGACAGACAAATAATATTCTGATACAATCATTGCCTCTTGTGGGCTAAAAAATGAAAATACTGGATAAGGTCCCACCTCCTGGCTTTGCGCTTGTCAAGAATAGAATCTATTAGTCTTTAAAAGAAATAATAATAATACATGGTAGCCAAGGAGAGTTATGTGAACTAGCATTTAATCAATGTTTCATGGAGGGTTTTTTTTTTCCACTTCATTTTTTAAAATTCTCAGAACTGTCATTAGCAAACAAGATTTTACTGTTCCAAGCTTTCCTTGCTTTCTCATGCAGGGACACTCCAGTCCTCTGGACAGATTATCTTTCTTCCTTTTCTTTCTTCCTTTTAGGATAATGGTCTGTATCCTACAGAAGACGGACTCCCAGAAGAGTAGGGTGCACGAACTGGGAAGCCTTCTTGCCACCCCTAGAAAGCTAGGGCCAGGCAGATCGCCTCCTGTTTGCTGTCTTAAAATCATCTGTCTGCATGCTCCAACTACTCTTTCAAATGTGGGACAAACCCCACCATGAGCAGCACCAGCAGGTATCACCCCCTCAGCTACCTCACAGCTTGTGTAGCCATTTGGTAAGTCAGGTAGTTTATATCTGTTTTCATCTCTTTGCAGCTGTGTAAACTACTACATGAGGTGATGAGCAAGCTCTGACTTCAGTGGTTTTCAGTGATGGTGTTGCAGTCATGGGCTGGCCCTAATAGCCTCTGTAGACTGTACATCACGGTGGGAACAGGTATGGCTGGTTCATCACCATGCTATCTTGGTCCCCCAGCATTTCCCACACAGGGACAAAAGGTTTGCTACTCATGCAGCCCCTGGCACCAGAGCTGGCCCAATGTCCTTTCAACCCAACCTGCTTGCAGCTGAACCCCAGTGTTTGGAAAGACACTCAGGGCTGGGGTTGTTTTATCATATATGAACTGACAGTGGTACTGTCTGTGTGAAACTCCTAAAAGAAGCAGAAGTCTGTTGTCATCTGGACAAGAGCCAGGTTTCTGACTCTTTTCATTTGCGTGTGCTTAATTTGCTTGAAATGTACGCCATGCTGTTGCTGATGGTCATTTTTATTTTTTGATAGATAATACTTCACCTTAGCTCCAAGAAAAAGCATGTTCCTTCAAGAGCTTGAAGGAATGCCACCTATTCCTATGGCACAATATATATTCCAAGGAAAACATTACAGTATAGCCACTGTCCAGACTATTTTGTCTGTCCAGAAGCAGCTGGCGTAGACACTTCCCCTCCACTTGATCTAGGGGTATCCACTGGATTGTTGGAAATGAAAGCAGGTAAGTTTACTTCAGAGAAACAGACTGCCCCTTCAAGTCCTCACGTGCATGGGCACCAGAAAAGAGTCCAAGGATTCATTTGTGTGCCTGTATATATATAATATATGTGTGTATACAATTAATGTATATGTGTACATGACTGTTCTATATATATGTATGTGTTCTCTCTCTATATATACGTACATGTAGGAATGTTATCGTGTGTATGTGCATGTGTGAAAGAGAAGAGGAAAGAACAGAGGAGCTCCAGTGTTTGTGCTCTATTAACCAGGTCATCTTTCAGACAAGAAAAATGCTGTGAACAAGCCAAGGCTTCTGCTCAATGAGTTAATGCAAAGCCAGAAAATTATGGCAGTAACTGCCGTCTGAGCACGACCAGAATTTGAACTGCTTTGTATGTGTACATCGCTGTACACTTCATTTCCAAACAAGCTGCATTTACAGTTTTGGGTAGTGCAGTGGGGAAGGAGGTTGCCTGCAGTCCTGAGGCAACAAATCACATCTTTTCCTTGAAACAATGATAGGTATCTGGGAGAAAAAAGCAGAGACCCATAAACGTCTTCACGTTCTTTTAATGCAGAAGACTGTCACATGACATCAGAATGTGGCTCACTCTATGGTGAAGGGTAATAAGAAAGAAGGAAACTGGTAAGAAACTGGTAAAATGTTATGGTTAATTAATGATTTGAAAAGATTAGACCACAAATTGATAAATCCTAAGCAGACAGTCATTTCATTAGTTGCTTGGAGGTAGCAGTTGCTTCTGGAGACAGACAGAAATGACTCCTGATCCTTTCATTTGCAGCGGCTGAAGCCAGGTCTGGTCTCAGTGTGAGAAGATCCCGTCGCTGATAATGTGCAGCTCCTCCACAGTGGGCGACTGAAGTCTTATACATCTGGCTCTCCTCTCACAGTCCTGAAAGCCTGTATCTCCTTCAGCAGCAGCAGATATACCATGGCCTCTTTCTTGTTCCATGACCCCTGAGGTAAATCTCCCGCTGAGGCTATGCCTGATGTGATGTCCCCAAAGTGCCACCCAAAGGGTCCTTCACCATGCTCAGAGAAGGATGTTTAGATGGCTTAGACCCGGATGCAGCATGCTCATATGATTTAACTGTGTCCTTCCCCACTGGTATGACTTGTTGCATGGGGTCTTCCACATTAGAAGACCAGGGAGTCTAAGCATCTACCTGCTCATGGCATCGAAGCAAAGATAATTTTTTTCACTGAAGTGCCTCTATATCTCTCCTAGACTCTTCCTGAGCTGTTTCCCAGCTTCTTTGTTAACCTTGAATCTTTAATCGTCAACACTTGTCAATGAACTTGGTTACTTTTGTTTGATGCATCATATCTAGCACCCACACCACTCCTCAGATTTAATCTTCAATTATCTTCAATCTTCAATAAACATACTGAAAATATAATTATGTAATTCTTTTGATATCCTTTTCCCAGTCCTTCACTTCTTTGCCTGGCTGTTTATCTTCTTTATCAGCTGCTTAATACTGGTGGTATTGTTAGTTAGCTGCCCAAGTTACGCTCTGTAACCTTTATATAATTTAAGGGCTTTAAAAATTTGCAAGTAGACTGGTCAGAAAATAGCTGCCCCATCCCAATTTTATTATTACATGCTTAAATATATTGTCCCAAACAAGGAAGGCTGAGATAGAAAATCCATCAGAGGACCTGAGGAGTTGTCGAGTCATGACAAGTTAAAATCCTTGCTCAGATCCTGAGGTCACAGGGGGGCAGACAGAGCTCTTGAAAGAAGCTGTGTGAGTTACATCATTGAAGATATCACCCAAGCACAAAGCAGACCCCTGGAAGAAAATAGGAACATTAGGTACCAAGGTGACAGCTGTGGGGACTGGAATCTCAATACACAGTTCTCAGGCATTTGTGTTTTGCCAGTGGAAAACAGAAACTGCCCCCTTCGTGGAAAACATCTTTTCTTGTTAGCCAAAATAAACAATTTTCCTTCAAAACAGTTTCAATGGAAAAATCTTTATCAGCCCTACAAAAAAGTGATGATTCCCTCCAAAATGTTTTAAGAAGGTAGATAAGCATAAACTCAAGTATGCGTACAATAGAAAGAAATAAATGGCCTGTAAGAGGTCCAGGACTTTTGCTTGAGTTTGCAGACATGAAGTGTAGGCTAGTAAAGTCTGGAAAGGCTGAAGGAAAGGCAGGACAGAGATGAACAGATGTGAAAGCATATTTTTTTAAAACACTGATTCAAACCGAGAGCACGGGGATCTCAAGGCCAAATTCTTGATCGACATGAAAGCAGTGTAAGCCACATGTCAGGCATGAGTAGATCAGAGTTGGCCTGGCTCTACTCTCCTTGCACTGATATGAAGCAGGAGTAACTACACTGAGGCCAGTAAATAGGTTTTAGAAGAGTGTCAGAGCAGTGCCAGCAGATTTAAGATCGTTTAAGGGATAATGGGTCTTAGAGCAATTTCAGCTCTGGTAGCTGTGTAGCCTGCATGTGATGGTAGCCTACGTGTCAAAAGGACAAAAGCAAGGGTGTATCAAGAAAGCAATTAACCGCAGGGAATAAAATAAAGTAATGGGACGGCCAGCTTTGCTCTGCACTCTCCTTTTGTCCCTGTTCTGGACAAATTACACTGGCTTTTCCTTTCCAGTGACTGCTATGTTGACGTCTGTAACATCAGCGGTGGTGCGTGAACTCGTAACATCAGTAGTGGCGTGAGCACTGTTTAGTTTGGCCCAAATTACAGGACATTATAAAGCAAAGTGAAAAGGAAGGGCTGCTTTTTTTTCAAATGCAGTATTAATTGCTTTCCCCCCCAGTATGTTCTAGAGAGTCCCTCTTGCAAAGCCCAGGATTAAATTTCGTGTTCACAGTTGTCTTAAAGCAAGATACCACCCTTTGGCTTTTATATTTTTTATTCTTGCTGGACATATCAAAGCATTTTGATCAGGCCAAGTCATTGAACTGAGGAATGCCAAAGTAAATAGAAAAGTTTAAATTACTACAGCAAAGGGACCAAGATTTCAGCCAGGACCCGACTTACGGGGATTTCCAAGCTATTCTACTGGGCTCCACTATATAAATTTTCTGGATTTGACTCACCCATCAATTTTGATTATCCTGCTGATTTATTTCTGATTACCGAGGTCATCTCCGCATTTAAAATGCCATTTATCTTGTCAGAAAGGTGACCGATGGGGTTTTTCAGAGACACGGGCCGGCCTCCAGCTCCCTCTGCCTCGCTGCTGCTGGCAGGGAGCCCGCCGGCCTCCGCCGCACCAGGCGAATCAGTGGGTGTCCGAAGGGACCCTGCTCTCCCAACCCACCCCCCGGGATGGTGGCTGACGGACATCGGCCCGACTGCAGCCCCCGGTTGGTACCTCCTGGTGGGTCAACAGGTTTTGGTTTTGCACCCAGACATTTGTTAGCTGCTGTAAAATAGGCAAGGTTTAGCTTACTTGTTGCCTCACACTTTGGGCAACGGGCTCTTTATCTGAACGTGTTCATTACCCAAGCTAATAAATATTTTTAACATAAAGTATTACCTCCTTTGGGTTTTTGGAAAGTGACCAAAAAATAAACACATCCGTTTCCTATTGTTAGTTTGCAGATATTTTAGGGCCCTGTCTTTATTTTTAACCCTGAATTTTTCCCCTTATCCAATGGTGAAAAAAGGTTAGGAGTCAACAAGAAAACACAGGCAGTAGCAGGGAAACCTCTACTTTTTTGAACCGCATATTTTCTCTAGGTGGAAACTTGTAAATAAATAAATAAATAAACAAACAAACAAACAAAACGCACAAAGCTGAAAACCGGAGTATTTACTTGCTTCAGAAAAAAATACATCTGAAACAAGCACAGAAAAAAGATCACACGGACATTTCAAAATCGTAGTGTTTTACAGAAAAAGAATAAACAAGACTGAAAACCTTGGGGGCAAAGTGTTCAGAAAAAAAGATTGCCCCAGAATCAGGAAAATAATGCCTGTTTTTTGGAGATATTTACTGCCTGTGTATGAGCAGGCACAGTGTTGGTGGCTCTGTAGACCAGATTAACTCATCTGACCTCAGCCAGATGAACCAGCACAACATCTCCTATCCATACCTGTACCTGCAGGTAGAGCGTAGAGGTGGAGCTGTGCTGTTCATAAAACCCAGTCACTCACTGGGCTGTTGAGGTCATTCCCGTGTGACAGAAGAGAGACGTCCAAAATGGGAAAACCAGGACATTGTCACTTGTGGTGGCAGAGACGACTGCTGTTTGCAATATCAGCCTGAGGGTTGCAAAAAGGAGCAGGCACTTGCTGTGCTGGCGGTGATTACTGGCCTGATGCTGAGGAGCAACTGTCCAAGTAGAAGAAGACACAGGAGCTGTATTTGCTTGCTTGTGATGTGGTCCTCATCTCTCGCACTGGGAGTGCAGCAGAGCCAGCAAACCCTGATCCCAAGGCTACCCTCCATGGGCAAACGAGGTGGGTCTCTGCATCCTTCTCTTCCTTCTTTGGAGCAACAACCAGAGAAAAGCCAAACCCTGGCATGACTGCAGAGATGGCTCACAATGTGCTTGAAAATGCCCTTAGGAAATGCATGGCAAGCAATGGACAGAATAAGGGTTATTTGTTTTGATAATTGGTTGTGTCTCAACTTGCCCAGTTGCAAGCCCAATTTGTGTGGTTGCAAGATCATAGTAGGGCTGGCTCTTTACTCTGCCCGACTAAAAAGGATTTTTCTCTGCTTTTAGGAAGAACACTTGGACTTTAAAACTATTTGAATAAACATTACTTTAAAACAGCTATTTTTTGATGTGCGGGTTTCTTCCTTCCCTGTTTTCTCTTCTTTGAATGTGCCTTTACTGCCTGTAGAATAAGAGAGACTACTGACAAGCACACCCTAGCAAAGGGTTAAGGGAACTGGTCCTGCCATTTGCACGTTTCCCACTTTGTCTTTAGAGAGGAGGGACAGATCTCTGAGCTCAGCTTCCTCCCTAGGATTTCTAACAGCCTCTCAGGACCTTCACCCCCACAACTGCTAAGAGTTTCGAGACCTCTTCCTGTTGCACAAGGAAAGCAGAGCTGATTTGATCCTGTTTTCCTTTCCTGAAGGAAAGTCCTGTTTTCTAGTCCCTGACTGCTTTTGGCCCTTGTATTGTATCATGAAAAATCCCATCTTTGGATCAAGAAGTACAAAGAACAGTGAGGCTGATGAGGAACTGAAATGATTAACTCGACTTCATCTCATTGAGAAATTAGGATGCAATGTACATATCAATACAAGGAAATACTTCTTCATGCCTCTATTTACAGTGTCAAAGAGTGAGAGAGACCATGTGAGTAAGCAAGTGAGAGGGAGATTAACGAATACAATACACAGGAGCCTAAATTGAAACATCATTTTTCACAGGAAGAAGGCTTTGGCAGGGCTCATGCTGTTTGTGATGTGTCTCTGGTCGGCCCCAGTAAAGGCTGGCTGCAGTTTCTCAGAACCTGCCTTTTGAGACTCAGCAACTGCTTTTCTTCCCACAGATCTGATTAAGCTAATTGCACATTTTCTTTAATTAGAAGAATGGAGGTCATTTATCTGCAAATGGCCTGAATAAAGAAGTATGTTGTTTTAATGTGTCTTTTTTTTTTTNTTTTACTAAGGTGTTTGGCTTCTTTTCACTCTACTGCTTTCAGCTACCCTGTTTTGCAAAGGCTAGGCACTCTGGACCTGGCACATTGACAGGCTCCTAGGGAGCTTATAAAACTGTTTAATGGCATCCAGTCACCCTGAGGAAAACCTAGAGCTGAAGAGATCCTCCTCCAGCCCCAGTCTGAACTAAAGTGCAAATGAACTGAGGCTCTGCATATTGATGCTTTTCTAATTCCCCTCTCAGACTGGCCTGCTGATCAGAGCACATGGCTCAGAGAGAGCCTGTAGGATAAAAAACAGGGTGGTGGGGACCAGATGAGGGGTGCTCTCCAAGCTGCAGGTGCTTTGAGGTGAAATCTGAACATTTGTGGCTATCTTACTACCACAAATTGGCATGGGAAGGCCTCCCTGTAAAACACCATGTTGACAACACCATGAAACTCTTTCAAATGATTCACGTCAAAGGCAAAATTATATATGATCTGAAATCTGCCTTAAAGATCAGCTGCTGGATGTTCTGCAGATTTGGTGGATGTGGCAATCATGGAGCTACAAACCAGCACCAGTGGAACAGCAAAAGAAAGCAGGTTTCAGTTGTTCCTCAAC
This sequence comes from Anseranas semipalmata, assembly GCA_013399115.1. Classification (NCBI taxonomy): domain Eukaryota; kingdom Metazoa; phylum Chordata; class Aves; order Anseriformes; family Anseranatidae; genus Anseranas; species Anseranas semipalmata. The sequence continues at coordinate 372,001 of VXAA01003470.1, forward strand.
TTCTGCACTGCCAAAATATCAGCCTCAGGAAGGCTCCATAACAGTATCTCTGTTCATTCTCTAAACCAAATAACAAGGACACATTGGGCATTCAGGGCAAAAATTCCCTCTCATCACTCAAGTCAGTGAAAAATGCTCATAAAAGGCAAGGAATTAACGAGTGTGTCAGGGGTAAGATGGGTGAGAAGTAGGGAAGCCGCTAGAGCTGTGGTTTAGGGGATTTCCTTGAGCAATGGACAACTCATCCAGATCTCTGCAATGCCTGGTATGTCCTCCATCCATTGCAAAATGCAAGTGCTTTGAGGACCTGAACACAGGGGAGCAATCAGTATTTCCATGAGCTAACTGGCACTACACCTGCTGTTAATGAAAATCACAGGGTATTTATTTGGCATTCAAACTACCATATAATCCTAGGTCCATTGGTTCTCCATCCCTGTGAGGTGTGGCTGTGGCAAGATGCATGCACAACAAAAACTTTCTTATTTGGCTTGCAAGGCAACGATGACCATTTTGTGAGTTGTTCCTGATGGGAGATGGGCTCTTTGGGGTTATCACTGGCAATTGCTCAGCAAGTGACTGAAGTGGAGAGGCAGGCTCAGGGTCATTAAAAAAGAAGAGATGGAGAAGCTGATCTGGACTGTCACAGCAGTGGCAGCACACCCAGCTACCCTCAACCTTTCTGGTCTCTGCCGAGGACCCCTGGACCTCTGTACAATGGTCCCCTCTTTCCTCCTGGGTCTGGTCTCATGCCATGCTCCTGCCGTCATTTCTGTGGGCTTTTTTCATTCCTCTGTGTGTGCCTTCAGCAATCACCAAAGAAGATGTCATTTTTTTATACTCCAAAGTGATGTCAAACAGCTAAAGAAATGCGCTCTGTCATACCGGGTTTGCCGAAAAGTAAGGCGGTGACGTCTGTCAGCGGTCCCTGACCACTGCTGCATCTGGCTGCCTCCCAGAGCAGTGGGAGCCGCCTCCCCAAGAGCAAGCAGCCGACCACAGCCAGAGCTGGGAAGTCCAAATGCTGGCCTCTGGGATTGATGCACAGGGGTTCATTCACCCTTCGTAAAGCCCAGTCTGGCTGTGAGCGTATCTGCTGTATGGGGTTATGCGATGGGCATGGCCATGGCCTGCCTGTGGCTGCCCTGTGCTGTCCTCCCTGTGCGTTGTCAGAGGATGCTCCCGCGCGGGTAGAGCATCGCTCACCATCTGCATACCATCCACAGCTCATCCCAGATCTCTGTGTCCGTGGATGTTAGGCTGAGATATGCTGTGAGTTTGCCTCTACAGTCACATTTTCATGCACACAAGTTTTCACAAGCGTGCAGGCGGTGATGCCATGCCGGGGTGACAGGCACAGAGCCCCTTGGGTGCATCCCATGGGGATGCAGACATGTCAGAGGAGGCTGGGGCTTCCCGGTGGGCAGGCAGGCAGGGAAGAGGTTAACCACGGAGCTGGGCAGAAGAGGCCACTGGGCAAAAGGCATTATTGTCTCGTGTCTGGATGTTTTAGCGCAGAGCTGTCGTGAAGCCTCGCAGAGCTGAGAGGTCCCTTGGTGGTTCCTATGGCTTTAAAGTGCCCAGGATGATTTAGTGGAGGGGAGGGATTCCTGATCAGAGAAGTGCCTTTTACTTTTTTTTTTTTTTCTTCTTCTTCTNCAACATGTCGCTGATCAAAGCGGTGCCAGGGAGGCTAGGAAGAGCAGGATCCTAATGGATCAGCTGTGTAAAACATGTCAGCAGACAAGCCCCAGTTCTCAATGTGTCTCTCAGGAACAGCTCGCAGATTAGAAAGAAAACACACACGCACACACACACACGCACAAACCTTCCTGCTGACCTTGTGTCAAGGAGTTAAGTGTTATTTGGAAGTGATTGCAATCGTGTTTTTTTTTTTCCTTATAAAACAAAAAAATATGTTTCCCAAATATCCAACAATAATTCCAGAAGCAATGGAAAGACTCATACAAGTTAGACAATGACTTATTTGAGGCAAACTAAAAACAGTTGGTAGAAAAGGGCAGTGGACTCTATTGTTATCCAAATGAATCATACCCCCCACTTACAGACAGGCTTCTGTCCCCACTACCCTTACAACCATGTCATATATTGATGTACATGACCCTGCCACGGTTTCATTTTGAACAACTTTTGGCCAGGTGAGGAACAAAAGATCTCTTATTTTCTTTAGTAGGCAACCCATTAAAAAGGGAACTTCATGTTTTAGAGGGGGAAAAGAAAACAGAAAAATTATATTAACTGGAGACAGAACGAAGTACTTTTGAAGAGTGAGGCAGTAAAGAAAGTAGTGATTATATACATACATAAAAGGTGGTTTGACATAAATGTTGAGAAAAGTGGTGTAAGACTGCCCTGATAGTGCTAGTTAATTCATTGTTTAAAATAGGCTGCAGAGTTCTGCGGGAATTGCAAGGAAAAAATAGTTTCTAATTCCATGTAGCCTGAGTGGAAAGGTCATGGATGTTATCTGGGTGGTCAGTGTGAATCAGAAGCACCCACTGCAATCAGAACAGCTCTGCTGTTGAGTTCTGGTTTTCCTTGTGCTCACATGTCCTCCTTTCTAGTGCCCATGTGGCATGGTGGCAATGAAAAGCAAAATCTTCTTCTCTTCCACTGCAAAGGTACAAAAGAAAAAGCTTTTCTCCAGCTTCGGGTAGTTGTGCCACACCACACCACGAAACAGGGGTAAGGAGGTGCCGTGGTGCTCCCGCTCTAGATGGGCAATCACTGCAGGTTTTGAGTCAAAGTCTTTGCAGAGACCAGGTCCTGTTTGCATGGGCCGACTCCTTGGTGCGAGGCAACTGTGTGTTGGCTTGCACAGGCATCTGAGACCTTGTCAGTGAGAAAGCATTGTACAAATGAGAGTCTTTAATGACCAGCTTTTCCCTTCCCTACTTTGTGGGAGGTTCACCCTGTAGACCAATGCCACTGAATTTGCCACCTTTAGAGACAGAAACCCTGCCGGGGCATTTCAGCTGCTCTAAGACCCCCTGCACCACGTGCCTGTTGCGTTTATCCGGCCTGCAACTAGAGCCGAGGAACAAGACTGAGGTTTTCTGCCAGCCAGCAAATGAGGAGAGGTAGTTATTTGATAAAGTAGCTGAAAACCCAGGGTTACATAAACAAAGAAAGAGTTCACTTCACACAAACATCAGCATTTCCACTAGAATAAATCTGTAATGGCAGCTTGCATCTCAGACTGAGACAGGGGAAAAAAAAAAAAAACAACCACCAACAACAACCCCAAACAGCTTGTAGAAATATACACTGGTATGTAATTATTTGCTTCATATTTTGTACACATTAAGTATAGCAAGACTTCTTATGAGGTGTATATTGATTTATGTTTATGCCTTTCAGTGTATCTTGCATCTGTATGCAGTTTATAGGTTTCTTTTTTTACAGCTTTCCTGTAATACAGTGTATTTTGATGAGTTATGAGCCCGGTTTATCTGTGGAATGTTCTCCAAGCAGTGCCGGGAGGAGCACGAGAGGCAAAACTCCTCCCTGTCCCCCCCGTCTGGGGCAGACCCTGTGGACGTCCATGCCCGGTGGCCACACGCCACAGGCTGGCCCTTGAGGACAGAGGGGATGGAGGGGATGGAGGGGATGGCACTGGGGGCTGCGCCTCACCCCCTGCCCAGCCTGGGGTGTGTGAAGGCAAACTGTATGTATGCACGTCATTCCTGATTTAAAGGCTCATGGGGTGCCGGGCTGTCCAGGGCCTAGGGGTCCTGGTGGACACCAAGTTGAACGTGAGCCAGCAGTGTGCCCTTGCAGCAAGGAAGGCCAACAGCATCCTGGACTGCATTTGGCAAAGCATTGCCAACAGGTCAACAGAGGTGTTCTTTCTCTACTCAGCACTGCTGAGGCTGCACCTGGAGTGCAGGATCCAGTTCTGGGCCCCCCAGTACAAGAGAGACCTGGACACACTGGAGAGAGTCCAACAAAGGGCCACAGAGATGGTGAAGGGCCTGGAGCACCTCTCTGTGAGGAGAGGCTGGGAGAGCTGGGCCTGGTCAGCCTGCAGAAGGGGAGGCTCAGGGGGGTCTCATCAATGTCTACAGACACCTGAAGGGAAGGTGCAAAGAGGTCAGAGCCAGGCTCATTCCAGCGGTGCCCAGTGCCAGGGCAAGAGGCAATGGGCACAAACTGGAACATCAGAGATTCTTTCTGAACATCAGGCAGCACTTCTTTACTGAGCAGGTGACCGAGCCCTGGCACAGGTTGCCCAGAGAGATTGCGGAGTCTCCTCCTTGGAGACCTTCAAAAGACACCTGGATGTGGTCCTGGACAACCTGCTCTGGGTGGCCCTACTTGAGCAGGGGGTTGGACCAGGTGACCTCCAGAGGTTCCTTCCAACCTCAGCCATTCTGTGACTCTGGGCCAGGCTCTCTCTCCAGGGTGTGTTATCACACAGTGGCTGCAAATTTGGAGCTGAGGTCCCATGCTTCTGTCTCACTCTGTGGCAAAACGTCCTGTTCGTCCTGCTCTCAGAAGTGCAGGGACAGGGAGGGTGAGCATCTGCTTTGCTACAGTTGCTCCTCCGTGTGGGTTTGCTTCAGTCACCTGCAGAAAAGATCAAGTGGTCTCACGGGGTTTCCACCCTGGGGTGGGAACACAGTGCTTCAGTCTGCCAGGCACTGGGGACTACCTGCAGTTCGAGGCAGTGATCCATCAGATCCCTCTTGTTTCTGCCTTTCACACACCCCTGCTCCACTGTTTGGGTATTGGCCTTTGTGCTGAAGATGAGATGAAATCCTATAAAAATGGTATTATTTTTTCCAACAGAAAAGGTTTTCCCATTGTTTGGATAATCTCCTTCTGGTGTAATAATTGGCACTGTATGCTACACGTGAATAATGTCGTACTCTAACAGTAACTGGAGACCAATTCACCAACTACTAATCTCTATTTAAAATGTAGCTTTATCACCACAGCAAACACATTGACTATAAGTGATCGCCATGAACAAATAAGGAGAAGACAGATGCTCCCCATTTCATCTCTCTCTCCAGTCCTGTTTACAGTTTAACCAGTTTGCCACTTGATCTTCAACCTCTAAATAACAATGCTAACCTCAGTATTTCCTACTTAGCTAAAAATAAAGCGACACGCCTTTCTAGTGCACATGATATTAACGGTTGCTTTATGTGTCCAGATAAAGTATTTGCTTGCTCAAAGCACTTTTGCCAAAGCCTCTTCCATTTATCAAGTGGCTGGATGGATTCATTGCTCCAAATAAGTGCAGCATGAGGGGCCTTCCAAGTAGGAGCTAGCAACAGGCAAGCTGAGAAGGTGTGTGAGCTTGGTTTGGTCAAGATGGTTAGAGGAAAGTTTGGATGTGGAGACGGACTTTGCTTCAGCCTCTCTAGGTGGCACAAGGTGGCCTGGGACCTTCAGGCCATGGTGATGGACACTGCCTCCCAGCCTTCCTAGCAGTCTGGTCTTTCCTTTCTGAGGCCACTCCATTGATTTCAGCAGTGGCAGTGGTGATTTACAGCAGCGTGTGTGAGAAGAGAGCAAGGATATACATCTGCAAATAAAGGCTAATGAGATGTTAAGATTAAGAAAAGCCAGGAAATTCCAGAAGCTGAGGCTGCAAAGGCATCATTGGTTCTCGTGCAACTTGGTGCATATCCTCTCTGGACGGAGGGGGCCCAGGGGGGCTTCTGGCCAGCCTAGTGCCACAGTGCAAGAGGCAGGCTGCATACATGATCGATTGCTTCCCTGCAACTGAAGGAATTACCCCTGTGTAGGGCAAAATTATACCTCTCATGGGACCAGGCTCTGCTGGGGAAGCGGAGGTTGTGCAACACCCCAGAGGCAATGTCAGGAAATCATATGATGGCCAATGGCAGGGGGATGCTGTAAACAGCAGCACTTACCTCATCTTCAAAAGGGCATAATCAAAGTCTCACTAGTTATGACCCCTATCATTGCAAAACTTCATCAGCAGCCAAATTATCATTGCTTTCAGCATGTGATCCCTTGGGGAGGGGGGTAAGAGGAAAGAGGAGGGTGCATCAGCAATCACAGTAATTGTGGCAAAGAAAGAAACCACTTGCTGTGTGCCATGGCTGGCAGAGGTGGACAGGGCACTCTCATTTCTCAGACTACTCAGAGGCATGGTTTTGCATGGAAATATTGGGCATAAGGGATGGAGATGAGTGGTGGCAACTGACCAGAACAAAAGCTCCTTTAATTCCCACTCATATGTCATGTAACAGCACTGAGGCCCTGGAAGCAGCTAGATTTTGGGGTTTACAGCAAATATGGCAAGCAAGCCTTTGGTTTGAGATCCCACCTAAATGCTGGGTGTCAACAGTTTTGTGATACAGCTGATGTTCAGCCTCAGTGGACAGTCCCCCTGATGGATGCTGGGGACTGTGCAAAGATGCAGCCCTGAAACATAACCTCCTTCTCCTCTGGTTCCACATAGTCTCTTAGAGGAGAAATATTGCATCCTACAAGACCTTCCCCTGACTTTCTGTTAACCTGTTACCCAAGCTTGGTTGAAGACCAACTTCATGTCCAAGAAGAGAAATAGCTCAGCGGCCAGAGGGGTGTCTGTTCTCCTCCTCTGTGAAATGCTGCGTGGAAATATTTGACTTAACCTGACCCACAAATTGAAAGATCATCCTGAAAACAAAAGCTGGAACTAAAAATACGCAATCCCATTGATGCACATTTTTTCTTCCCATACAGGAGCAATTGCTTTCATCCTGAGCTGTTGCTTTTAGGGTTGGGTTAGTTTGTTCATGTAGGTAGGGGCAGGAGTATGTGCATGTAATAAAATTGCCACCATTTTTTTTTTTGGTAGATAAACATAAATGGCAGCTGAAGGATATGTATAAGAATATTTCTGTTGGCAGACATTACTGACACATTGCAGAGCTGGATGTTTTACAATGTTTGCTCAAACCAGTTCAGCCCCTGGTGTGAACTGACTTCACTCCACCAACTGTGACAGACCTGGGCCTGCAAGCCCCAGCTGAGGAAGCTTTAGCTAGATGCAGGTTTAGGGCACCAGACACAACTCTCCAAAAGAGTGTAGAAATACCTGCTCTAAACTGCCAAACACAAATTTCTGGGCTATGCAGGCACCGTTCCTTCCTGCCCACTTGACCAGCAGCATGCTGGAGACCAAACCACCCATGGAAACATCATGGGCATTGGGTGTGGGGACACAAGGGGCAACTTGAAGGGTTTTTGTTAATAGCTGCACAAATCCCATATAGCTAAAATGATACTGATGCCTTTTTATTGATGTGGGAGTAAGCACAGCACATGGTTTTAGGATGAGCTGGCCCCCCATTCCCAGGAAATGTTGGGCCAGCATATGAGGAAGAATAGAGAGAGTGGGAGGTTGAAAGTGTGTTAAAATATCACTTGGATGGACATAATGGGATCATGAAAGCTAGCAAGGATGCAAAAAGAAACAAGATCCTAACAGGCTAATATGATATCATAGCAGAAACCTGACAAGGTGTTCGTCTTTCAATACAAACAACTTAATATTAATTAAGAAGAATTATTTTAGCAGGATGGTCAAAGCAGAATCAAGCCAGTATAAACTACCTGAGCATTGACAATGAAATGCAGTTAGTAACAGGAAAGGTAAATCTGCAGAGGTGGCCAGGAGGACCCATGGGGGCTTACAGCCCCCTTCTGCCCTGGGTTTGAGGATGGGCCTGGGGTTTTATGCCAGGTTGGGGCCCCCTCTTTGTACACACGGGACCAGGGACCAGCACGTGCTTTCCAAATGAGGTGTTCGGCTAACTCCCTGCAAGGCTTAGGTACCATGGAGGTGGATCCAGCAGGACAAGCCGCAGTGGAGGAGAAGGGAACATGAAGTGTCCAGAGATGCTGAGGACCAAGTCTTCAGACAGACCTTCACACATCCATCCCCCGCCCTGTACCTGTCCCTGGGTTATTCATGACCAACAATGTGAGGAGACCCTGTTTGGATGGGGCTTGGCAGATTACCATGACATTTGTTATGCCTTATCTCCTCCCTCCTTTGACTTGGCCTTTGAACACTAATCCGCCTCCTTGTGCAGTCTGCACCCAGCTTCTGCCTGATCTTTGTTTGCCATGGATGCATCTGGCTCTGAGGATGTGGGGGCCAGTGTCCTTGCTGCTCGTGCCCTCGCCATTGCAGCACTGAGGACAGGTGGATCTGCTAGCTCTCGTAGCCTGCTCCTGGGTTTACCCACTAAATGACTCAGTTTTCCTTCCAAGTGCCAAGTTCAAGTATTAAGCTTTGATTTGGATCCATCTTTTTTTATTTGTATGCAAGTGTATTTATTTGTAAAGCACTGTAGCACCTGAAAGGAATAAATAGTGTGAGAGAGTCTTTCTGTGCATACCCCCAGCACATATGCATTTATTCCCCCTTGCACATGCACATGCACACCAGAGCAGAGTTCAATAGCCCAGTCCAGCGTTTAAAGAGATTTGGCCTCTGAAGGCTTTTAAATAAAATTTGTTGTGTGCATGTGTGTGGTGTTTTGTTTTTTTCTCTACCCCACTTCGTAGGAAGGAAAGCAAATGTTTCTGGCATTTCACTGCTGGATTGCTTGCATATTTGCTTGAGGAAAAAAATTATAATAGATGTTTGGCATAGTTTTCATTCAAAAAGGAATCCAGTGCCAGATCCAAGCATTGAAAACAAATGTGTGGCTTAACTGTCATTTACTCCCAGATCATGGGAACTGCTGCCTGGTTTTCCCAATGAGCGACCGCTAGCCCGCTCCCCCACGGGATGGGGAGCGCACGGATTTGGCCGGCTTGGTGCAGCTTGAACATCGCGGCCGCGCCTCCGTGTGACAGCCGGGGAGCCGGTGTCAGCGCAGCCACATCTCTGCCACAGTAGCCCTGCCGCCGGGCTGTCACGGGCATCTCATGCTGGTGAGAAATCCTCTCCTTGCCTTTTGTTGTGTCCTGACCAGATGATGTGTGTCTGGACGAACAACGGGAAGTGTCGCTCTCGCCTGCACAGGAAATCGCTCCCTGGCCGACGGCGCTGATGGAGAGTCATTCTGTGGCCAGCAAGTCATTTTTGGGGTGGCATCAGTGATGGGAAACACTCGCCAATACCTGGGCCCCCACCTCCCTGCAGTGTGAGGATGCTCTCACGGTGGGTATAGGTGTCATGCCCTGGCCCTGTGCTCATGCTGCAGCATCGCTCCCATGGGGACGGTCTTGGAGTTAATTACTCTGGGCAGGGCTCAGCTAGGACCTGAGCTTGTATCCAAGGGCGGTGAAGCAGGAGTTAGCTTCAGAGATGTGGTGATAAAATAGAAAATTGTGTACAAAGTGAAAGGGTCAAAGCCCTAATCTGAAGTGTTCAAGTCAGCTTGCCATGCTGGGTGTTCCTCCTGGATGGGAGATAACCCAGCTTCCAAAGAGTTTAGGAGAAGAAGTTAGGCAGAGAGGAAAAAAAATGTAAAAAAAAAAAAACAACGCCACAAAACCAGAGTCAGTGACTCCAGAAAGCAGCTCTTAGTCTGTCTGTTCCAGTCTGAAATAAAGTCATCCCTCTTAATTCCCAGCGCATATTGTTCCTACCAAAAAGCAAAACCTTAGGAGGAAATCACATCAGTGAGGGGAACGCCAGCTCCTTTGTACTATTTTTCAACCCTGCCTTGGGAGCCAATAATCTGTCATCCCTTGAATAAACAAGCACCTTATCATATCACAAACATTTATTTAACCCTTTTCTCCTGAGCTTTTACCAGCCAAGCAAAGTGGCTTGGGGGGTAGGGGGGTAGCCCTATCCCTAGACTACTCTGGCAGAAAGGACAAATTTCCTGTGTATTACACCCAATCTGTAAAGTGTCAGGCCGCCCTTCTTCAGCCTCCATGAAATGCAGCAGCTTGAATCCCTGCATTTCACATCGCGCAATCAAATTTTCCTGCCCCCCTGCTGTCCCTCCCCGGGTACATTAACGCCTGCCTCCCTGGAGACGTACCCTTGATTCCATCTGAGGGTCTAACCGAATGGAGACAGATTTAATTTCTTGGAGGTTGGGGAGCGGTGGCAGGGGAGAATGTTTACATTTCTTCTTTTAACAAGAGGCTGTGATGAACAGAGTATTTGATTCCAAGTTGCCGAGTTTTTTTTTTTCTTTTTTTTTAAAGATATTCTTTGACTCTGACATCATCAGAAAATGGAATCAGCAAAGTATGTACATTTCTTCAGCTCCCACATTATCCATGTTCTCTCAGTGGATGTTTCTTGTTTTTCTTTTCCAGTGTTGCTCCCACACAATGGGGCCAATTTTTGCTCAGGACAAAGAAAATATAAACAGAGCATGGATTTGGAATATGAGCAAGGCCTCCAAGCCTGAAGAAATCTTCAGCCATGGGGAAGGGCTATGTTATGCTAACCATCTGCCAATAACATCAGGCTGATCAAGTGCCGGCCAGTATCTCCGCTTGCTTTGCTGGTGCCTCCTGTGAATGTTGACGGCTAAGACTCGTGGTATGAATTAAACTCTTGATTTAGACTCTTTGGAGTCGCTGAGCATCTGAAGTGCTTGCATTGCAGGTGAGGCCAGGCGGCAGGCTGCGCCTGAGCGGGTGGGCAGGCAAAGCCTTTTCTCCTCACTGTAGTAGAGTATGATAAATACTGAGCTCACCAGCCAAAGTCCAGCTGCCAGAGGAGAGCAGCCCCGCACAGAAGAGAGAGTCGGTTACTGGCGAGTCACACTGGCCTTCCCATGTGGCTTGGCACGTAAGCCTCCTAGAAGTTTGGGAATTAATACATGACATTAAACAAAAATAAATTACTCCCCTCACCGACTCATCTTCTAGCTCAAAACAAAGATAAAAGTCTACTGTTCAGCCATGGAGTAAAATCTGCTCTTCTAAATAGCTTGGGAAGCCCATTTCTTGAAAGGCAGTTATTATTTTAGGCAAAGTAGCTATGTTTGCTGCTTGTGGGTAAACCACAGTGTGTGAAAATGTCCTCTCATGCAGCTCCATAAATGTCTTGCTCACACTGGCCTGGACACTGGCCAGGCTGGGATGGCCGGACCCTGGAAGAGCAAGGCAGCTCCCCTGGGGCTGCCAGAGCATCCCTCTGCCACCTGCATCCCAGGGGCAGGGGCAGCTCCCCCAGGCACCCAGGGCATCTGTGTTTTCATGGGAGAGTCTCTGTGACAGCAAGTCACCCAGGTCTGCACACGAGTGCACTGGGCTGTGACAAGCTGATTTATGCCAGAAGAGTTGATTTATTATGGGTGATACAAACCAACTGCAATAAGGGCCTCATATCTCCAGGCTCACCGACTGCGGCTCAGAAGCTGCTGGTAAATGCCCCGTGAAACATTTATCTAGATAAAATAATGTTCAGCCGTCAGCAGATGAACTTCATTCACGTCCTCTGACTCCATAGCTTGCCAGACCTTGCACTGAGTAGAGTAACAGAGACACAAGTTGGCTGTTAAAAGGCTGAAGTCTACAGAAAAATTGTGCCCCTGCTGAAATGACTAGGACTTTGGTCCAGTTGATCTACTTTGGGTCTTCTCTTTTGTCTAACACTCTGCTCTGAGATCAACATCCCTGGCTGGGATGAGAACCAACCCAGGGAAAAAGGAATAAATGTAAGTGATCAACAACTCAACTCCCAAAGGCCGTTTATATTAACAGGGTTAAAATGGTGTCTCTTAGCTCTTTGCTTTCACTTAATGACTAGCATAACAATAACCCATTTGCATGTTTTTATTCTGCCTGAAAATTTTTGATTCAGCTGTTTCCACTTGTTAGGTGAAAGAATATCCCTGCAGTCACTGAAGACCCAGAGGGGCCCTCAGCAAAGAACGAAAGCACTCGGACAAGGCTGGGTGACTGCCCACCAGAGCCAGGGGCTCCAAGATCGCGCTCCATGGTGTTAGCACCATGGCAGCATTTACACCCATCATCATTTTTGAGTCATCTGGCCTTAACGTGTGACTGGCAAATGCAAACGTGGAGAGGAATTCTGAAAAAATGATCCCATGATGTCACGAGATGACACCACAAAATAGCCCTAAAGAAAAAGAAAGACTAGGCTGAAGTGAAGGGTTTGGGCCAGGAGAAGCACTGGCAGCCAGAAACTGCAGAAGGGCTGGGTGGAGTCTGTGAAAGCTGGGCTTTGCTCGCTAAATGCTGGCGATTTAGAGGAGAAACATGCTTTTTTCATAGGAAGCCGCTCAGCCCTCAAAGCTCCAGGGCGGCTCATGATCACTAAACCCTGCAACATAAACAGCCGCAGAGCCAAATTCATCCCTAGCAAAACACAAATTAATTTAACCTTATACTCCTAGAAATAAAGCCAGCACTTATCAGAGCCCGAAGAGACGCATTTGCTTCTTGAAGTCGTTCCCCCACCTGCAGCAGGGAGAAGCCAGGGAAAAGGTTTTGATGTTCTGCAAAACACTGAGATGAAGGCACAGGGGAGCGCCTGGCTGACGGGCTGCGGTTTGTCTTGAATTCTTGCAGCCGTGCCTGCAGATCCCCGGCATACACAGCACGGAGCTGGCTCATTGTGACCACGGGGAGAAAGGATAAATGGATTATTTTGGAGTGATATGTGCAGAGAACTCACGTCACTGGAGAATGCGGCTGGGCTATTTTTAATGTGCTGCTTCATTTTGCACCTGCTACCATTACAGAGTTGTTTTTGTTTCCATTAGAGCCACTTGTCTTGAGGAGTTTATAACTCCTATGAAACACGCAGTTCTGGGCTGGATCTTCATCCTCAGTTCAGGAGCAAAGATTTTGTCATTGAAAAACAGAAAAAGTTTAGCATGGCAGATTAAGGGCATATGGATTGGTCATCAAGGTGTCTTTTTAATAATTATACAGAGTTTTCATAATTGCAATTCCTGAACAGCAGTTTAACATCATCTCCTTTATTCATTCTGAAATGAAGCAACACAGGGTACAAGAACCTGTCCCTAAGGAGCTTGCAAAACCAAAATCGCATGAAGAGTCATTCTCAAGTACTTAATCAGCTGCAATATTGCAATAAAATGATGAAATAAGAGATAAGGAACCCCGGCCCTTTTTCCCACTCCCACCATGTGGAGGGCCAAGGGGAGCTTAGCATCTCTTTGAGAGGTCGGAGGCTGGTGCCTGGCACGGAGCTGTGCTGCCTGAGATCACACACTCCCAAATACCCCCGCAGTGCGGTGCTGGGGAAGAAACTCCGCTTCAGCAGGATGCCAGAGTCCTCCAGAGAAGCCAATGTAGAAACACCACCGCTTGCTCTCCACCACCTTCTCTGGTGAACACCAAAACTCTTTAGGTTAAATTGTCCTTATGTTGCAGCTTGATTGCACTGCAAGAACGATTGCAGGCACACCACAGCCCCTAACACACAGATGCCTACCAGTATCTTGTGGTATTTCCCCATCAGCCACCAAAGGCCAGGGCTCTGCAGATGCTCCCCACGGCCTGGTGCCGTGCCACATGTGCTCCGACGTTCAGCTAACAACAGAGAGCAACGCCAGCAAGCCACAGACAGCACTCGGAGAATTAATTGCAGGTGTTTCATTTCTGCCACAGACAGCTGGTGCCCTGGCAGCCAGTTAAACAGCTTTGAGGCATGGTGTGCTCTGCTGTGCCGTGAAGGGTTGGTCCAGGGGACACTGCCACAGGCCACCAGGCACCTTCATCGCTGCAGGGTGCACACCGAGCCTGTGGGACACCTACGGTTTGCAGGCTGGAGGACCTCTCAGTCCAAGCCCTGGCAACACTACCTTGCTCATGATTTTCCACCTTCTCATGTTTGAGCTCTCCTCTGGGTTGTTTTGCAGTCAGGATAACAGTGGGGAAGCTGCTTATACATCACCTCCATTGTGAATAGTCCTCAGGGAGTCTCCACGTCCCACACATTCCTGTCTGAGACCAGGGGCCAGGTGGCTGCTCAGAGCAGCTTCTCAGCCCTGCACCATTACCGACTGCCCACACAGGGGAAGCCAACCCAGGACTGCAATGAAAACAAGCCCTGGATGGGATTTTTGCCCTATGTGGCCCAGCATAAGTCAGAAATAATGATGCAAATCCTCAGTGCCAAATATATATTCAAGGGGACTGGCCCCATGTCTTCATAAATCAAGCCAAATCCCTAAATCTAAAGCATTCTGAATTCAAATCATGGGTTTGGGTTGTTCATCCATATTCATTTGGACAACAAAAATGCATTGCTTTCACCCTGAATATTAATTCAATTAATTCAGACTCCCAGATCAAATTTCTTTTGACAGCCCTTGCATACTCTCTCCTTCGCTTTCTGCAAATTCCTAGCCAGTGACTTTGCCAGCAGTCATCCCGCCTGGAGCAGAACCTCCAGTGCTTAACCATCTAATTGCAAACATTTCTGTCAGGAAATCACAATTAATTAGGCTGGTGATTGCAAGTTTGCACGGATTTGGAGTTTGTAAGTATTTCATCCAAACCATGTTAAGCTAAGGAGATGTCGCGGAGGCAAGCCAAGGGGGGCTGCAGGCTCCGCTCCTGCTGCATCCTAGTAAGGGAATCCTCACACTGCAGCAGTCCCACTGGGAGGATCAGGCTCAGGCCACCGAGTCCTTCTTATCACGGCTGCCTGCCAAATTCTTCTTAGGAATAAGTGTCACTTAGTGGTACCTCTATTTTCCTTCCCAATAAAATAATAATTTGGCAGTGCCTGAGATGATGATAGTAAATCAATGTAAGACAGCAGAGGTTACCGATAAATTCAACCTATTTATCAAGCAACGTCACTTAGCTATGTTAGCTGCAAGCGGACATAGGCTACTGTACTCTTAGTTTGCTTCAGAAAGTGAAGTAGGTAATGTTCTCAGGAACACAGGGAACAAGATGTCTCTTCATCAGAGCAGGGAATTGCTGGGGGCTTGCATACCAGTGAGACCATGGCCTGGACAGGCTGCAGCCTGTGCGTGAAGTAGGCATCCTCCCTACTCCTTCTAGCAGAACAACACATTTTGGACCACCCTGACGTGATTTGTTGTCCAGTACCTCAAGGCACTTTGATCCTCTCAGACTTTCAGGCACAACTCAGCACGGAGGCCAGATTGCCCTGTCCATGGACTATCCCAAAAATGTCCAGCAGATACACACTAGCAGATGGTTTCTCTGCTGTGCCACAGAAGGACTGTGAGGATGAGTGTCCCCAGAGATCTTGGTCTCCATCTCCTTTTTGGTTCTGCAAGGACATCCACCTGATTGCTGCTGAACCCCTATCCCCACTATGTGACTGTGGCACCAGGATGAAGACTCTATTGGAAATAAAGCCTGCAGTCTAAATCATATGTGCAAATCACTCCCTCTGTATGAGTTTTATAGTGTAGGACAGCAAGATTTCCCTTGAACTTGGGATGACAATTTTAATATAAGTCCCCCTCTTCTGCTTATGTTTTTCTTTCACTTCTTCTTACATTTTCCACTATATTATAGTGCTTTTCAAAGAGAGAACAAACAGGTTATCTTAAGAACAGACCACAGACTTGAAATCTGCCCTCTGTTTTCATAAAAAAGAAAAGTTTTCCAAGAGGATAATCATATTCGGAAATGATGTGACTAAATGTTATCAGGTTGTCATGGTGATTGCAGTCTTTTAAAAAATGTCTGTATTGTGGTTCACTAATGAGCAATATTTTAACTAAACCAAACACTATTTGTCTTTTCAAGTATTATTCATATGCACTACTGAATTAAATCTCTCTCTCTCTCTCTCTCTCTCTTTTTTTTTTTCCGTTGGAATACTGTTCTTTGTCTTATAAACACTGGAACGGCATTCAGGCAATAAACAAGAACAGAGATAACTTTGTCACCTTTGCTATATTTCATACCACTGTGTCCAGCTGAGTCTCACATTAACCCATCTGCAGAAGTAGATACCGAGCATCACATTGCCAGCAAAATTACTTGCCTAAGGTAGAACTTCAGACCTGTAGTTTCTGGTACTTGACATCGTGTCAGTCTCAACTCAAGTGCAATTCCCAACACAAATCTCACCGGTGTTAGGGTTCACATTTGCATGACTTGCAGAAGACAGGCTGCAACGCTGAAGCAATGTATGTGTTGAGCTGGTTCTGAATTCAACCCACCCTTACTAGCTCAAGCTTTTAAAATGCACCTTCCCAGCCCCCTAGACCCTATGTGGTGCCTGAGGGAGCTTTTCTTCTCCTAAATGGGCGCAGAAATGGTAGAGATGCAAGCACATTTAGGCACTCATGTATATTTCAAGACACAGTCTGCATTTCAGAAACCCTTTGGATTTCAGAGCTCTTTGCAGAGGCTCCCCTAAACCAGTAGCTCAACCCAAGAGGACACAAGGGTTTTGGAGGGACAGTGAGGTCACGCTGGAGGGAAGAAGACATCTGAAGATATCCTAAGAGGGACAGTGAAAACCTTTGAGAGTCTAGATGTCCTTTGAACCTGAAACTGTGCTGTCCGAGGTTCAGGCTTGAACAGGACCTTTATTGCCCTCAGAGCACTCTCCAAACCCTGCGCTGACAGCGTAAGTAGCTTCAAACGATGCAGAGGATAAGACAGAGCTTGGCCCTGTCCAGACAAACGTCAGTCGTAAGTCATGCTTTTGCAAAATAATTTCAGGTGGTTCTCTGATATTTTTGTGAAATGCAAACTATGTTTATGTTCCTGATTCTTTGGACAGAAGGCAAGATGAAAACCCCAACAGCTACAGTCCTCCCTGGAGCCTACTCCTGTCCAAGATCTGCAGGAACTCCACGATTTCACCTATGTCCCCTTGCAAAACAAGTTGTCTGGTAGGGGATGAGAGGGCTGAAAATACACAGTTCAGATGTTCCTTGTTCCGTCCCACTGATGACATTATTGCATACGCTTAGCCACTGTATTGCATGCCCTTCCTCCGCTGTTCACACTAGCTTCCCACTGGCATTCCCATTAGTTAGCTCTTCAAGCCTGCTAAAGGAAGACAACATTGACTGGAACAGAATGAGTAGAAATTGAATTAGCTAGTCTTCCCAGGCATTCTGCAACTTTTGTTTATAGAGTTGTTTAATATCATGACTCATTCACTTTATTTTTGTTCAGTGAGTAATATTTTGTGCTTACACGTGTTTTCTTTTTGTAACATGCACGGCTTCATAACATTTCTTTTGAACACAGAATCTCCTTTTTTTAAACTTTGCTCTACTTAGAATTTAAACACATAAACTCCGCTATTGAAAACTCATCATTAAGTAATGGTGCCTAACTATTCTCAATATACGTTTTGTGTGTCGAAAGAACTCTCCCCCTCCTGTTATATTTCCCCTGTCTTCCCCCACTGCAAGGAAGGCTATATTTAGTTGGAGATTTAGGTTGATCTGCAATTCCCGCTGCAAATTCCTTTCCATCAGCAACTATAGCCAGAAGGTCTGAATAAGGGAAAGGTCTGCAATTCAAGCAGCGCACCGAGAAGCTTCCTGTTTCCCTGGATTTTCAGGTTTGCTACTGTTTGTGCAGAGCGGCTGGTACTAGATTCTGCAGACTAAGTGGCTGTTAACTCATCCGTGTTCTGGCACTGGCATCAGACTCCGGTGCAAAACATTGTCTGGTTGATGGCCCTTCCAGAAATATAGGCAGCGAAAGCAAGAAAAGCATGTCTGATCCTGAAATATTTCCAGAGCAAAGTGTCAGAGAGGATAATGCTGACAGGACTGGCAATCTCTCAGAGAAGGAGAATGAAGTAGAGGAGAGCAGTTTGTAAATCACTGCTGAGGAAAGTACGGTGTGGGGAGAGCTCTGTACGTAGAGCCCTGCTTCAAATGCAGGCAGGGAAAAGAGAAAGAAAAACATCACAGACATGTGCTAGGTTTTCTCTAAGCTTTCCAGTAGTTCCTGTTCCATAATGCTTGTCCTCCTGGCCTCATTTATGCCCAACCCTGAAAGCTCCTTCTCTCTTGGCTTTTACCCGAAGTAAAAAGAATCAGTGAGGAGCAGCCTTCACTTCTTCCAGGAGCTGCACAGCAGAGCCCACGTGTTGCCTGTTCCCAAAGAGCAGCCCAGTCTGGGAGGAGAGCCTTGCCTGGGGGCTTTGGAGACCAGGGTTCAATCACCTACTAACCACAGACATCCTGGGCACAGCCTGTAAAATGCAAGCCTTTTATTCATCTACCTCTTAGGCATGTTGAGAGGGTAAATATTTTAAAGCCCATGAGACGCTCAAATGTTAAGGTTCTGGGAAGCATGTAGTACTGGAGATTAGGTGGGTTTGCTACCTTATTCCTCTCCAGACTCTAAGATTTCCATTTTGCTAACTACTTCACTACAATTCATGGTTTTACCCACAGCTGAACTGTCAAAAATATCCAGTCTGGATACTTTCAGTCTCAGCTGCATTTTAACACTTTAGCATTTGTTAAAATGAAGCCAAACACTTGCCTACCTAGTTTGGATGAAGTCAGTGTATGTGTGAAATGAACATGATAAAGACTGTAGTATGGAGTATATCCAATAGTTGACTTTTTTGTCAACCAAGAGAAACAAGATGACTGTATAAGAAAGTTATCTCTAGAAGAATAATAAGGGCTGAGATGCAGTGAAAAGATTAGCTAAGATTAGCTGCACTTGTTCAGCTACAAAACCTTACTTTGTGGTATTACATTCATGTCAGTAATTGTAATAACGACTGCGAGCCTGAACAAAAGCCAGACGATGTTGATCGTGTCTTTCGTGGAATTCAGTAGGCTCAGGAGCATGCCATACATTTATAATTTTTTTCCCCTTGCTTAACATTTATAGGCTTGTGTCCAAACTTCTTAGGTGTTTATCACAAGAAGCCAAGTTTTCTATCAATGTCCACAAAGAATATCCATGTTGCTGACCTGAAGGGCTCACTTTCCATAGGTCCAGGCATGGAAGGAGCTTTAAGGGTCCTTTGAAATGATGGCTGTAGGTGTCAGACCTATCTTTTACTTTTACAGCATGTGCTGACCAAACAGTGCTGCCACTGGCTTCCATATCTCTCTATAATTTTTGTTTCCTCTTCCAGGCCTTCTGTTATGTCTTATCATTTCCCTATCTTTGGTCTTCTGAAGTTGTATAATTTATAGTTGACACCTCAGCAATGTGTAGTGGTGTTGCCACAGAGATATATACACAGAACATGTTTTTGCTGCCTCATTCATTATACTAAACAAACAGTTTTGATAGCGATCTTCTGTTCATAATTATATACTTCCAAATATCAAACAATATTTTGTCTAATGTCTAGTAATCACAATAAGTATAGCTAATTGCCTTTGCTCTTGTTCTTGCCCCAAACTTCCTGCATTAGTAGCATTTATTTATAGAGGCTATGTAATAAGTGCACTGCACTGATTGAAATGTTGGATATGTTTCAGTTACTGTTTATGCTTTACTATTTCTTCTTTCTTGGTAAATTAGAGACTGGAAAGTGTTGGGGAGTTCAGCTTGATGCAGTTATGATGACTTCCTAATGTTCATTTCTCTTCTTATTATGTCTGCATCTGTTGTTCGGGTTAAAAGACCTAGTAGCAGTGATAGGCCCTTTCCAAAATGATGGAGCCAAACACGTTCAAACTATGGGGAAATTTGGTCCACATCCAAATTTCACAGCTTGGATTTATCTCCATAATGAACCAAACCAACACCCAAGATATGAACAGCCTTGAACTCAGATCCCAGATAAGGACGTGGTGTGTAAATTCTTCTCTTAAAGCTCAGACTCATGATCTTTTCAGAGAGGGGCTTTCCTAATTTTAGATATTACTGCCTATCTCCTCTTTGCGAGTGCCGTTCAGTGGGAGGTTACCATGTCCTCCGCTGAGCCAAGCGAATGGCCTTCGTGAGCTAATCAGCTTCAGCACAGAGTCAGCTGAGTTACTTTGAGCCTCTGTAGAAAGTGGGTTGAGCTAAGCTGGTGGCTTTGCCCAGACTTGATTTCCATTTGCAGGATTGGGCCCTGCTGGGGAAACAGTTACCTCCAGTGCTGGGGCAGTGGCTAATGCCTTATTTCGTCAACTGCTTCAGCCAGACCTGCAAGAATGCCTCTGCCTACATCCCTTGGTTGTGCTCGCTACTGTGCCATCAGCTTACACCAAAGCAGAATTTTGTCCCGTCTGTGACTGACAGCGGACCAACTGACAAAAACCAGTCTATTTGTATCTCTAAGTGTATTTGTATGATTCCTTTGTGGATGCTTTTTACATGAGTCAGCTTCTGCAAAAGGAAAAACACTGGTTTCACCAAGAAAATACAAAGGTTTGTTTTCAATAATACAAAATGTCTCCCCACTTAATTATTTCTGAAGAGCTCAGACATATGAATAAAGGGCCTAATAAGGAGCTGCTGCAACTGGCGTGTCCCTGGGACTGCTCAAAAAAAGCGAGTAGGATCAGGATTTGACCTGATGGTATGACTGCTAGCATTCCTGTAAATTCCAGTTGCAATTCCTCTTTCACAAGAAACTTTGCTTTTCCCAAAGAAGTCTGTCTGGTGTTTTATTTTTGTGTTTGGGCAGACTGGCTTGTTGTCTCTGGCTTCGCAAGGCATGCCGAGGTGGAACAGACAGAACATCAGCTCTAGGGGAAAAAGAAATGGTCATTGCTTCAGAGTAAGCCTCCTGCCTTTCGTCAGCTAATGTCCTACCTCTGGTGCTTGGTAGAGAGTTATTTTTTTCCCACCCACTTAGGCCTTGATGGAAACTAAAGGAAAACAAAATAAATTGTTATATACCTGGTCTGTAGATCATTGTGTCCTTCCCCTGCTTAGTAAATGTTTCTTTAATTGGCTTAGTTAGCCCCCCCTCACCTTTCAGCACTTCAGAAATGACTCTTTGAAGAGAGCCATGTACAGAGATTTAGTTGACATTTAGTGACACTAGGCTCTACAGTCTCCAAAATATGACTGATGTCACTTGCTATGTTCCCTTGGGTCTCTGGGGACAAAGTCACTCTTACCCTGAAGCATGCATTGACAATCTCAAGATAACACTTCTTTGACAGAGTCAGGGGCCCTGTTCCAGGGTCTAATGTAATCTCTAGAAAGTTTCCAATCTGGGCATTGTTTGTTATTTATATTTCATATCTGGATCCTGTGTTTGCCTTGTGGTGATTTTAGTATGAAATTTGCTAATAAGAACAAAATCCATATATTTTTCTGCTGGACGTATGTACTGAGAAGTCTACGGTCAGATGGAGGAAACCTTGTTCAAGTTGAACAAATTCAAATGAACCTAGGAAAATTATCGCAACCTGTGCTCTTATTCTGCAAACAAAGCCGCCAGCACTGAGAAGACTGGGGGTAAGGTGTGAATGAAACTGAAATATACTTTAACTAAATAAACCCAGAAAACACACTCTTAATTTTTAAATACCCTTCACAGCACCAGGGAAAGAACTCGTACACAGAAGAGAGATACTCTTTGGGTTGTTCCTTAGCCTCACAGGAAGGGGTGGCTTTATTAATTTTGCTTTTATCCATTACTTAATTTTATTTTCTTTGCCCAGACACAAATCCGTGGAGACAGGGGAGGGCGAGCTGCTGATACCCCGCTCACCATGAGGAGGGCTTTGATGCCAAACTTGTCACGGCTTCGGGGACAAGGGGAAGACCTGTCAAGTGGCTCCTGTCTCGGACTCGCCTCCACGAGGCCTGGCTCCTGCTGCCTGCGGCCAGCTCCCCGTGACCCCAGCATCACACCGCTCTCACCCCTAATCCCCCTTATCGCTCGGACAGCGTGCCATTGAATGGGCCTGGGGGTGCCACTGGCTGGGTGGGCATCCCTGCGGCACAGACAGGACCCAGGCAAGGTGGCAGCATCCGCAGTCCTCTCTCCACCTCCAGTCCTCCAGCATCACGGCTTTTGCCCTGCTCGGGAGGAGAGTGGGACAAACCCACCCACTGGGGAGCACCCCACTGGGCTGTCCCACAGCTTGGAGGGCTTGAAAAGCACCGGGGAGCGGGTCCCCCCCGCGGGACCGCCCGGCATTCCCCCCGCGGTGCCCGGGGGCACCCGAACGAGCCGGGGCGCGGCGCCCACCCGTGGCGTGGCGTGGCGCGGCGGGAGCTGCCGGCACACGAGGGCGCTCGCAGCAGGGCTCAGCCCCCGCTCCGGCCGCCCAGCCGGCTTTGCGAGGCACGGCTCCTGCCCTCGCTTTTCCTCCAGGCTCCCAGCACTTTTTTTTTTTTTTTT
>VXAA01003470.1:402250-447227 GCA_013399115.1 Anseranas semipalmata
AAAAAAACCACGGGTGCATTTGAATCATCAGGGAAATTAACTTCCAGGTCAGAAAAAGAGCTTGGGCCATCTGGTAATTTCAGATTTGGAGTCAGAGCTGAAGCATCGCGGTGTGTTGTTGAGAATTTCTAACTCAGCAAACTGGCTGGAACCTGGTGGGAATATTGGGGTCAGCAGTAGAGAGGCCACGAGGAGAGCGTGAGTCATCTGGGACTGCAGACAGGAGAGGGCAGCTGCCAAGTGAGTGGGAGCTGCTGCGGAGGTTTGCAGGTCTCCCACAGCTGAAATCGGTGGTGCTTGGTACAAACAAGAGCACTTTCCTCTGCGTGAATGTTAATATTTCCCAGACAGACAGTGGGAGCTGCACGGAAAAGCTCTCCACCTTGCCAGCTATTAGGGCCTCATCCTGCAAACATTTATGTGGAAGACACTATTTATGGAGGCCACTGGGATTAATAAAGCTACTCCCTTGTCCATAGGAGATGAGGTCTCCCAGCAAACTGCTTTCATTCCTGGTGGACTCCACTGGCTTCATGGCTGTTTAAATCAGAGATAAACATTCCCCTTCTCTTCTGTGTTCAAAGACGCTTGTAATCATCCAGAACAACTGCATCCATTAAAGATGGCACAAGAAGCCTTGGCTTTGAATATCTTTCCCTTGTTTTCTATTTTAATACTTGATTATCTTTGTCTGGCCATCAGCGTGATAACAGTATACCAGTTTATTCTGTAAATATCTTTTCATCTTCCCAAAGAGCGCTCGTTATTTATGACTAGCAAGAAAACCTTTGCCTCCAATGGCAGAAGGAGAATGTCTCTTTGTTTAATTACCATGTATAGTTAGCTGCATGGTGATTGGGATAAAATAATTCACTTTCTATTCCCAGAAGAGTCTTCCTAAGTGCCTTGGGAGGAGAGGGGGAGGCTGGCAGATGAGTGTAATCTCAAGAAGCACACTGTAGTGGAATCCAGCACTAGGAGCCAGATGGCAAGTTTGCACTGAATAGCACATTTTTTTTAATAGCTGTGAAAGTTCTCTGTCTGCACATGGCTTTGCTGAATGACAGCAGAGAGTACTTTTAATTTATCTGGTGTTACACTTAGGTTATTCCTTCAGAAGGTTTCCCTTGTTTTTCACATAAGATCAGGGCCCAGTTTCAGTACCAAAGCCAATATTTAAATATCTGTGAAAGTTCAGAAAGGCAGAGAGGGCAAAGGTGTGGGAGGAGAAATACTGAAAAAATGAGAAGAGAAAAATGAATTTACGAGAGTGCTAACAGCAAGCAGCACCCTGGCCTTGCTCTGTACAACCCTCTGAAAAGTGCCTTCATTTGTGCAGTTCTCATGCAACACCCATTGAGTGTGTTGGGATTTGCACACACATTTTCAAGGATAGAGATGAGAGCCTGAGCCAGTTAATCATTTCTCATCTTGCTTTAAAATATAGTTGCAGTCATAAATGCTTTCTAAAGAATGTTGCCATAACAGTATATATACAAGCTGCTTGTTAGCTTGGTTCTGAAAGCTTCATTATGGTATTAGCTTCCACTTGAGATCTAAAATGTATTTTCCATCCATGAAATAATGGAATTCTGGGCAGCCCTAGATTTTGAATTTTTAGACTCTAGGCAAGCATACAAAGTCTCAAAAACCCCATGCATGAACATGGTCTCTGAAAGTCTATTTCATCCACAACTCTCTCTTTGAGCATGTAGAATCACCCGAGGCAAGAATGGAAGATGAGACAAACCCTGTCCCCATCTTCAGGCACCCACCTAACTGGCAACATTCTTCTGGGCAGAGATGATAGCAGAATTTGCAGAGACCATGGAGAAAACACACAATTTGAGTACCATGGGATAGTCCTGTGGACTTTCACAAAGTGCTGTAAAACAAGGAATCAGGACTAAGAATCAACAGCTACATTAGATCTCATCTGGAGTGGATATACGTGCCAAGCATCCCTGGGAATTTGGCCTGCTGCAATAGCTGTGTATTGCTCTGAATGCTTCTGGTGCAAATCTTGAGTTCCTCTGCCTGAAGTCAGGCAACCCATGCAACTCCTGTGCTTTTGGCCACTTCTTTGAGTGGGGCAGAGCCCTGGGTCCTATCTTGCTTGTGTAACTTGAACTTATCCTGCGGGGATCCAATTATTTATCATTCTGCACTTTGCCTAGCCATTTCCATCACAGCGAAGAAAGTACAAAGTTGGTGGAAGAGTTACCATACCCTTGTGGGAGTGTAAAGCATGTTCTGGTTCAAATGGCTGCACATGGAAATAAAGAAACGAATGGGTCCATGTTTGATTGCTGACATGCTTGGAGGTCTGGTAACAGAGGTGTGACTCTAAATCACATTACTTACTGTGTGCCAAGCACATTTATCAGCATGAACCACTGAGTGTGGGAGAATTCTGAAACTTATAAAATACAGTTTTGGAGTTACAGCAGCTAAAACAAAGTCCATGTGTTGGCTATTTTCTGACTCTGTGGCTTTTTATTTTGTCATTGAACACTGACTGCCCTGCCCTTACAGAAAAGAACACAAAAGACAAATGTCCTTCTTTCATACTTTCCAAACTTTTTCTCCTTGTAAGCATAAGGGTCATTAAAAACTGCAGGCAAAGCTTTGCTTCATTGGTATGGTTTGCACTACACCTAGCACAATGGGTCCCAAGTCAAACCCATGATAAGCACCCAAGAATAGGAGCTGCGGCTGAAAGCATCTTCAGCCACAGCATTGCTGATGAGATGGCACTATCATGTCTGCCTCATCTTAGATAGGGCTGTCCACATGTATTTAAAGAGTGGAATTTAATCCTTTGCAAAAGGATGTCTTCAAAATAGGACTTGTTGTGTCTTATCTGAGTCACAGACATTGTTTTGGCTTTCTGCATGGGGGTCAATCCTACAAAGTCATCACTAGAACAGGCTGAAATGTTTTGTATTATTTTTACGGAATAGTGCCTGGGGAGAATGGGAAGTAAAATATTTGTTTCTTCCAAAAAATCAGGGTATTTTTCAATGACACACACCATTTCTGTTTTCTCTTTTCATTTTGTTTTTCAGTTTCTACATTTTGTGCATGTTTTTGCTTCCCATCTTTTGCAAAATTCCCATGGGAGCATAGAGGAAAGTGTTAAATAAAAGGCAGAATTTACTTTCTGTGATGCTTCCAGCAGTCATGTTCCTTATCTGAGTCAACATTTTCTTTTCCAGGATATTTAATTCTTCTAATATGGGAGTCATTTTCCTGAAAAAAAAAAAAAAAAAACACAAACTTTAACAACAGAAAACATAATTGGGTCAGCTCAGTGCGGCTACATGCAGTAATAGCCAGACCAGTGATGATGTAAAATCATCTTTTTCCTCTTCTGTTTGAAGACCGTGCATATTCAAGTCATACTTCATTGACAATCAATAAACAAGTTTTTACTGCTGTCAGCACTACAGAGCCAATGCAGCGCTGAGAGGGAGCTGATAGCTGTACTGACTCAGCCACTCTTCAGACAACACTCAATTCATTTCTGAGTGCAGAATCTTTTTGACTATTACACTGAGAGATCAAATAAGGAACCCCACTAACCTGCTTTCGCAGATTTTTATCATGTTTTCGAGTTCCTTGTCAGCCATTCCCACTTCTGATGTACAAATAATCACAAGCTGAGCTCAATAACTTCTCCTGTCTGACACAAAACCTCCTGAAAGATGTCCAGTCTTGATCTGATGACATCAAGCTTTGGAGCATTCACCAGTTCCCAGAGTAAAGCGTTCCAGGGACTAATCACCCGTGCTCTTGATAATTGGTTTCACTAACTTGGGATGGTTTTAAAGCACATTTTTTCTGATTCCCCAGCCCAGCACAAAACCAAGCCAAATCATGTGAAACAGCCCAGCTCCATCTGAAGGTGCATTCTGAAGATCCTGACTTGAAAGGATCTTCTCTTTCACATCTGAAATTTTTTATTTGAGATGGAATTTCTTATAAATCTTCAGCTGCTTTGCTAGCTGATTACACCTTCAGCTCAGGTCTAATTGCTTCTACTTTTGCTCAGAGGCACAAAAATTGCATCAAGATAAGTATCCTAGGAAATGTTTAAAAGATCCTAATGTGTATGGTCAGAGCTGCCCTACTTGCAGACAGAGATAATCTAGCTGTCATGGACTAATGAACTGTAACCTGGAATTCTGGTTGATCCTGTCACCCTTGGCCAAAATAATCCAAGGAGGGACGTGACGCATGTTGAAATCTTGTTTTGAGAACTGGACATTCGGATATCTTCCAGGACTGCTCTCAAGGTTGTATTGTACTCACATTAAAATTGTTTGGGAGAATTTAGAAAAACTTAACGATGGAGGACTAATGCCTGGGCTCTGCTGTGCACCAAATAGTAAATGCAGAGGCAATTTATGCCCCTTGCAAAGAATCCACTTAGACCTGGACTTCGTTGCTACAGTGCATACTCTCTTGTTTTAGTATTTACAACCCTTTGACAGGGTGACTTTTTTGCTTAATGTTAGGCATATTCTTACGTTTCATTTCCTTTTCCATTGTCTTTTGAATCAAATGTGGCAGACTTTAGTTTTTGTTTGGCTGAAAGGGTTGTTCTTTTTTTTTTTTAAATAAGCATTTTCCATTTATTTTATTATTTCTTCCCCTGGGAAGCAATATTTGGAACCATACAGGAAATAATATTTTAACAAGCATTAAGTTGCAGTCTGAGAGCACAGAGAGAACATGATGCAGGAGGGGGAAAAAGTGGCTGCAATGCACCATCCTGTAGTGCTTTTTGTAACAACACCTATACTGTCCAGTTGTTCCTCCCCTGAAAGATGAATTCTCATGCTTCTCTAAATGAAAACCCAGGGAATTGTTAGTTCAAATCAAACAAACAGTCAGTGAAAGCACTAGAAGTCATTGCAAATGAGTGAAAACTGAATTTAAATCTATATTCATACCTGTCAGCTCTGGCATATCACACAACAAAGCAGAGGCATGCCGTGTTTCCATCAGATGTCACGTTTTGCCAGCTTGTTATGGGCTAGGGACCTTGCAGCTTCGGAGCTATGCTGCGAACCAACAAGACGAGCTTTCAGTTTGGTAGGAAACGGCAGCAGCGCCAGCTCTGGGGCTGCTTCCTGCCTCCTATGGTTCTGTGTTTGTTCTGCTGCCCAGGCTACATGCCTTGTCAGGGAAGTTCGATGGGAGGAGATATCACCTCTGAGTGTAGCTGGCATGTGACATTTACCTGCTTTCCATAATGGGGTGAAAACATTTTAGCCAGCTAAAAGGCTAAAACAGCTTTAGATGTGAGTGAAACAATTTTACAGGGCAGAAGAAAAGATCTCTGATGAGCTCGGGAGAGGGCAGATGACTACCAAGCGGTGCTCCACGTGCCGGCACCTCAAACTGTTTGCAGCCAGCAGCCCAGTTAACACTCGGAAATAAAGCTGGAGAGGAGCAGCTTCATCCTGTGGCTGTGCAGCTAAATCAGAGATCACAGCCCACCAGGCAGGGCTGTCCTTCAGACTGGAGCAGCGCTGGGCACAGTACTGATGGGGGCATGGGTGGTGGGTGAGCCAAGCTGGTAGATGTTTTTCGAGGTGCTTAAGAGTTGCCTGCCCTGAGAAGTACCTGGGAAAACACAGATTGTCATCGAATAACAGGGAAATCTAAAAACTGTTGAACTATTGATTGGGTCTTGCCAGACATTTCAAAATAGAGGACCCAGGACTGAGCCCAAAGGACTGACTTCAGACGTCACCGTTAGCAAATAATAATTGCCCTGGAAGCTGATGCTGATGAAAATAAAAGTAACTTGTTTGCTACCTCCAAAGTGCACAGCAACAATGACAACACCATCTTGTATTTCCATTGTGAGCCTGGTGACTCTTGACACCGGAGTGGAGGGTCATTTAGGGGCAAGACAAATTTTAAATGACAGGAAGAAAACTGTATTTAGCAATTGCACCAAAGTGGTGAATTCAGCAGTTCACCAAAGAGTCAAAATGAAGTTAATGCCTGAGCATGCTTCTTGGCTCTTTTCGAAGGTAGGAGCAGGTAAGCAGGTCTGCCTTTGAGGAAAACACCCACATTAGTGGGATAGGATCTCTACAGAGAGCTCCTGAGCACAAAATATGTGATCGTTATTTCAGTGGATCTACTTGCAACAGATTTTTCCTGTTTACAGCTGAGCACCCAAATTGACAGTGCATCTGTAGTAAACACAAAGAAAATCTCTCATCCAGATTTGCAAAGCACACACTGGTATTATGGATGCCGTACTATATCCTCCTGCTTAAAGCACAATATGCTTTATCTCAGATGCTACTCTGTGTTGTTGTAGGCAGATATGGAAAGGTGCAATTTTTCCTCCCTGTTTTTTTTTTTTTTTTTAACTTAGAAATAAAATATGCCACACCATATTCCTAAGGTTTGTATTTGATACCTGCTGAGTAAACACAATGCAATGATGCCATTTCAGCAATTTAAACACCATTATCACAGGTGCTGATTGCAGCTGATGATGTTATATAGCCTAGCAATGCCTTGCTACGTGCTCTTTTCTGCCCTTAAATTCTGTACATAGTTTGAATTGTTTTGTCCCCTTCCCTGTTAGGAAGGAATTGCATCTCGGAGCCTTCAAAGCACGCATTTCCTAACTGCTTCTGGCTGCTCCTAGAGAGCAGCTGCTGAGTCAGCCCTTCAGCCCTTTTGCTCTTAGTGGCATCTGTACCTCACATGGCGCCTGTAGGTCTGTGCGGCTGCTGCTGCACTGCTGCCCTGGGCTGCCTCCGCCGGCTCCGCAGCTGCGGGATGCACGCAGTGCTGGGGACCCCAGCCCAGAGGCACCCCACCTCTGGGTGGCCGGCGGTGCGGATGTGGACACAGAGGGACACAAAAGGCTTGGGCATCCTCAGGGACCATGATTTTAGAGCATCCAGGCACACCAGAAAGCCAGAGATTTTCTGTCCATAAATGAGAGTTTGCACTGATCTTGCAATGTCAGACAAGTGAACAAACAGTGCGCGCTTTGGCTTTCCAAGCTACAGCACACTTTATTGCAGGACTGGGGCTGTGTATAGAAGGGATTGTGCCTTTTAGGACAACTTGTCGAAGGTCTGTTACTCGGAGTGACCTCATCCTGCAGGAAGCCGAGGCCGTCCTGCACTTCCAACTCTTGCTTCGCTGAACCTTTTGCATGAGTCAAAACTGGTGAAATGGTTATGCTGGAGCAGGAGTACAAACATAATGCATCTTCTTACCTGTGTAAATGGGTCTGTGTGAAGGAACCAGACCACTTAGCCTGTCACAGTGGTGGTGTGCAGGTACCACTCCTCACTGGGGACACAGCCCAGCACTCGCAGCAGGACTGGTGGGGCAGTGCCCCACTGAAGCAATGCAAAGGAAAAGGGTGAGATGGGATAGCACTGTAGGCATGGCTGGTAACTGTGGGGATGCTCATCAGTTCATCTTGCCAACATTTGTTGAAGCCAGCAGGACTGCTCACATGAGCAAAACCAGGCTTTTTGTTGGGTCAGGATGAAATACGACAATGCAAAGAGCTGTTCAAAACCAGTAGTTATATTGAATAACTTACTGATGGGAAGAACCATCCTGAAACTAAACAGTTTGTGTATTTGTAACCAGGAAACATTAAAATAAAACGTACATGCAGCAAAACTCAAGCTAGCTGTAGATTTTGCAACTACCAAAGGTTTTCAAAGAATACAAAGTGAAAATGGAACTTCAAACCCCTCTGCAGTTGACATTGGTGTGAAGGAATGTATCATTGGAAGGCAACTCTGTAAATGAGAGTTTGTAATCTATCATATTTCCATAGAAAACTTTATCACATTTCATATTTGGCATATATAATTTTAAAAAATCACATTTTAAATGTTCCATTTTAGTTTTTGAATGTTCCATAGTTTTATGTTCATAAGCCATGTGCTAGTAGCTAGCCTTGGGAGAAGCCTTTTTAGTTCTTTACAATTTGCTTTGTGGCCAGCACAATAAGTCTGCCAACGAGAGTTTCCACTGCCCAGGGAGTTCACACTGGTGACCCTTTTAGGAAAAACAGCTAGCTGTTCCTAATTTCAGGACAGAATTGATAGGTGCTCTGCATGATGAGCCTTGTTCAAGTCACAATTTATAGCAGGCATGTTTGTATTATATTGAGATTCACATTAATGTGAAACAAAAACAAAAACAAAAACCCACACTCATTTTTGTGAACTCTTTTTGCTTCCAAATCCCTGGGGTTGAAAAATCCACGTAATCAGTGACTGTTCACTTTAAAAATACTTCTTGAGGAGGAGGAGAACTAGATCCAAGAAAAGAACTCATTGCAAATAACTCATCTAGAGGGCCTGGCTTATTCTGTTTGTGAGCTGTCAGCAAACAAGTGATGGTATTTTTAAGAGCCTTTATTCAAAATTATTGTCTGTATGATTTTAAGAAACTCTGGTCTGTATAAATGTTCACAAATGGTTGCTTATATTCTACTGCTGATTCTTACTACTTCAGATTATTATTCTACTGCAGATCCAAGATTAGATCTCATTAGTTCAGCTAGATATTTATAGCTCATTCCACCAAGCCCAGGTTAGGAAAAACTAAATATCACTGCTTTATTTTACTGTGATTGTCAATATATGTGAATTAAAAATTGTCTTTGCACCAACAGTGTCTTAAAAAATTTACTGTTTCAGTATAGGCTTCTACTCATTAGCTATATGTTAAGCTATTAGCATTGAATAAATGCAGAAGCCACAAGAAAAGGTGAACACAACCAAACCCCCGTTTTATTCATTCAAGGTAATTTTTAGGTACTCAGGCAGCTCGGATGATAAAAACGAGGGCACATTGTTTCTGTATGATGTCATTCATGGATGCCTGGCACTGAAAAACTGACGTCTTATCATTGCTGTAAGAGTGTTCAGCCTGCTGTATCACTCAGTGGGCTGAACACTCTGACACGAACAGTGGGACGGGCAATACCCGGGTCACTGAAGTCACTCTGCATGACCCAGCTGGGAAGGAGAGCATCTGGTCTTATAAACCAGATGTTTTGAAATCATACAAACTAGTAATTTCAGCATTATGTACATAATTAATATATAAGTGATGTTGGAATTACTACAGTTATCCTTTGGGAAAATCTTACACCACAGGAATCATGAGTTTGGCCGCATGAGGACAGATCCTCCAGACTTGGAAGTGGGCATTTCCTCCTTTGTAGTTAGAGAACTAAGTTTTGAGATCTCTATTTCTACTTGTTTGGATAAAAGGAATAACATGATTTCAACAAAGACCTTTGGATTCATCACGTCATTTTTTCTGCCTAAGTGATGAATTTTGTTCTATGAGGATTGAAAGGTTCCAGTTTTTCATGTCTAGCTGAGAAATGAGGATTTCTAACTCCTTCATTATTTGGTCATGATTTGGGCTCCAGGCCTATCAGTCCCTCAGCTGCAATCATGTGGTATAAAAATGCATTCAAAGAATGAGGGCTAGATTCTCAGACACTGGAAAAATGATAACTCCATTTGACCTCTGGCTTTTGACACCTATTAAGCAAAATGCTGTCCTTAGTTACCCATCTGTCTCTCTAAAAGGGTTTGAGGGTTTTGAAGGCCATGAAGTAACACTAGATATACAGGTAGAGTAGAAAGCAAACCTCCACAGTAGGAGTGTGCTGTCTTGCAGCCATGGATTTTCCACTTCACACAATCATGTATGTATGAGACCTGTTAAAAACCCCTCCGGACTTGCTCTTGATACAAATTACTTCAGTTCACCTGGGAAAAGACAGTATCACACATGAGCAAAGCTTTCTGATTGAACCCGTTGTGATTAATCAATGAAAGAGCGAGTGTGAGGAAGGAGCCAAATGCTCTGGCACAACCCCACTGGGCTACCGAGCTGATGAACTGGGGGAAATGGCCAGTGAGTGAGGAGGTTTCTGCCCACACCCTTGTCCTGGTGATTTATGGAAAGGAGGTTTGAGGTACAGACAGGAAATGCTGAAGGACAAGAAGGAAAGATTACCCAATGCAGTCTGACTAATGGGTCTACACTGCAGCACACACCAAGGATCAGCCTTGCAGAGGGGAAGAGGATGACGTTTGGTATTTGCAAGCTTCGTGTTAGCAACTCAGCCAGCCCTTCTTCACACGGCAGGGCTTTCTGGTCACGCAAAGGGGGACTTTGCAAACAAAAGGGTCTGGAGCGGTGTCTGCACGTTTGGCCACTGAGAATGGCCTTATTTACGTGGGCTTCAGTTGTTCATATGGCTTGGTACACAGAGACCACTAGAAAGAGACAAAAGCAAACGTTACTGAAAGCAAAAAGAGAAAGTCCGGGGAGTCTGGGGTGAGGGTAGGTCCCCGGACCTTCTGCCTTTGAGATGTAGGGCTTACCAAACTTGACTGAAGACTCACCTCAGAGGTTTGCAAGGATGGCCACATGCTGTGCCAAGCACCACCTTCCGCTGTTGAGCTGGGCAAGCAGACCTCACTGGTTTTACTAGAGTGGGAATCCCCCACCGAGCATCCTCCTCCCCCCAAGAACAACTGAAGAAAGGGAAGCAAGCCGTACCCACAGCGGCATGGAGCAGCCCCCCACGCGCGCTGGAGATGAGATATTTCACAGCCGGCCTTGCCTCGCTCAGACCCTCTGGGCTGCTCTGGAGAGCGCCGCTGGAGCCCGGGGCCTCTTGGCTGGGCTGGCGGGAGCGCAGGCCGGTGCCTGGCTCCCCGCTCGCCACCTCGTGCCCCTGGCCAGGCCACCGGCCCTGCCCTCACACCGCGGCCCTCGGGGAGACCCTTGCACTCTCCTGCCTGCGGTGGTAGTCCTCGGCCGAGAGCGCTTTTTGCTTTGCTAGAGATCAAAGGCAGTGAGAATAAACATCTCCGTCTTCCCTCCTAACATATCCAGCCTAATATGCGTGGTATTTTTATTGTGGAAGGGAGCGATTTGTAAGACGAAATGAAAATCTCCAGCGTGTCAGCTCATAGGAGCTAATGATGTTTATACAGACATACCACACTGATGGAATAGTCCCAACATCCCCTTCTGCGGCAGGAGGAGGGGGCGAGGCGGAAAAAGGGTGGGGGGGTGGATGAAAAAAAAAAAAAAGAATAAGAATAAGAAGAAAAAGGGAAAAGAGAAAGGGAGAGACAGCAGGGAGAGGAGTGACCCAGGCTCCCCTCCCCCGGCTTTTTCCTGCAGCAACCTGTACTTGACCCTCCCGAGCCTGGCTCTGCTCAGCCTCCATCCCGCCCCGCCGGAGCCGCAGCGCTGATACCAGGCAGCTGATGCGCTGCCTCATCCAAAACACACACTTCGGGGAGGCGCACGCCCACTGCATACTTTGGGGGGGCCGCCAAGGCCTGGGGTAGGGGGGCCAGGAGCCACCTTCCCCCTTCGCCTGCCCCGGACGGGATGTGCCGGGCTGCCGCTGTTTGCCAAGCACTACAAGTGTTGGGAGAAACTGGTCCACTTCAGGGTGGAAATATTTCAAATGCTTAGTGGGAAGAGAGGGAGGAGGCCGCCCGGCCAAAATTTTCAGGAGGAGAGGCCGGGCCGCCGCGCACCCCTTCCCGCCGGCACGCCTCTGTGACGCAGCCCCCGAGGCCTGCAGCCGCCAGGTTGACATGTCTTTGGGTGGGGGGCACGGCCCCTTGGGTTTTTCAGGGAAGGGCCCATCCCTTCACCCCTCTGCATGCCCTAAGGGCGCCTTAGACCACGTCCCCTGGAGGGGGGAAAGGCAGATCTGGACAGGCTGCGGGCCTCCCAGAAGTGAGGAGTCTCGAGAAGACCGTACCTGTTTATGAAAGGCAAAGGAAACAGAAGGTGAGAGGTCTCAGTGCCTTAGAGGTACAATTAAGAAGTCAAGTTTTCACTCTGTCAAAGTCTTTTGGCCTTGCAGTTCTTTCTGATCCCTACAACTGATATTTCTGTTCAAGTGTGCTGGGAGATGAAGCGGCTGAGTCCACCGGCAGCCACTCTCTACTTGCACTGGCGGCATGCTTTCCTCTGTCTTTGTGCTTGGGAAGAACGGCTAAAACCCATTTCCATGAGTAAAAATTCCACTGTTGAATATTTCTTTTAAAATGCCTGTGATATACATGGTTTCCTTGAGTTTTGCACAGATTTCCCTGAGCAAAGCCCCCCCCCCTTTTTTTTCNAGCCCAGTTGTTTCCTGAAGTGCAGACTTGCTTTTAGCAACAGATCTATGGATTAGGCTGCTCCGGACTGACCCATTTCCTATTTCCTAAAGCCCCTGGCTGGGTCAGGGCACCAATGGAAATTTCAGACCATGCACAAAACAGAAAGGCTACATGGAAGCCAAAGTGACAATTAGTTTATTTTTAACATAATGATATGGGTAACACAGGAGAAATGAAGAAACTTTTTTCCTCTGGTCAACAGTGCCTTTTGATCTGTAGATCCCCCAAGCAGCTCAGTTTGGAAGCCCCCATTGCCTCTCACAGGCCCACCTTTTGAACGGCACTGCTGATAGAGAAATTGATCCCAGAGTGGTCAGGGATGAGAGAGGACATGTTTATACACAAACCTGCAGTGATTTCATCCAGAAAGCCCCTTTGATCTGATCCTGCTCTTAGGATGCATTGTAAGAGCGTTGACTGTGTGGGTGGGAGATAGCTGCTTTTCCACACTGAAAGCTGAGATAGTTTCCAGTCTCCTGAGCTTTGGTGCAGAGCATTATTTAATTTTTTCTCTCCCTTGGCTTTCATAGAAAAAACAGATTTTAAAACCACTCTCCATCTTGAGTTACTATTGTCTTAGTGCATCCCTAGAGACGGCACAAGTGAAAAGTGGTGGAACAAATTGCAGCAGAGACTCTTGTCATGGTCCTTCCAGTCAGCCCTCTCATGTGGCCACACAAAAATAGCTATTGAGGTAAATAGGTATTGCCTAATCCACCTAGCTTTCAAGGTAAGGTTGAACAATTCGATTTTATCCCAAATTAAAAAGCTGTCTTCATTCATTATGTCTTTAAAGCACTATTGCTGAAGGCCTGCTCTGTGTAGGGTCACAACCACTGCCTCAGTTCTCAAACACTGCAGAGTCATGGGGTGCTGAGCCTCAACCGCGCAGGGGATATCACTGTTGTAGCCTTACCCGGTAGGTAAGAAACACCCAGTGACACTGCTATCCCTAATTTACCGGAGCTAGTGTCCCTGCACACATTTGCTAAGAAAAAGCCTCTAGGGCACTGCCTGGGACAAAAGAGCAAACTCAGTTTGCACTGCAAAAGAATGGCGCTATTATTTTTCTGCTCATGAAATGTAAGCAAATTTGTGCCAAATGACCAATTCTGCAATTGCTATCATTATGTTCATGAATGCTCTCACAGAACTAATGCAGTTACTGATGTACAGACCTCTGCCTGTGATTTAGAGTCCCATAGCTGGGCTTTGCACCTCTCTACAGTTCCCATTATCCATAAGCCTTCCAGTTTTTCAGATTTCTAAGCAAATACACTCCAGAGTAAAGAATGTCAAGTAGCCCTATTTTGAAGGCAGCCCCTCAGCAAAACCCACTTAACATCAGATAAATTGAAGTGCTCTGATTTCAGTCAGTTCACAGGGCTCCTGATTCTCCATCCTCGGTCACGCTGTAGGGCATCCACTCGTGTGGTGTCCTGGTGCTGTTCACCTTGACGGTGATTAGCCTTGATTTTCTGCTCCAGCTGGAAGCTTGTAAAATCACTACACCTTTTCTTATGTAAGACGACATCATCCTGAACAGAGTATAAGGAAAGAGACAAACAAAAAGCTCCTTATTAGAGAAAAATACTCACATATCTAGTTTCTCTCCTGTTTAAGACCTTGTTCTCTGTGTGTAACCTGAGGCTAGATGCTGCATGGATTATTGTAATGGCTGTATGCACAGGCTGAGGAGTACATTGTTTCTGGCCTCACTCTTCCCCAATTTTTCCTCATTTTTACCCTTGTCTTCTATTCCTTTCACTGCAAGTTCAGAAGCTCAATTGCAGCTTACACTGTTGACATTACACGTTTGCCAAGTTTGGGTATTTCAGCATTCACACAGCTTCAGTTTCATTCAGTTTCCCCGGTGTGCTTTATCCCTTTTATCTCTGGCCTTATTAACGTGATTGCCCTGCGACAACAGTTGCTGGAAGGCGTACAGGAGGGCTGGAGCAACCCACATTTCCTGGCGGCTGCTGGATGCTGCTCTCTCGGCTATCCCCGGCCCCAGCAGGAGCGTGCTCCCAGCACAGCTCTGCTCCCTGGCAGGGGGACGGTGCCTTCCCCGGGGACTCGGCCACAAAGCAGCCCAGCAAAGCAGACTTTTACAATTCAT
Source organism: Anseranas semipalmata (assembly GCA_013399115.1). Taxonomy (NCBI): domain Eukaryota; kingdom Metazoa; phylum Chordata; class Aves; order Anseriformes; family Anseranatidae; genus Anseranas; species Anseranas semipalmata. Next base: position 416,609 of record VXAA01003470.1, read on the forward strand.
TAAATAGCCTACGAGAGCGTTTGTCTTCTATTTATTTCTCCTTTAATCCTGAGAGCAAGGGATCATCAATATGCAGACAGTATCTAACACTCCCAGATAAACTGCATCTGTACAGGCTCATTCAGACACAGGCTATAAATACCCGCCGCCTGTGCACAGATTGCCGCCACGCTCTCTCTGTGCCTCTTCCAGGGCAGACTTCCCTACAGGCTTTCAGAAAGATCCCCCCTGGGATCCTCATGCTCCCCCAGGTTTGTGCAGTGCCCAGGCCGTGCTGGGACAGGATCCGAGAGATGTGATTAGTTTCGTGTGAATGCCGCTGCAGCAGCGGCGCTGATCACTTAGCTTCTCCATTTTATACCTATATGGTTTCAGTGCCGTGAATTAAGTAGGTCCCCCGTCAGCCAGGACATAAATTACAGCCAGCACTCTGGTTCAGGACTCTGGGAGCCATTCAGGGCATTTCCCTTTCCATAGATTTGTTTCCTCCAGAGAAACTTTCTAAAGTAATGCCTTCCTCCTTCCCACTGCCCGCTACTTAATTTTAAAGACACTGTTAACCTGAGGTTGCCCTTCTCTTAATCCCGACATATAAAAACTGAGCATGACATGAAGGAAGAGTAAAATAATTCATTTAGAGATATCTAATTTTCCAAATCTTGTCTAATCCAGCTTTCCAGTTTAGCATTCATTTTCTCCACACTTTGTATATACCAGTTTTAGTCCTTTATCTCTTCCACTTCTAAATATTTTACTGGGTTTTTGTTTTATACAGCTGAGAGGAATGCTGTTCTGATAAAACTGCGCTATAATCTCCTCAGGCTGCATTTCCTTAGTTCCCACTCTTCATCTGCAGCTTTTAAACAAAAAATCTTTACTAGATGAAAATAAAGACGGTGAATTTCAGTGGTACATTTAATAATTCATAAATCAAATGAAGTTCAAACAGGTTCAAAGTTTAAAAGTTTAAAAGTTTTGCTGAAGCTTTAAAGTTTAAACTGTCAGAGACTTTGACAAAAAACTTTTCCTGTCTGGAATATTTAAGATTGTTAAACTATATTGCATGCATGGCTATTGCTACATCTTTTTAACCAAAAAGTTTTCTTCCAAAAGAATATTGATTTTAAGTTTTCTTTGAACAAATACTACACATGCGGTATACAGAACTGTATTATTACAGTAAAGAAGATCACAGCTACATAGCCTGCATATTATACAAAGTTTTTTTTCAGGCCATCTTTGGCCAGCAAGAAATCATTTGATTTATTAATGCTGCTACATGCTAGAGGGGTAGAAAAGGTCTCCTTTTAATGGCTTGGCCATTATAAAAGAAGAATTCAGACAAGCGTACACAACTACAAAGTCTAGGCTGAAAAGCATTAAGTTTTATCCATTATGTCTTTCCAAACTCTGGAAAACACTGACGACCTGATTCTGTTCTGGCTTATACCAGTATCAGTGTCAAAATCAGAAATAATGCCACTGAAAGCGGTGAGTTTATATCTGAATTTGTTTATGCTGACTTAATTTCATTAGTGTATTCAAGGATCTCTTTATTCACATTTTTATCATTCCCAAAGCATTTGAACTATTTTCAGAAATATATTCATTTCATTCATTGCATTTCTGAATGTAATTATAACTCTAAATGAGATGATTATGTGAAATAAATGTTATAAATATTGCATTGGGCAGATGCTCATACCTAAAAAGAGGGACAAATTTCCCTTGGGAAAAAACTGGCATGGCATCAGGGGAACTTCACCATCATCCAGTGGCTGTGGCCCAGGCACAGCTCATATGTAAGCACCACCAGTACGCCTAGAATTGGACATCAGTAAAAATAACATGCACTGTACCTGTCACTAGTAGCCTCTAAAATTAATTTCATTTTCATGAATGAGCTCATGGAGTAAGCTGTTTGTTATGGTAAAAGCAGAAGCATTAATGGCTTTAAATGGCTTTAACTGATAATAGTCTGATAGATGGGTAAGTGCAAATAGGCATTATATGTGCCTTAGATTCTCAGGGAAATCAGGACTGGAGACAATGAAGAAAGGGAGAAAGGCAATCTACAGTTCCTGAGGTAATCTAAGGTGGCAGGAAGAAGTGTTTGTACCAGACCACTTCTGAGACAGTTATTTTTGACTCTCAAATGCAGACAAGTTGCAATGCTAAGAGTTCAGCAAAGAGCAGAGTCATGTTCTTCCATCAGTCAGGAATCCCTTACTCCTTCTAATAAGTGCAGATTTTTTCCAGTGAGCAGCAGGGAATGTTATGCACATGTCACAAGACTTTTCTCCAGCCTCTTGGACTGTCTCACCCTCGCTGAAGTTAACAGTGAATGAAGGACAGTTTCCCAGCATCCTAACTCTAGTAGATTTTTTTTTCCCCCTAGGGCCCATTGGAATAGCGTGTGAATCGTAGTGTGAATAATCTGCAATATATGCTTACAATGTGCCATTTTGCCTGCCAGGGGATCATTTGCAAAAAGTCAATAAAGGAGAGAGACAAAACCGGCCAAATAAAGTTATTTAAAAATGTGTATTTCTGGTAAAATGTTTGGGCTTGGGTAGTGTTCACTCAATGCAATTAATAAACCTTAGGCCACATCCAGCAAAGGACTAAGCACCTACAAGTTCAGTACAGGTAACGTGTAGTAGTGGCAGAACCCAGCATGTCGTATTAAGGGTTAAGGCTGAAACTACCGTGTGGGAAGAGGACTAGGTACTTCCAAAGGACAGTCCAAAGGTATCTACATGCTGAGCTGGAAGCTGCCTGTGAGCACAAAGCACTAGCTCATGGTGGACCCAATCCCTAATTCACTGCATACCCCTGGTCCAGGGAGGTTAGATATCGGAATTAAGGTTGGTAATATGGTACCACCACCCCTGCAGGGACCTTTTGAAGTTAGGTGCTTACAGATTTTCTCCTAGACAAATCACCAAGGGGCACTCTTCCACCCTTAAAAGAAAACTGCTCTGCTCTGTTGGCTGGGGATGGCACTGGGCAGACCTGGGTGTGGGACCAGGGACGGGAAGGAAGGGATCGCCCTGGCATGCTGCTGACACACACACTGCCTCTTGTGGTCCTGCTGTCCTGGCCATCAGGTTGCACGTGCCTTTCTTCTGCATAAACTCAGCTTGAAAAAGCCAAAGTCCTGATATGCCCACCCTTCGTGGCCTGCCTACAGCCTGGTGGTCAGGTCTCTTCTGTCCAGCAGTAATGCAGCCTCAGTCCCTGCGAGTCAAAGGCAACTTTCAGGCCAAAAGGAGGCACTTAAGAAGCTATGGGTCTCTAGGATTAGGCAGCTAAGTCTGTGTTTTCCACCTCTCCATTTTAGGTTTAAAAGCTTGAGGTCCCTCTGGGTTCATGTTGCAGCTGTCATGTAAGCATAATAACATCACACCATCACCTGGCAGCATCTTGCCCATACTACACTTTTACCTCATTTCCATGATAGTTTAGCATCATCAATTTAGAATTGACTTACTTTACTATCCTAAATGCCAATGATTCTTTTACGTGTTGCTGAATGACTCTTTTATAACTTGCTACCTGCAAAGAGGCAGTGGTCATTTTATGGCAAGAGTATCAATAAATCACAATTCTTAATTTCTCTCAGCTAAAGCAGTCAGCGTACATAGGTTGTAAGGAGCTTATTATTCCACAGACTACTAACCAGTATGGTCACTGTCCCAGCTGCTCCTTGCTGGTTGTGCTAAATGAAAAGCCTCCACAAGCCCTGCAGCAAAGGGAAATCCAGCAGCCATACAAAACAAACAATGCTACAAGATTATCTTCTGCCTAATTTCCAGGCCACAACTCTTCAGGGACTGCTCTGCATTCTTCTGTTGGCTTGCCTCTTTGGTACCCTCCCTGCTCCACTCAACCGGGGAGAAAAAGGGCTTGTTCTTGTGTGCAGGGCCACACCAGCAAGAGGATTTTCACTGAGCAGCTCTACAGACATCTTTCTTTGGTGGAAAAGAGAACCCTTTTATTCCTTTCCCAGGCAATAGCTCACTGATTCCTGTGTTTACAAATCATAGGCAACTTGTGCTCCAGGCTGGCTCCAGACGGGCCAGTTGGTCCTGTGACAGGTCCAATGCCAGACAGCATGAAAGTACCTTGAATCAGTGAGAAGTTCTGGTAACATCATTTGCAATGACAAGGCCTCTTTCTTGCATGTTTGTTACCAGCCCAGGCTGGGCTCTCTGACAGGTAGATCCCGTAAGAGCTGGGTTAACTGTTTAGGGACAAATAAACAACTGGCCCCCAAGAACTGTTGCACAAGTGACTTTCAACATGTTGGATGTGAAGACTAATCTGGTTAAGCTTGGAAAAACAAAAAAGAAGAACAGCTGGTACCAGGCTACAGAAAAGAGAAAGCAAACACCTGTCTGCTAGCCCTCAGAGGCACTTAGTTTTCTTTGGGAGGTGTTCTTCAAGAAGCCTGAAAGCTCCTTAATCACATACTCCCTGTTTTTAACGCTAGTAGCATCCGTCTAGTGGAGCATAATGTTGTACGGCATGCAGGAGGACGTGACCTAGTGATCCTTCTGGGCTACTGTTCCTTGCCAATCTGCAAGGCGACCTTCAAACCTGACAGCTTCCAGCAGATCGCTTGCCTACACACGGCCACGATTTCGCAATGCTTGCACACTCCGAGCTGTTGTAGCATGCAGGAGCAGCAGGAGACTGAGGAGCCGAAGTGGCTTTTGAGGGGGTGTTTTTGAGGAATTCTCCTCAGTGCTACTTTACTGGCGGTAGCTCCCACTGGAGTGAGTCTGGGAATGTTCCCCATGGCCGGGGCAGGAGCAGGAAGAGCCCAGCGTCCCTCTTGCTGCAGAAAAATTTCACAATGCCCAACTTCTAGCTGACTCCCAGCATTTAAAAGAGTTTAGGGATGGGGATTTTTCCAACATAATGAGGCAAACTGGGACATCCCATGAATGGGCCCTGTTACTCTAATGTGCTAGCAGACTTTGGCTAGCTCACATTAACTAACCAGTTTATGCAATGTGGGCTTTGGAGAGTTATTGTCTTTTTTGTGCTGCCTGTTGAGATAGAGCTGTGCCCTCCGACTAATTTTAATGAAGCAAATGTCTGAGGTCCTCATCTGTTTTGGAAATGCTTAGCCTATTTTAATATGTCTCAGTATGCTAGTTGGGGCCTCTGGGTTTTGAAGACAAAAAGATAGGTTTCCCGGGAAGAGTTTGGATTTTACTGGCCTTCTCAAAGGAAATAAATTCCACATTTTGTGACAATCATCACCACTATACTTAGGTGACAAAACAAAACAAAAACAAAACCCCAAAATATTCAGAGAAATCCATCAAATCTGAGAGAGAAAAAAAAAAGCTGGCATCTAGCTGAGGAGACAAAGAAGAATGCAGTGAAAGAGTTTTCTGGATCTAGCCCTCAATCACAATAAATCATGGAATGCCTTATTATACCATAGAATCATAGAATGGCCTGGGTTGAAAAGGACCTTAAAGATCATCTAGTTTCAACCCCCCTGCTCTGGGCAGGGTTGCCAACTACTAGAGCAGGCTGCCCAGCGCCACATCCAGCCTGGCCTTGAATGCCTCCAGGGATGGGGCATCCACAACCTCTCTGGGCAAAATACCAGCTTATACCATTGTATTTTAGCATGGAAATTGTACTGTAATGTTGTTGGATTGGTGTTTATTTTCTACTGTATGACTACTGCAGTGAAACCCCACATGTACCCAAAGACCCTGAATAGCACATCAGGCATAGGATGAAGCTGAGTTAAGGCGAAGAAAACTGCAGAAAAGGGAGTCATTCTTCCACTACAGTGAATTTCTGCATGTGCTTTACTGGCTTGAGCCATCAGAGGGAGAAAGGAGAAAGTGCTGATGAGTATGGCAGTGCCTGAGCTGTCCCAACAGCAGTTCCTTTGCCTGTCACCAAAGGGACTGGAAGGTGGTGCACAGGGAGGAGCAGACCCCGTATGAAACCGTCCTTTCTCAGCACAACTTCTCAGCTTGAAGAAGCCAGCTGGTGGATGCATCCTCTGATAATTCCTCTAACCCCTCTCCAGACCTGTGTAGACTTCATCCCTCCATTACATGCTGAAGGGAACAAGTACAACCATTTATTTCTGCATTTCCTCAGGAGAAAAGGATATCCTTGTGTTTGTTTGCTGCTGGACTTCGCACCAGGTTTGTTTGACAAGGGGTTCACGCTGCTGGCTGCCTGCCATGGAAATGTGGGAAGGTCCCACCAGAGTCAAGGGGTAAGGCACAAGGGCTGCTGCATCCTGCCCTTCTGCCTGGCCCTGGCCTCAGCCTTGGCCACAAGCAAGCTCAGGAGCTGCTTGTCTGCCTCCATTTTGAGCTGTCCCATGGAGCTAGACCAGTAGAACACTCTTCACTTGATTTGATTTTCAACCTAGTTGAAGAAGGCCAAGGGATGGCCAAGGCCCTGTTGTTAGGTCAGTTTAGGCTGCTGTGGAAATTTAACTTTCATTCTAGTAATGTGATAGTTGTTGCCTATTCACTTTTTTCACACCAGTCATGATTTTACAGACTAATATCATCTCCCTCTCACTTGCCTGTGTTCCCACTAGATGCAAATAGATTTCCAAGCAAAATTCTTCTGAAGGGACTTTGCTGGTTTAACGTCAGTGCAGTACTGCCAATTTTAATGACCTTTGGTCCTGCAAACTGAAAATAGCCTCCTGAAATCAATGGGATTCCCTGCAGTCGCGTGTTATGCAGTGTTCATCAAGATCTTGCTTGCAAGTGCCACAAGCAACCCCAGACATCTGGCTGCATGACCTCGCTGAAGCCAGTGACACAAAACCAAGGGCAAGCCCTGGAGCTTCCTGCAGCCTTTTATGCATTTGCCGGTGCTGTGCTGTGAGGCTACTGCTCCAGGGAACGTCTGAAGACCATGGGGTGGCACATGTGCGTAAGAAGCCTTTGGGCAGTAGACTCCATTTCCAGATACAGGTGATAGAAAGAAGCTAGCTGGCTCTCAGTGTCATTCTGAGCCTGCAACAACTTTCCCATCCAGCCCTCCAACTTTTAAGTTACAAAAAGAGAACAGTTGCTGTGGAAGTAACCTCTTTGAAAATCACAGGGTGATGTCCCAGATCTCCCAATCTTTTTCCCCAGTCACTTTGTGCCCTGGAGCTCAGGGCAGCTGCATGGAGAGGACCTTCATGAACTCCAGGTATCAGAGACCCCCTAAGCCTATGTGTCCCCCTAGTCTACACCCTGGCTTTCTGCCAGGAGAGTTTTGCCAGCTCCTCTGGGCCAGGGCCTGTGGTTTTGGAAGAGGAAACATTATTTGTCTCATAATACAGACATCAAATACAAACAAGGGAGCTGCAGTTCCTGGCATGAAAGCTTTTTCTGTAGCAATTTACTATCCAACATCCTTATAATTAATGAGGGCTATAACCACTATTTTTAGTACAGTTAAAATGAGCTGTAAGTTATTAGAGAAAGACATGTTGTGTAATATGTGACTAAAGTATCATTTTACCAAGCATTTGTATTGGATTGCTGAAAATTGCAGAGAAATTTTTTCCGGAGTATCCCAAGTGCTCTGAATGCTCTTTGATATGTAAAGTATAAAGTAAACTACAGCTTAGCTGGCTTGTCTAATTGTGTCAAAACCTTCAAAGCACTACATTACTAATGTAAATCTACATACTGGAAGAAAGATGTGTCCAAGCCCATTTCAGGTACAACAAGATTGAAATTAGTTTGGGCAAGAGGTGGAAAATGGAAATTGAAGCAGATTGCCAGTGGCAGGATTGATGAAATAAACTGTTTCCTTCCATGGGGGGGTTAGCATAGCTGTTAAAACATCCCAGGGATTATTTCACGAACAGGGAGCCGGCAGCGGCGGGCCCAGAACCGCTGTGAGCTCTGGGGCTGGGGGCCCCGTGCTCATCACCTCCTCCAGCAGCGCTGGGGCCAAAACCGTGCTGAGACAGCAGACCGACCCCTCCGGGGGGTCTGGTCTCCCCAGATCCATTTGTGCCCCGTCTCCGTTACGGCGGCCCCGTACCGCAAGCCGGTACGAGAGGCACCGGCAGGAGCCCGCCGCNCCCAGGCCCAGGCCCAGCCCAGGCCCCGCGGAGCCGCGCACGGCCCCGGGGCGCCCGCGAGGCCCAGTAGGAAGAGCGGGGAGTAGGCGCGGGGAGAGGGCGTTTGAAACCGGGGGTGGGTGCCCGCGGAAAGCCGGCGTTAATGGTGTGTAGGGCTTCCTCTCCCGGCCGCTGCGGAGGGACGTGGGTGTCCTGTGGCGTTTGCTGCTTTGCTCTGTGTGACCCGCAGAGCTGTCACACGTTGTCACACGTTATTCAGCATGAAGAGCCCACCGGGGAAAGCAGAGAGCCAAAATCCAGCTGGCCGGCTGTCTGACCCAAAGTTTCAGCACCGGCTTCCTGGATGCGTAAAGAAAAGAAAAAGGAAAGGAAAAAGAAAAAGAAAAACAACAACAAACACACCACCACCCAAAAAAACAAACAAACAGCAACAACAACAACAACAAAAACCACTATATAATTAACCAAAAAAACTACCACCAAGTAACACTTCTTTTTAAAATGTCGCATACAACTTTTCTGCTCTTCTCTTGAGATGGGGCACATTCTGCCCTACATAATGATGTTGTTTTCTTGTCTGGCAATGTTGTACACACTGTCACAGCTATTTGCCATGCAATTCAATTCATAAAAGTCAGCAACCTGTTGAAGTGATTAGCCGTATTTGCTTAAGAGACGCCCAGTACTGGAATTGCTGGGAGAGTGTGTTACAGGTCAGAATTACAGTGTTGACCAGAATCCGGGGGAAAGCTTGTACAATTACGTTAGCCAGTCCTATTTATAACTCTATGTTAACCTGAAGACAGCTGCTCTTAAGAGTCACAGGTGGGAAGTAATTCTATGTAAATTGTATACAGTATAAAGTTTATGTGCACCAAGTCGAAGATGGGAAGATGGGGGACTGGATCCTTGAGATGCAGGTTACTGCAGCTGCTGGGCTACAGTGCTGGCACTGATGCTGGCTGGAGCGCTGAGTGTCCCAGGCCAGATATCGAGATGTTGTTGAGGGCTCCAGCGAGGAGCCTAAGGTCACCAGAGCTGGCTTGGTGCCCCACAGCCCACAGGATATCCCTTTGTGCCTGCGGAGTTTTTGTCTGCATCTTCCTGGCACTTCCCAGCCAGGTGGCTCAAGTGAGGCTGGGGCACACTTTGCACAGGTGTAAGAGGCAAAACCTGCTGAGTGAAGCAGGGAATCAGCTTGACTCTTTACCTTCACCTTCAAAAAGAAGATATCAATTATGGGGGGGAAAAAAGGCTGTATGACAGAGCACAGCCCTCAGAACACAAACTGGACAATGGAAACTGCAGTGGGATTTTTCAAAGCACGAAAGTAGCCTAGCAACACATATTTATTTCCTGTTTTAGAAAAGGTACCATCAAGGCATGAATTCCTAGAAGATGAATCATGTATAAAAGACATGCTTTGTTCTGCTTTGAAATTGCATACGGAATAGCAGTGAGATTATTCACTACATGCTTGCCTCCATTCATAAAGAGCTTGCATATTGGTCACCTAGCCTGCGTGCATCCAAACAGAGCATGAAGTTGGAAAGTCCTTGCGAGAGAGCATTTAATGTCTCTCCCCTCCCATTTCCATTAGTGACACAAGAAGTAGCAGATGCAGATGCATCTTGCAGAAAAGCAAATCCTGCCCAAGAGATTATGTTGGTACACGAGGAGACAGAAGTTAGAAATTTTCTCTGTGTTCCTAGTTTAATAAGTCATCATATATTAACTTAATTCCAGGAGCCAAAAATCTAAAGCAGATTGTTGATAGTGTTGCATCTGTTTGGGAAAGTACAAAGCAAAATGATTCAGGAATCATGTTTTAGTGAAATCAAAAGAAAATTAGATTTTTCTGAGGCAGTTGGCATTTTTTTCTTTACTTGAAAGCCTTTCTGCTTTCATGGTGACCTTCAGTTTTCAAAAACAGCAGTGCTGTTTCTGAAAAAGCCAGGCCTGAGTGGGCATAGTTTTAAAGGTTGCATTGATGACATTCATAGTTCAGCTATAAGCATAAGATCTTTAATGGTCTTGAGCAAGTTAAACTCTACAGCTCTGTCCATAACCATACAAATATTGTTCCACCTGTGTTGAAAGATATTTATTGACACTTAGCAATTTATATGAGGTCATCGACCTTTCAAACAGGTCTCTTGCTTGAAAATTTTATTGCCATGTTACATTGCTTGACTAAAAATAATTAACCTTCTACAACATTATTTAATGACACTGCCAAACTACCAATAATAAGGTTAAACAGAAATGTGAGGCCTTGAGAAAACTCTACCTTCTGCTCATTGAGCTTGTTTTAAAAAGAAAAGCAACTTTTTTTAAATCCATGAAAGTATAAAAATGTCCTAGTTCTATTCCTGAGGGATTTATATGGTCTAGTAACTGCAGTATCCACACCGCCTCCTGATCTTTAATATATTTGTTATCACAACACCTTTGTGAGATGGTGAAAGGACATTTTTTCTTTCAATAGATCTGAGATATGGAATAAATAATATGGCACAGAATGGGCATGGATTGAATCTTGAGATGCTGCAGACAAGATTAGTATAGATAAGCAGGAAAATGTTCCAAGTAACAGTTCTTCCTCCTTTTAGCAGAACACTCAGGTACATAACTAGTTTTTCTCCTTGTAGGCAATACTAAATGCAACTCTTGAAAATTATTCATTGCTAAGTGACTTGCTTTCCCTGTCACAGCAATTATAAAAAAAAACATCTGTTACACATGAAGCTGTCTATACCTGGGTGTATCTGTGCACACCTTTATCCCTCTCACAATTTGCTGTCTTGTGACACCATGATGTGACCTCTCTGTCACAAGCCACTTGCTGGAGCATTGCTGAAAGAACCAAATGCTGCAGTCTAATGGATAAACGGTGAAGGAAGGAAGCACAGCCAGCAGTAAGGCTGCACTCAGGAATTTTAGCAATTGATAAGGAATAAATGTGGTACATGACAGCTGAGCAAGGGTGTGGAACAATGCTCCTTTCAAAATCTCACAGATAGGTCATCCCTGTTAGCTCTCTTGAAACACACGAGAAAATGGGATATTTTCATGTTCTCCCTTTCCTCATCATTTACTATGATAAGCCTATACTTTAAATGAAAATAGCAACCTAACCTGTCTTTTATAATTCAGTCTTCACCTGCAGAATTATTAACCTGGTCTGAAGTAACAAACATTCATCCCTTCCCGTTACCTTCAGCTTCCCATGCCCAGCAGGAGGAGGGAGATGGTTCAGCCCAGGGCCAGAGCCAAGGGAGAGGGCTCAGGAGCGAGGACTGGGTATTTCTCTTGTTTCTTCCTTTGCCAGATGGAGTCTGGATCATCCTCTGTCAAACCCATTGTAGCATCCCAGGTGGGAAGGACTTACAATCACTATGTTTTCCTTCAAACAAGGACACAGGGTAAGGATTCCAGGTAGAGCTCAGCAAAAACTCTGAATGTCTCTAGTGGAAACTTATCACAGAGGGTCTGGCAGCAGGTCAATATCATACTCTGAATATCTGCCCAGCCCCCTGTAAGTTTCTATTAATTCAAATGTGTTCAACTTATAGGAAGAAAACCTATAAATACAGCTATCTTTTTTTTATCCTTATTATTTTCTGCCTTACTTGCTTCATTTCGACCACTGATTTGATATGGCCTATGCACAGATTTGTACTACCAAAATCCGAGAGCGCATCAATTTGTATGTGAGACAAATTTTGCCTGTGAGACAAATCTTGCAAGGTCCTATGCTGAATCCAGACTAGGTAAAATGTTTGCAGTGCAAGAAAAAAAAATCCTGCAAAGTTGAGTACTTAAAAGACTGAACATTTTGTTCCTCTTCCTTCAGCACGAGCTGCTCTAGCCAAGAATATTAACACGAGTAACAAAAGGGATGGCTGAAGGGGAAGTGCAAGATGAGGCTTAACATCCTCCAGGTCTGAACCTAAAGTGCTTTCTGCAGCTGAAGCTGCTATTGTTGCTAAAAAGCACATTGTCAGTTCAGGGACACAAGCAAGCCTGCCTCTGTTGTGTGTATTTCAAGGAGAGTAAATTAACTGGCGTAATAGTATGGAAAGAATGCACTGCCATCTGGGAAGACCCAGAAGATGGTCTCATATATTTTCCTAGATGTTAAGGATTCACTCCTTAACAGCAAATGTTCTTTGAAAGCCCTGAAATCATCCAATGTTCACCAAGTCAGACCATTAAGCATCTGAGCCTGAAGGAGCAAAGCAACCCACCTCACTGGCTTGCAGTGCCGCAGATAGCTGAGCCACCTGAGGCTCCACAGCCAAGGAAATGCCTCAGCCTGTGCACACTTCCATCCCCGTGGAACAAGTGCATCTTTCCATTCCCCATGGGTAAACTCAGAGCCTTTGCCCAGGCCCAGTTACGGCTCCATCAGTACCAAGTCGGTACCTGGCCGCAGACCTGCCCCCTGCAATTGCCCTGGTGTCTGTGATGTCCCAAGGTGTGCGAGTGGCTGGCAGGCAGCAACCTGCTGACGCCCTGCCTGCGATGCTGAACGCTTCTGGGGATGCTCACGGACCTGGTGAAATGAGAAAAATCGTGACTCATGCAAATAACAGCTGGCCATCCCGTCAGAAAATCACGGTGGTTACCATACACGAATAGGATGGTAACATAAAGCATGTGCCTTTTTCCCACTCCCCCCCGTGCACCAAAGCAGCGATGTAGCACTCAGGCCCCGTTTCTCATGCGGGCAGCGGGGGGTGGGTTGGCGACTTCCTTCCTTCCAGGGCTGCGCGGCTCCATCGGCCGTACCGTGGCGGGGGGCGATGGAGGAAGGAAGCGGATAACAAATTGCTGCTCTGCGTGCACGGAGGCGGGGCAGAGGAAGAGTTAATGGTTGTGAGCCACAAATAACCGGGTTGAAGAATAAAAGCCAGGTGATACTGATCTCCAGATGGATCGATGGGAACCTTCTGTGCCTCCCGGGCAGCTCCCAGTACTGCTGAACCATCGCTGATCTGAGCCACGAATGGGGGAAAGCTGTGTTGAGAGCTTAGTCCAGGCTGGCAATGTCACCCTGCCAGGCCCCTTCAGGCAGCAAGGTGGTTGCTTCGTTCGGTGGTGTGACAGGAAAGGACAACAGTCATATCCACATCCAGCACTGTTTTTCTATCTGTGGTTATGTATCTATAACCTAACTTGAAATCAAGTACTTTTGCCAGGTCAGTGTACCATTTTTTTATTTTTCCATACACAACGTTGCTTCTGTGTTGAGCCTTACTACGAAATGAGCAAGAGTCACTGGTTTTAGTGGGAAGCGTATAGATTCCCAATATCACAGATTGTCTTGTTTTTTAAATAGTACAGAGAATAGGCAAAACACAGTGACCACAAAAACTGCAGTGAAAATTACAACCTAAGTATTATTCCAGTATCCGATTATACTGAAGTCAGAAGGAAATGAGGTAACATCTGGGTCAGGTGAATCTGTCAACAAGGCTCTCATTCACCCTTGTGGCAGGTCTTTCCCATTAACTAAAACATCTTAAATGCAAGGATGAGGAAGAAAAGAAAGAAAGAGGCAGCAAATGAACAACAACGACAAAAAAGAAAGATAGTGAGGCCTTGTGCTTAAACGGAGCTCTTCGCCAGGCCACAGCTTGGTGTGAGAGAGACCGAGAATATATTTTTGTTGTTCATGTGGCTCATGGTTCAAAGATGAAACACTGGAAACATCTGTGCTCTGTTCTGCCCTATTTAAATCACTTCAGGACAAATCCAGCCCTGTTGTAAGTGGGTGTAACCCTGTTCAAGCCCGTGGAGTTGCACCTGCTTACACTACAGTGAAATTTGGCTCGTTTTGGATCCAAATTAACTCAACATTTGGAAATAAAAATGAGAAGCTTGGCATATTCCAGTATTTCATCTGGAATCTCGTAACACTTGAGATTAGTTTATCTAATAGATTTACTGCTTGAAAACTATTTTATGCTGCTATCAACTCAGTCCAAAATCTCCCTCTCTCTGCCCCCTCATCCTTCCTCCCTCCTCTCCCTAGGCAGGAGGATCAGCCCTGCCTTGGTCCCTTTGGGCCTGCTGCAGCCGGTGGGGAGCACAGCTAACAACAGTACATCCTTTTTGACCTCTGAAGTGCTCCACAGGACACAAAGAGATTGTTGCTGTTGGTACGGCTGGCCCTGACGCATCCATCTGCCAGCTTGTCTTCAGCCTGTAAGGATGTGAGCGTCTAAGGATGAGGGACACTTCCTGCATCAGCACTGCCAAGGGCCGAGCCAGCAATGTCTGGCATCACTGGGAAGGAAGAAGTCTGGTTTCCTCCCTTAATTACTAAAGAACTGGTACAGAGGCTTGTGTAGGAAGGGAGTAATTTCTCCATGTAATTCTTTTCTTTTTGCAGCTTTGTACATCTACCATGCTTCTTTAGGAGACATAAGGGACAAGTAGTTAAGCCTGGAAAACGGTAAGGATATGAATGGGTATCTTCCGAAGAAATGAAAGCAAAAGAAAACTTCAAAGATCCTCCACACCAAACACACCCGCTCAGAAAAAGCCTGAATAAATAGATAGCCTGTGCAACGTGTTGGGAAAGTCAACAAACTTGGGCTCCCTCACGCAAAGGGGGAAGTGAATTCCTGAATCAAGGATTGTCTCCTGAGAAGACCCTGCTCACAGCCCTGGGAAGCATGAAATTTCGGCCCATTAGTGCTATTTCTTGCTTAGTCCTCCAGAAAGAGTAGCCCTAGAAAATGCCCTGAAGTCAAAGAGAATCTGTCTCAAAAGAGCAAAATCGTTTGAATTACACTTGGAAATGAGCTGCAAGACAGATCAGTCTTTGCATTACACATTTAATATGTTTGAACATTTTTGTATGTGCATAGATATGTGCATGATACCCCAACAGCAGCCTTTCAGGGAGAACCAAGTGAGCACACTGTCATGATCCAGGAAAAAGAAACACCAGGAACATCTGCAAAACTGGTAGTGGGTAGGAAACACTACTTAGAGGTGCTTCTCTCCACCTTTCAATCATAGGATTGTCATTTCAGCCTCTTCCCAGCCTGGCAAGAGTGACTGAGCAGCTGCCCTGCCTGCGTGGGATACCGGGCAGGCCACCTGAAGGGCCAGCAGGGTGCCGATGCCACCACAGGGCATGTTGTCCCCTTGCTTCCCTTTTTAGCTTCATATTCACATTAATATACAGGTTATATACATCCAGAACACAGCACAAACTGCATGGCTGCAAAACTAATAGTGCTGGTTCTCTCCAAGTGGAAATGAAGAAGCCACTAGAGCAAAGCTTTATCTAGCTTTCATTCATAGATATGCGCCTGTCAGCTCAGGCCTCAGAGCAAGGCATTCCCACCACATATTCATCTTTCACTGGAGGGAAAACAAGTGCATACTACAGCAACACTCCTCATCTACCCCAAATCTCCAGCCAAATACAAGTTGGTCAAATGATTTACCTCATCTTAGCTCATGTGCTGGTTTTGTCACTATATGTTTTTACAAAGACTGTTTTATTAAGCCTTTTTATCAACTTGAAGACAGAAGCTTGTTGATAGAATTGTCTGTGTCAGGATAAGACTGAACCATTATTTGTAAATGGTGAGGCTTGGCTTTTCTGAAGGAAACTGTCAACAGTTGCCATTAAAGCAGTTTGAATGAAGTAGCTATTTTCCTATTACAATTTCATCAGCAGTGAAGAACTTACTTCCAAACCACAAATAACAATCAGCTCACCATCCAGTTCCTTCACAAGTTTTCCTGTTTAAAGCACACTGGATTATTTTCTAGCAGCATGCAAATAACAGATCTTGAATCAACAATGAGCTACAGAGGAGCAGAAGGAAACAGTGGACTACACCACTGAGACAAGGGCAGCAGCAACCAAGAAGTCTTTTATTAAAGCAGCCGTAAATTCCTTGTTTGGTGAAAATGAGTGGGAATTTTGCCATTCACTTCAAACTGCTATCTGATCCATAAGAATTTGAGTCTAAACACAACAAAAATAAAAAACTGACATTTTGGACACCTAGGAGAACAAGAGAAATTAGTCATCAGAAATTAGGCATTGCATGCTTTTTGGCTCCAGTTGTAGTCTTCTGAAGCTGAGAACTTTTATAAGTATCTCTGTCTACTTTTCTTTATGCAGGAAACAAGCTAGTTTTTCATTTTTCCTTCAAATGATCGAAAGTGAGCTTTACATTCAGTAAGTCTGCATTAAGAAGGGGTGAAAAGGTGAGTGTGTCATAGTGTGCCTTGCATGGAAGATGAGCAAGGATTAGTAAAATTTTTTTAAAGAATATAATCAGATTGTTAATTCCATTATAATTCATAACTGGGAGCTAGCTCCTGCCACCAAGAAATTCAGAAGTACCTCTTATTATCAAAATTTATGGTATCTCTGATTTTTCTCCCTGTATGTGGACTGGTGGCAAGATCCAGACAGCATAACTCACAACAGCAATGATTTGTGTCACACTTCTTTATGAATATGTAAAATCTAGAAAAGATTTTGCTCATCTTGGCTTCTGATGACATTTGTGTAAGTCATGTCATCTAACTCAAGTTTAGTTTGTTTTTAAGATTTCACCAAGATGTGAAATAGAGCCACCAAGTTCCTCTGGTCATTGGAGTCCAGGTGCTGTTGAAATCACAGAGACATTTTTGGCATACAGTCTCAAATTTACCTAGAAAGCAGGAATATTTTTTACTTCCCCGCAGATGTCTGTGTGACAAACCTGTCGACCTGTACTTACGATTCCATGTGCTTATAAAAACGAGTAATTCTGATAGTTGTCTGTGGTAGTTACTTGCTTTGTTTTGACTTTCTCTATTACTTATTTTATTTTGTCTCCCATTCAAAGAAAAATATAATTGTTGATAAACAATACTACTGTGTGATATAAAGTATTCAGATCTGTGAATGAAAGAAGCTGGCAGGGAGGGGAAAATAACAGAGGGTAATTTTATCAGATCTTTTTGACCTGAAACAATAACAAATGTGAAATCTGTATGATCATGTGTGATGTTTTTATATGAGTGTCATATTTTAGATTGGTTTGGGAGAGAAACAGATAAAATTGATTGACTGGTGATGTGGCAGTAATTATGCAAATTGAGCAACTTGACCATAAAACACTTTAAATAGGAGAAGGTAGCTCAATAACAAGTAAGCATAAGGAATGTGGTTATTGCATCTGTCCTACTGCCTTGACATCTCTCCTGCCAAAGAGCGATAGGAACGGATGTTGTGTAACAAAATTTAAACCATATAAAGTATCAGATGAAGGTCATAAATGACTTGTCCTTATAAAATCATGTCTTTAGTTGTCGACTGTGTATTTCTTACAGTTTTGTTCAGTCTTGGGCAAAGTTCAGTTTTATGAGACCTCGTGCAGCAAACACACCTTTGCTCTGCCGCTTTACTGCAGCGTTAATGGTTCGTTTGCCTTTGGGGGTAGGGGAAGGTAAGTGCTGCTGTTCTATCCTTTTTCTTATGCTGCTCAGGTGAGAACCATGAGGTTATATTAGTTTATCAAATAAACCATGAATTATTCTCAGTTGCAAAATCAGCTGTGATAACAAGGAACAGAAGAGTGTCCCCCCACTTCCCACTCCACAGTCCCTCTCTTGTTGCAGCTGCGTGGAACACAAGTGATGCAAGCGGGTGGATGCTTGAGAAGCGGGAAATAAAAAGGCATGATGCACGTTTTCATCTCGATCCCAAAGGAAGCCTGAACAAAAGTACTGTCTGTTCACTTATTTCTTTCTTGCCACTCACTTTCCTGTGTCCAAGATGTTTCAACCCTACTCCAGGCCATACGCATCTCCATGTGTCATCACTATCCTAAACAAACTCAACTCCAGTCTGCACTTCATGCACCAAATCCCCGTGGCCCTTCCACCCTTCCTCAGCATCAGCTGTGTGCTAGTGGCATTCACCTTGGCAAGGAAAGTTTGGCCACAGCCACCTCTCCAGCAAGTCCCTCCCTGGTTGACACGTACCTGCAAATGGTTACTCCATTTCTATGGGCTGACTATATCTGCATTTGCACCAGTCCTCCAGGTCAGTCAGCTGGTCAGAGCCTTGGCTGACTGCTGTCCTCAGCAGTGAGTCCAGTGCCTTCAGGCAAGTTCAGTGTGTGGGTGCATTCCAGTCTCCTTGTGCCTATGCTCTTGGCCCAACACTTCTGGATGTCCCTGAGAGACCTGTCATGCACAAACATGCTGGTGCTGCGGCACAGGCTCCCTTCTGGAGAAAACTGCTTCCCTCCATCATCTATTGACTGACTCTCCCAAGCTGAAGATGACCTTTGTATGTACCCTCTGGAGAGTGAAATAATAATACATAAAAGGCAACCATACTTTTCTCAAATACCAATAAGCAGCAGTTTTGCGCAGCAATGCATGTCAACATCATGTGAACAGCATTCTGTTGGGGGACTCAGGTTTTGAGACATTAGAGACTTTGGTGGGGATAGGACAGTAGTTTATCAGAAGTGGCTTGTAGAGGGCAGACAGGGTTCAGCGTGTCCACAGTATCTTCCAAAAGATGACCTAGGGGACCATCAAATGAAACTAATAGGCACTGAGTTCACAACAGGCCCAAGGAGGTGGTTCTTCTTGCAGCAGGTGCTACTTCTGTGGAGTTCCTTGTCAAAGGACAATTTGTGTGCACACAGTTTACATGGGATCAGGGGGAGACAGGACAAGCCGTGGATGAGAAATCAATTGCAAGCTGCTACATAAACAAACTGCAGAGGCTTAGGAAAGTCCAAACGGTTCTGAGCTGAAAATGGTCAGAGAGTGGGAGGGACTTAAAGGAAAATATTACACATACTTGCCCTGTTCTCACGCTCCCCAAGGCATCCTTCTGTAGCCAGTTTTAGAGACACAATATTGGGCTAGAAAGATCCTTGGTATGAACCAGTACATTTGCACTGATGTTTCCCCTACAGACAATCAGACTGCTGAAAATTTTTTGCCATGTAGATAGGACATAATAAAAAATAAGAAAAAAAGAGGTATTTAATCTTGAACATTTTACTCTCTTAAGCAGAAAGTCCCTCCCACCCCTATTATTTCACAACAAGTAGTTATGGAGACTGAAACTAGCTGGAACTGAGACTGAAGAGGTGAAGGTGAGGAATCTCAGCTGCTCTCAGCAGTGTTGTAAGGCAAGAAATGGTTATGCTCATATAGTCTGATAGTCATCATGAAATCAACAGGTGTTGATTTCTCCCATGTGTAGAAACTGTGATTTTCATACTGTATGACAAGATCAATAGGTTATCAAACAGCAAACACCATGTCATGACATAAGAAGGTCTATCTGTTCTGGGAAACCAGGAGCTCCTGCCTCATACAGCTTTCATCGTGACGGTGCACACACGTATTTTCTTCTTATTTGATTATTGTGCAGGCTTGTCGCATGGACGGAAGGACAGCAACAGAGGTACCAACTTACAAGGCTCCAGTACAGACAGTAGCTTAGTGTTACTGGGTGAGATGAGCTGGACTTGGTGAGGACATGCTTTTTAACCCGAGCGTTTTCATCTGCATTTAGTCCGGTGTCCAGCTGGACTAACACAGAATTACCTAGAGATAGGAAAGATGTGTTTATACACTTATACCAATAGTCTGTATACGCAGGAGACAGTCCTTCAACACAGGACACATCAGACACCAAGGAAAAGGTAATATTTCAGCCCATGTCCTGCAGCTAGACCAAACACAGAAGCATAATTCCCACTGGGGTCATTTAGCACTTAAAGGTAACCAGTAGGCAAGTGAGAAAAAAAAATGTCCATTTCTGATTTAAAAGCAATGCTTGAACCTGGCACAGCAGAAACAATAGACTGTTTCCCAAGTGGACACCAGGTATGTTTATTTTACTGAAATATATGGGTTTGTGACAATCAAAAGCAGATGTTCATTAACAGGCAGAGTGTAGGTAGGTTTCCAAGGCATGAAGCATGAGGAGGACAAAGAGGCAAAACATTCAGTCCCCTGCCTTGAACCTGAATTTGCCAAGTCCCTTAAATCAGATTTCAACAAGGTTTTTCAATTTTCATGTTTTTAAGTAACAGCTATGGAGATGCTGCTCCTGCTAGCCTTGTAAAACAAATACTTTGGACATTATTTTGATTTCTATTTCAGGACATTTCCCCTTTGTTTGCCTTTACCTTGACCTAGAATCCAGAACTGGATTTGAAATTTGGTGTTTGAAGATGTGCAGAGCTGAGAGACATCTTTTACAAACCCACTGCAACCTTCAGTCTGGAGCTGAGTTCCTTCAGAGCCTGCGCATGCTCAGATCCCATGTTTGGTGCAGAGGGATCCCTGTGGATGTATTACTCCTTATATAGCTCTTATGAGTCTCCTAACAGTTGGAAACTCCCTTGCTGGAGGTGAGTGATGTTGCACCAGACCAGGGCAACCTTATTTCAAGCAGGAACTGTCAGCAGGATCAGTGCAAGGTCAGCCGCTCTGGTTGTTCCTTTCAGGAAACTACTCCTCCTACAAACGCGCTTACACTAAACAAACCCCCTGAAATACATGGGCTGCAGCATTCTTCCATTTGCTGGCGCCATGAAGGCTGGCAAAAAATGCCATGGCAGCAAATGTTAGCAGCCTGCCAGACCAAATCAAGCCCCATTCTCCCCTGTACAAGGACAACTCCAAGATAACTTTGTAGTTGGCTGAGTTTCTCTTTCCAAACAGTGCAGTGGAGTATCAGCACAAGAAAGCCTCAGGAGTGTTTCTGCCAGGGAAATTGAGCGATGGGACCTGTAACTGCATTCAACACACAGGCAAAAGAATTATTTTTATCAACTGACCTTGAGCATGCTTATAAGATCACAGTTTTTTAATTTTCGTCTAAAGTACGTCTGAACTGCAGTTCCAAACTAAACTGAGGTCTATGCATTGCAGACCAGCCACCTGAATGCATTAATAAATGAAAACCAGACAAAAGAAACAGGGTAGATTTTGACTTATGGAACTTCCCCAGTTGGCCCTCTGCATTAACTTGCCTTTGTCAAGTAGCCTGAGACATCTCTGTCCACCTTTCCATGTGGTTCATGCTCCCAGAACACATTTGGTCCCAGACCAACATAGTTCATTGCCCACTAGACTATGTGGCCTACAAGTTATTCTTGGTGGAAATGCTCATAAACCAGCCTTGCAAACAGCTCTGGAGGGAATCAGACCAAACTCCACAGCTGCTGTATTTTAGGGAAAAGGCTCACCATAGCAGAACCCTAGTCCTAACTCCTGCAAAAATCTCCCAGCTATAAAATTACACAACATGTGATATGTCTGACATAAAATGTAGTAATATTAGCTATCTGAAGTGGCAATGACTAATTAGAGGTCTAAGGCCGAGTCCTACTTCTCTCTATAATCAGGAGCCAGGCATCAGTGAAGACTCCTGGGCCCCAGCTACCCTGAGAAGGAGGTGGCAGAAAGGAGCTTGAGGACAGCCTAGAGAAGGCCTCCACAGGCTCCGGTGGGCCAAGGAGCAGCTCAGTGACCCCCTAGACACAGACAAGAATTTTGGAAAGGTCAAGGAACAATGGTCATGTAAGTTGTGTGTCCACACCTGGCACAGATCTCAAGGCCATGTGAGTGGTATGTAGGTCTGTGGTCCACATCCATGAGGGACACAGGAACGGGAGTCTCTGCGCCCTGGCCCTGCTCTACTTCCACTGGCTAGTCACTGCCACACAGATTGTGAGCTGCTGACCATGGGACAGGGATAACAAAGCTAAAAGAGGTATTTGACACCACAAACCGTATTTCACTGTGTTATGAAAAGTCACACAGGGCAGTCTTTATTCCCCAGGCTCAGCGTTCAGAGCAAACAGGCTGCTGTAATCTTTAGCAAATACATTTTTGCTTGCACAATAAATCTGTTCAGAAATCACACATTTCCATTCAAACCAGCCACTAAAGAGTCACGTGTTGGGGCCTATCTCTGCTTTGTGCTGACACTGCATAGGCAGAAGATCACGTGCCTTCAAGAAAAAATATCCCCAGTCTTAAGGCAGCGCTTGGCTCAGGGTCACAAAAGACTCATCCACATTTCATATTGTGTTTTATCTTCTTTCTTCACCAGCCAGTCCTGAAATACACCACTTCCATGCAAGCAGGCAGGCACGCATCACAAATACACATCAAAGTGGCTATCTCTATGCTGGGAAATAAAATGGGTCAGGGAACAGTCAGAGAAGGAGTGCTGCAAGGCACAGCCTGTGTCCCTCCAGCCAAGCTCTCTTACCCCCAAAGCAGGGGGCAGAGATCCAAGCTGGGTGCAGCCCCTGGCCCGTGCTGTTCCCCTGACCCTTGCTGGGGGCAGCTGGGACAGTGCTAGGTGGTTCTGACCAAAGCCATGACAAGAAGGCACCAATACGAGCTATCACACACCATTGGCCAGGCCCATGTCCACCAGCTGGGACATCGCCTGGGGCCTGGAAGACATGCAGTAAATGTCTTCTCTGTGGATAGAGCCTGTGAGGTTTCTGGCAAACCATTGAGTCCTCCTCATCTCTCTTGATCCATAAAATGGATAATGAGCCTCACTGTATTTCTCAGCGGTGGCAGGAGGACAGAGCATTTTCCAGCTTGGATAGTAATGGAAAAGCATGTGAATACTCTAGTTGTACAGCTGGCTTTGTACCATTGTTTGATAGTTGTCATTTTAACAAAGCAAATACTGACTTAGTGGGTCTACTAACATAAATAAGATGAAGAGGATTCATGATCAAAATAGAATTTTGGCCACGGCTTTAAATTACAAATAAAAACAGTCATCTACATGGAAAACAAACATATTTGAGGTAAACAGGAACATATAGCTTTAAAATATACAGTTAAAAATATGTTTGCCATATTCTGAAATCAAGTGTTTACATTATTGATATTTCACTTTTTTCTTCTTCCATTTGTGTAAGTGAAAGATGATTATCCATTCAGTTTTTATGACCTATTTATTATTGTTATCTTGAATGATGCCACTACCTGAATTTCAGTAAGGACAGGCTACCCCTTTCTTATGTTAGGGAAACCAATAAATGCAATGGAAAAAAATCAGGAAGTAGTTTTATTCAGTGCTGTGGATTTAAAGATTTTTCCAACCCCTCAATTGTCCAGAAATTTATGGAAGACAACCCTATAACTGGGAAGAAACAAAGCAAAACACACCAGATGAAACAGAGGGAGAGAGAGGGAAACAGAAGAAGACAGAGGGAGAAGAAGAGAGGAGGGAAAGCAAGCAAGAAGAAGGAAAAGCCCGTGCTGATGTTCCCCTGCTCACTGATGCACCCGTGTGCCAATACGGCATTTGTAAGCGTGCAGCTCTGCTGGATGCAAAGCACCCCCAATTTTCAGACTTCAGTACTGGAGATCCTCCAAGCTATATAAAGAGATAGCTTTAAATGATAGCTTAGCTACAATTCTTCCAACCTACCTGACCTTCCCCTTACAGATAGAGTAGATCTCCATTAAAAACCTGAAAGGTGTATACCATCTATATTGCATAGCCAAGGGCTATGTTTCTATCTTCAGGGAAGGTGCAAGTGCGAGAGAAGCATGGTGGGAAGCTGCTGTTTTCTGAAGTGCTTGCCACCCCAGCAGGACTGCACTGCTAGGTTAGGTAGGTTACGCAGGTGTAGGCTCTCCTTGAAACTCCTGCATAAGACCTTTCTGAGAAAAAGCTTCTGTGCAGCATCGAGGCTTTTGCTAAGGTTGTTGTACAGAAAACTTCCAAACACACCTAATTCACGGTCACGGGGAGCCGTAAATGCAAGCCTACATCCTCCACTGCCCCGGGTTCCCAAAATTGCAGTGACACCAGGAGATGGAGAACACTCGACACCAGGTGAGGGTCAGCTGCAAAATATCCATCTTTCCACGTGGAAGAGTTAACTGGAAAGACGGTTAAAGAACAATATTCCATTACGTCAGTGGTGTTTATGACATGCCCTTTAATTACCCTTACCAGTAAATCAGTGTGTGCACTTTAGTACAGCAGAGTAGGGCACACTTCAAAGAAAATAATAGCTCTGTTGATTAGCTAATGAATATGCTATCAGAGAACTCAAGGAGCTTTTTGACTTTATTACTCACTTTAAATAATAATTCTAATTAAAAACATACTGTGTGCCTCAGGTCCACTGCTCAATTTTTGAAACAATGAAACTCTCACATGATTTTTTTTAATTATCTGCTCTGTATTTATTAATAGAAGGATGCCGTCCTGTCCTCTGGCTACACATTTAATTCACAGGAGCCCAGTAATACACACAGAACAGAGGAATTACTCTAATCATGTCTGTGGTTGGTAAATGATCCCCATTGTTCATGGGGCCGGGGAAGTCCCTTTCTCACCCTCTCAGCCCAAGCCTGCTGGCTAAGACACAGCGCTGGCATCCACGTATCAGGTAACACCCAAAAAAGAAGAACATATTGGAAAACTCCAGCCCAGCTTTTCCCCTTGCCCCAAGGACCCCCACGCATGTGCCTCTGACTGATACCTGCAGTTGGCCTGCAAGTGGTATAACTTATTTAGTGTAAATCAGAATTATATCCATGGTGGTCATTGTTATTATATCGCTATCTCTGGTACAAAGGGCAAAATCGGGACCTGTATTTTCTGCCGCTATAAAAAAATCTCCCTGGGAGCAGCTGAAGTTCATTTGCCTTACAACTCACCCTGGGCTGTGACTAGGGGATTGCCAGCCCTGAGCCACTCAGGGGTTAACACTCAAACCACAACAGTGTCTTCAAATGTTTTCTAAAGAGAAGAAATAAAGGCCAAGTGCATTACTTTTGCCACCATGTTTGTGAGCTCTTAGCTTGTACCTGGATTGCATTTTTAAATTTTCTTCTTTACTGTGCAGGCCATACTGGTTTAGGTTACCTTTGAAAGGGTACAATGAGAGCATGACCAACCTTGGCAGGCCCCCAGCACTAGGAAATGTCTCTGGGACATGGGGTCACCAGTATGAGTGAGAGCAGCTTTGGGGGGATGCAGTGTAAATGTGGAATAAAGCAGCTCAGGCAGGCCCATGGATCTAATTAGATCTCTTTCTTATTTTTGCCCATTTCTTGTATTCTTTAAATGGTCTCGGAAATAATGACAGCAAACAGACAGGTGCCCTTTTAAAACAAGCTGATGAAATCCAGGGGCTGACAAAGAGCCATTCCCACTGTTGTGGTTTAACCCCAGCGGGTTAGAACCATGACACCCACACAGACGCAACACACAAACATCGTGAATCTGCGTCTAGGAAGATCCATCAACTCTCATACAGACCAAAACTTATTTTTATTTCTAATCCCAAAGATATCAGTTTCCCCAGCATTATTTTCTCCATCTCTCAATCTATGATGCTGATGCAGAAAACCATAAAATCTCTAAATTGCCATTTCTAGGAGTGTCAGAGGCTTCCTCTTTTCCCCACTCACCTGATGATGAGGCTGAAGCCAGTGTGTCTAATGAGATCAGGTGATTAAGAGAGCTCAGCTGTCCTTACTCTTAAGTTTTCTCCCTAAAAAAGCATATTCCCATTGCCTTCTGCTGCAATGCCTTTCATTAGCAGAGCTCCATCCAACCATCTCTACCTGCTTCGCTCCCACCTATGCTGTGTAGGTAGCACACACATGTTTTTAACCACTGGGAGTATTGGTTCTCCTTTAAACAGGCCAGTTTTGGCCAGGAGAGTCACTAGGCCCAAAGTGCAAGCTCTGCCAGCAGCTTCCCAGGTGGGCACTGCTCTCCTGCACCACCACTGAGGTGGTGGAGATGCGAGTGAGATGCCTGATGCCCCAATGGCGAGGGGTTACCATGCCCTCCCCTAGGCACAGGTGGTAGCCTGGGCTTCTGAGGGCCAGGACCGCCTGATAGCTCTGGCAAGTCCCTGAAATGCAGCCTACACCACTCAAACTGTCTGGAAAAGCTAGCTGAAGCCTGTCCTGAATTCCTCTGCGTTTTACAAGGCTCCTCCCAGCGGCTGGGGTTTGATCTTGGAGGCTGCCATAGGGAGTCTCATTAATTACAAAGGTGTCAAGCACGTACTCCTTGCCTTTGTAGCTAACACTGCTTTTACATCGAAGCAGATGGCTTACTACTTCCCTACCATAATTTAGGTACTACTTTAGCCTGCCATAATTTAGGGCTGGGGCTCCTCTCTTTAAAAGGTCCTTATAAATCAGAGTTCACCTCTGCCACTGGCCTGCCAGGGCTGTGCTCCTGACTGCAGGGGGAGCGAGCACTGGCCTGGGCTGGGGGAGTTACAGAAGGTCTCAGCCTCAGTCTGTGTGGACAAGGAGGCAAGGTCAAAATTTCTCAAGAACTGTGTGCGGCCGAAACCTCAAAGTTAACATTTCACTCACATAGGTTTCCCCGTGGATGAAGTACATTAAATCACGAGTGAAGCATCCTGATCAACTTTTAGGTTGCCTGGGGCCGGGAAAGCAGAGTATACATAAACATCACACACACCTTGGTAAGTAACAGGTGTGAAATACGAGTTTCTCTCAGCCTCGCCTTGATTTTTTTTTTTCAGTGTGGTTCATTTCAGAAGTGCTAATCCTTTGCTTTAGATAAGAAATGGTTTCACAGTGTGACAGATTTGACCCTACTGCTGAGTCCTGAAGCAAGCATTCTGTCTCACTCACCTACCTCCTTGCACAAGGGAAAACTGCACACGCATTAAAGGCAGCAGGGTTGGGACCGATTCACACTGCAGAAGGGATATGGCACACAGCTGTTGGTATCTATCCACTTCTTCCCTGATGAACTCGGCCATGGAGAAATGGTAAGATATCAGTGCCTTGTTTACAGAGCCCAAGTCTGCTGGGATCTGTTCTTGAAGTTTCTTACTTTTGCTGAAAACTGATCATGGAGACTTAGAAAGACAAGCTGTTTTTCCTGAATTTCCTGCTTATACAAAGCTTTCATTTAGTCTCAGGAATTTTATCACTACTCTGACCAAAGCATGGGACCGGGTAATAAAGTGGGAGCTCTAACTTTAAAGACATCACTGGCCTCCTTCTATCTAGTGCACAGTTAATCCTAACAATACTTTGGGAGAAGTCACATTTTTTAATTTTCTGAGAGTTGCTAAATTGCACAGAGAGTATCATTTCTCCATACCTGCTCTGAGTGCTGCCTGTGCACAATTCAAAACCTTGAAGGAATCACTTTGTGGTTGCAATGAAGAATAAACATTTTGTCGGTCAAACTTTTAGGCAATTTTTTTTGTTTTCCACTAGATAAAATAGTAATGTTATTTTCCAGTCTCCAGGTTCTCACCTTGATTTGATAAAAAAGGCAAATGAAAGTTTCTGGAAACTACAGGACATCACCATGTTATCAGGAAGGGTGTGTTGCTGTCTTCAGGAACCTGTTCCAGGCTGGATGATATGCCCCTAATAGTTTAAAATAAAATAAAGTGAAATGAACCTAGTGACATAATTTATTCCATGAAAAACAGAGGGTATGGCTCGTTTCTTGTCCAAACCATGGAAACCCCAGAGATACACCCTGCCCTGGTACATGCCCTGCCAGGCAGGGCTCACCAGCACTGCTCCTCACATGTGTCACTGGTCCAGAAATACGGCCCCTCATCCCAGCACTTCTGTTTCCTACACCTGGATCCAGGTGAAATAGAACAATTACAGGCCACTGTGGGATATGGTAGAAGAAGGAAAGAAGAGGAAAAGATCTAATTCTTAAAAAAGAAGGTGAATGCACACGTGTGTGAGTGCCCAGCAGGATCTGCCTGGCTGGCCTGGGGCTCCTTTGTACTGCAAAGGGGTCAGAGAACTGATGAGCCAAATACACAAGGCACATCTTCTCCCACTGCCTCTCGTGCCACAATGCTGGGTCCCCTGCAGGCAAGGAACAAAAAACAGCAATTTTTTTCCTGTTGAATTTATCCCCATGAGCAAAACAAGCAGGGTTTGGATCACAACTGGGGTTTGGTGCACTATAGAAAACTACCATTGCTCTGCCTTTTTAAAATCCCCATGTTTGCAAGATGCTCCACGTGCCTCTGTTCATTCTTCAGGCTGTGGTCTTCACAGGACTGAAAGGTCACAGACGGAAGACCTGCAGACCGTCATCTTCAGAAAATGTTTCCTTCCTGCTTCTCCAAGAGCAGCAAGCTGCTTCGTAGGCCCTGCCTGTGTGTTGTACCATAGGAGGTGAGAGAGTTTCAGGTTTTGTTTGTTCATCTTTGAAACTCGGGATGAATTTAGCAGGAAATAATAAAGATGCAGGACACTTTTGGAGAGGAATTAGGACATTCTAGGTAGGCAAAAAATAATTACTTATGCTGAAATTGGGTCAAGACTCCACAGTGTTTACCACGACTCTCAGGAAAAGTGCCATGGGGTTTTTCATAATGACAAAAATTCAAGATCTCAGCATTGGGTCTCATCCCAAAAAGTAATACAGTTTCAGGCCAAATGAAAGCTAATCCAGCCTTTAAATCATGAAGAAGCAGATGTAGCTCACTTAGTCCTGAGCTCAGTCACTTTTGCTCAGCTAAAGCTTCCAGACAATTTTGTTACAAAGACAACAAGAGATTGAGCACTTGTATTCCCTTGCCATCACTCCCATCACTAATTATGTTCATTGCTTCAGCTGAGGCTAATTTCTCATTTGAATATATCTTGCTTCACCTTCCAACCACTAGACCTTGTTATGTCTTTCTCTGCAAGATCAAAGCCCTTTTAGTACCAAATGTTTTCTCCCCATGAAGGGACTCTCTAAACCAGCCACCTTTTAGTCCTCTTTTGGATACTTTAAGCAGACTGTGGTCTTTAAATCTGTCATGGCCAGACATTTTTCCCAGTCCTTAAATCATTTCTGTGGTTCTGTTTCCCTACAGTCTCCAGTTTTCAACATCCTTTTCAAATCGGGATGCCAGCTCTAGATGCAGCATCCCAAAATAAAATTACCTCCTTACTCCTACTCAGTATTTTCCTGTTTACTTGTTCAGGGAGCATATTAGCACTTTTGGATACTACATTGTTCTGACAGCTCTTGGTTGGCTGCATGTCCACCAGGGCACCAAATCCTCCTCCCCTCTCCTATGTATTATTCCAGTTTTCTTCAGATATCTTTAAGGACAGAAGGTAAGAAGTGATTCCAAAAAACGTTACAAGCATGTAACAAAGGTCTCAAAGCCTTTTGCAACATGTGGAGCAGAGGCCACTTGGAATTACCCCTCAAGCCCTCAGTTTCCTTCTCCCCTGGCCAACTGCAATAACCCTTGCCCTATATTTTAATACTGAATTCAGTGTGTTTGACACAACCCTGGAATTTCCAATGTATACAGATTTAGGAACTGAAGGATCTGTGAGGAATGAAGTTCAGGACAGCTGGATAAGGAAGATATGGAGCTGCAAGCACACAAGAGGAGCTGAAGCCCATTTTGGGTTTCTGCAGCCTGCATTCAGCTAAGGCTCTTGGTAACAGGGACTGGGTGTAACTCCTAAATCCCTTCTTTTCTTGGAAAATAAAAGAGGTGATATTATTTTTATGCAGGAATGGACAGTAAATTACCCAAGTTCTATATAGCAAATGTTGCAGGGCTGACACGTCTCTATCTAGTTTTGCAGCAAGAAAACCAAACCAAATAAGCTACTTTGGCTCCTCAATTCACATCAGGTCCTTGTCCACTGATGGCCCACAAGTCATGAAACCCATGAGTGGTTCTGGAAACAGCCAGGTGCCTCTCCCTTTGGGTAACATCTCCAAGTCACCACCAGGACTGGATGTCTCTGCTTCACCCAGTTCACCAACCCAAGCCCAGCAGTTGTTACACCCTCACATACCTCCACAGCACTCATACCACACCAGTATCCACCCTCAATGGCATGCTGAAAAACACCACTCTGGACCACAGTAGGGATCTCAGCTTATTTCAAGCACTTTGAATAGAAAGAAGTATAGTTATGCATGAGGGCAACAGGAACACTTCTAGGGAACCTGGGACCTAGAGAAGACAGGAGCCTGGGGTAACACACGCGGCCAGGATCAGTCCACTCCGCTCTCGAGGGGTCAGCCAAGCAAAATGTGAGACTGAGGATTTCTTGGCACGGGAGCCTGAAGCAGATGCCTCGAGTAATTGGCTATTTTGGTTGTTTCCAGAGAAAAGGTGCTATGGTAACAAGTAACCGTATGCTGTTTTTTGGTTTTTTGTTTTTTGTTTTTTCAAATGTCAACTCTGAAGCTTCATCCTGGTACTAGAGAGCTGCTCAGGGGTTGGTCTGGCTTGCTCAGCCTTGCTAGTGATTGAGACCCCGCAGTCGAACTCTTTCTTTGTTCTTTCTCAGCCCATCCCAAGGGCTGTCACTGAAGAGAAACAGGGATAAGTAAGGAAAGCATCTGGCCAGGCCGTCTATCGGTATCAGTGCTATCGATGATGTATGAGCCAGAGCAAAGTCCAGCTCACACACCCAGAGCTGTGCCGGCTCAGCAGGACTAAAAAGCAAAATTAAAAAAAA
>VXAA01003470.1:450517-464113 GCA_013399115.1 Anseranas semipalmata
TTTTTGGGTGTGTATGGCTGCATTAGCTATCCCCCGGTGGGCATTTGCTTTCCCTACAGTTTTCTTGCATAGATGAGGAACAGGATGCTTCGGCAGAGCCTCTTTGGGGGGCTGAAAGCCGCCTCTGCCGCCAAGGCACGGAAACAATTTCAGAGGAGCGTCCCTTGCCAGCGCTCTCGCCGTTGCCGCCTCCGCTCCACAGAAGAAACCCCGCGCGGATGTCCGGGGGCTGCCGCACAGCGCTGGGATCCAGCTTGGCTGGCACCGGGTCACGCCAGAGCCAGGGCACACCAGGGATCCTGTCTCACGGACGCTGTCACCTCGGCTGTGGAGGTCAGGCTGACTCCCGTGTACAGCCCGTCTTGACCTGAATACTTAAGGTTGCTGCTTTCAGGGCTGGTGCTCTCTCCAGGGCCAGACATCACTGACGAGCTCGCCTGCAGAGGGGAGAAAAGCAGAGGGAGATTTCACTGAGCGGGTGAGCTTTGCATGCGCTGATTTCCTGGGTGTTTGTGAAAAGCCAGGGTTTGTGCCCCACTCTCAGAATCGCACAGAATCACGGAATGGCTGAGGTTGGAAGAGACCTCTGGAGATCACCTGGTCCAATCCCTGCTCATGCAGGGCCACCCAGAGCAGGCTGCCCAGAACCACGTCCTGACGGCTTTTGAAGGTCTCCAACCTGTGGTTTTGCTCCCCCAGTGGGAGAAGCCCAATGCATCCGGCAGTGGATGCTGAGCACCTCCTGGAAGTCAGACTTCTTTGGCCCCTGCAGACCCTGAAACTATTCCTCACCCTTCAAAATACTTGCCATGACCACTTAATTCCCATGAGGCTAGCCACTAGTGGAGATGCCCCTTTTATCTGAAGTGGAGGAAAACTACGTCTCTGAACCAGGAGCACGTTTGGTCTGTCCCACATGCTGCCACCTACACTCCCGAGACAAAGCGCAGGGAAGCCCTGGTAGGTACAAAGCTGAAACTCTGACCAGCACTGTAATCAGTCCATTTATTTTAACAGAGAAATGGGGAGTTGCAAAGACAAAGAAACAATCATTTTTTCCATGAGGCTGAGCAGATCCACTAAAGAGGAAAAATTTGCAGTGCCAGACAGAGAAGGGGCAGCATTTTCACCTGATAAAGGAAATGTTTAAGAGCTGACTTCATGCAAAATTAACTCTTGGATATGTCAACTTTAAAACCTTAATTTACTTGTTAATGGATAGTCTTCGGACAAGATTCCTTAAAAAGAAAGAAAAAAAAAAAGACTATCCTAAACTGTGATTGCAGGAGCTTCCTGCCTGCTGTTTAAGTGAAAAGTATACATATTTAATCATTTTACAAGAGTAGAGCTCTTGGCTGTCCTGGAGCTGTGCCAAGCTAGCAGTTCTTACATAGGAAAAGCTTATTCGAGGGCAATTTCCAAGCGGCACTTTGCAGAGGTTTTGTTGCCATGTTTAACCCAGCTGAAACCTCACCTTCTGAAAGAGATGCTCATTGCCAGTGGTCACTTCTGTCTGAATCAACCTAGAGACCAATATTTTCTTTACCTTTTATTAAAATGGCTGATCACTGCTATTCTTGCACCCAGTCATCAACTAGGACCCCATTTTGTCAACTGCTACCCAAAAATGCAGAGTGAAGAAACCACTGCTTCCCCAAAAGGCAGCCAAAATGTTTCTAATCTGAAAAAATATGTTTTATGCTATCCCTCTATCTGATACACAATTGCTGTTCAGTAACAACTAATCTCTGTACGTTCTTTTTCTGTGACTTTGCACAAATAATTCAACGAGGCAGATTTCGGGCAAAACTTTGGGTCCATTTTTGGGTCTCACATCAATCTAGATTTTCAAAAATGCCTTTTAAAAATTCTAATACATCAGGTGGACTCCTGTTGGCACAAAAGACCTGATTTTTAACAGATTGATTCTCCCTGAACTGGAAGACAGGTTTCAATTACAGTTGAACAACATTTGCTCAACTTGAGCCGAAAACACTGGGAGCTGCTTTGAAAGGTTCCCGTTTGCCCATATTTGCCGCTGTTGTTCCGGTAGGCAAATATCTTATCTCTGCCTGTTTTTTCCGGGCTCGGAAAGTGTAGTTCGCCCTTTTCCTGATTCAGCCCCACAAAGGTGGGGCACAGCGCTCTGCCGTTTCCATGCCAGGTTATCAGCCACCCCTCCCTCCGGCACCCCAGAAGGGAGGACGTGGAGGCACGTCCTGTTTGAAGACCGCCCATCCCTGCCCAACCGAGGCCGGATCCTGGCTCCATTGAACCAGCATGGGCAGGACCTGGGCCTGGAAACCCCACCCCAGTAACGTCATGACAAATCCAGTCAGCTTGGGCAGCTCCCAGAGTGAGACATGGAAAACAAACTCATGGAAAGGAGGTGGATGAATCATGGTGTTAGGTGACCCAAGCCTGCCTACATCTACTGTTACTTCTCCAGCTTCAACGGAGGAAAGGCAGCAGAAGTTACAGATGGCTATTAGAGGACATCTGTCAGCTGGAATAAATAAGCTGAACAATGCTGAAGCCAAGGGGCTATTCTAATTCACAACAGCTGGCTCTATCAATAAAAAAGTAATGGATTTATTTTTATTGCTGATATCTGATAATAAGATAGATAATCAACTGAAGCTCAACTTCCTGAGGAAAAAATGAATGAAGTCCATTGGGAAGAGCTTGCCTCCCAGACAAACAGAGGAGGTTTGAATCTGTATCTGCAAAGATGGCTTAAGGATCCCAGCTTCTTTCTACTCAAAACCAGCAGTAGCTGGACTTGGGGCAGCCCCCAGGCATGTTGTCTGGATCAGAGGTGGCCCTGCTGTAGAGGACCTGCCCACCACGCTCACAGGGAGACCTCAGCCAGAGCCACAGAGGGTTGCAGACACCTACATTCTCCTCAGTCCTGCTGGCCCAGACCAGAAATGGGCTGCTCAGCCCAGCACTGGGGGAACATCTCTGGCCGAAGGACTCCTGCTTTATTCCACCCACTCCTTCCTGCACCGACTGCCTCCACGCCGAGAGGCAGAAGCTCCAGTCAAGAAATTGTGCTGACATCTGGGGAGGGTGGCTAAGGGCCTTGATCCGGACCTTTGCTCTGACCGATAGACCTTTGTTCCATCTGCTTCGGGGGTTCAAAATGCTCCACGAATTTTCGACATTACATTATGTCTGTAGTAAGCTGAGTCTCGGCTGATAAGCTGCTCCCTTCCTCTTCTACTAGCGTAGTTTAGCTTTGCTACACTTAGGTGATAACTATAGTCAGCTGAAACACACTTGCAAAAACTTCTTTCACATATAATGTATTTTGGCAAACAGCAGTGGAGCCCTTAATTTTCCAGTCTCAGCCTCCCTTTGGTAACGGCCATCCCCACTAAGAGCACTTTCTCCAAATGCTCCCATACTCCCTGGTTTCTGAAGAACAGGTCTCAGTACTGTAAAACCACAGCTTTTTCCTGATTTAGTGACCCCCTTGCTACATAAAGCTGTATTTTTTTGCTAGTCTGATTGATCCTTTTGTTTACATTGCAGATGTGTAAGTTTACATATCTTCTAATCTCTCTTTTGTATTATAGCAACATAAATCTGTGGTTAATACTTCATTAATTTCCTAAGGGAGGCAACTTCCAACATGGCTTGGGAAAGCTGATGACCCCACTGTTGTTGAGGGCTGTGTGAGTAATTGGCTTTATTGCTTTGGCAATAAAACTAAACAAAGCAAAATGTATGTGTCCATATGCATGAATAAGGTTTGGGTAGAACCAAAAAATACTCATTTTCCTTGGTTTTCCCTGCTGAAACAAAAAAGCTGGATTGCTTTGTTCCATTTGATACAAAATATCATTCTTTTGAATGCATGTACAGGTAGCAAAGAAAACGAATGACTGAATTTATGAAACTGACCGGGGAGAGGAAAGCAGCATCCTATTTTGTCCGGGAGTGAGGACTAATGCAGAAGGGGTAGGAGACCTAAATACATTTCCTCTCCCTGACAGAGAAGATTTAAACTGGTGTATCACGTCGCACAGCGTAATGCCCTGACTACCAGACTATTTGGTATTTTAGGTTGCCATGTTCCTCATGCCTCCTGTTGATCTTATTCCACCTGGTTTAGATAAATATTTACTCATACCAGGACTGAGGCACTGTGTTCCCATTTTCCAGGTGAAAGTCCTAACAACCATGCTGGTGAGACTTTCTTGTGGAAACTCTGTCCCGGCTGCTGAATTATTCTATCCCAACTGAAATCTTATCATCAGATAGTCTGAAGGACCCTCGGCCATTCAGCTTTCCAACATCCAGGAGGTTAGGAGATTTTTTGTAAGAGGTCAAGTCTATGGGTTCATCCACACTCTGGGAGATACTGTACTCAGGCTGGTTCCCCCATCGCCTGCGTCAATGTCCTACCAACCTGCTGCCTAGAAGGGAGCAAATAACAATATCTCTAACGATCTCGTGATCCTTCTTCTGAAAACAAAATAAAACAAATGCACAAGAAGCTATTCAGTGGGTTCAGCCCAGATCGGGGGGACATCTGGGGGACAGCTAGAACTGTACTTTTCTTCTAGCTCACCACCCGCTAAGGCTGTTTCCTTCAGCTCTCCCACTTTCCATACTACATCACTGAAGAGCCAGTCCTGAACCTCTTCTAAAGGTTCAGGGGGAAATAAAGGTTCAAGGGAAATAAACACGCATTTTACCTGCAAGACAGCTGTCCTAAGTTATTCTACGGTGTGTGGTTATGGTCCTTCTGAGACAGCTCCAAATCGGAGGCAGAGGGCTCAGTACAGCCCTCTGAAAGAGGAGCTGCTCTGGTGCTGCTGAGCCTTTACTGACATCAGCTCTGGCTCAAAGAGCCTCCATGCCCTGCCATGAAAAGCAGATTTTACAGCAGTTTTCATCCTGCCTTTTATCCTAAAAAGGGAATAAAGCCCTTCTGGTAATCACACCAGTTGGAGTCCCTGCATGGAAATGTATGGGTGTGCACTAAAGACTGTGCCCTTCGTTTAGCAAATTATTCTGCACAGCTTTTCTCTGTACAGTTTCAGCAGCATCGAAGGGAGAGCAGGTATAGATGCAGATGCAGGCTGCCTGAGACCTTCAAATCTTCTTTTTATGGGGATGTAAGGCAACTCCATATATCATGTAGCTGGACCTTTTCCATATTAGTAACACAGGACACCCAGTACTTATACTGCTTAGGAAAACAGAAATGGGCCTAAATCCTAGATCCAGATGTGAATTTGGCAAATAGCCCCTTTACAATGGGACAACGAAACATGTACGATCCAAACACTTCTACATTTTGGGATGTTTGAAATCAACTTTGCACCCATAGCAATTCATTAATCATATCTTTTAAATGTTTAAACTTCAGCTAGAACATAAAATCAACATTTAAGGTTCTTGTTAATTTGTCTCAAAATTGGCATCGTATAAAATTCCCTTCATGAAATGGATAGTCTCAAAGACATTTTGGTGAGTAATTGCTGCCCTTCTCTTTTTCTGCCCTCCCCTCTTTATTTTACTTTAAAAGAGATAAAGAAAGGTAGGGCAAAAAGTGAGTATTACTGACACAAATGAATTCTGCTGAATTTCATTTCCATTAGATTTCTACATAACTAGGAGCTCTTTTGGCAGCCTCCCACAAAGGGCATAATAAATTACTTTTGTACCAGTAGAGGAATTCGTTTTCTCTGTTTCATTTAGCAACAACATGGCTGTGAATTTCAGACAACAGTTTCTAAAACGTCATCATATTTTTCTGCCTAATGTCAATTTGGCATTTTCCCCCTCCTCACAGAAGAGCCAGAGAAGCAAAAACAGAACAAGACAACAACAAGTTGCCAAGCCAGTTGTGTAACTCATGGGGAATGGGCCAGGTATGCTCTCCGAACAGGTACCCGTGTTTCGGCAACGTCCAAGGCTTTTTACCTCCTGACGTGGCCTGGAGAAGTTTATCCTCATTGTGCAAAGCCATCACCTGGGCTAAGAATAAATACAAACCTCAGGGCTATCAATGTGTCAACTTAAATGGGGAAGAAAAAAAAAAAANGAAGTCCAGTATGGTACCTGGGCTTTAGCACGTGATCAGATTAAAGGCTTCCATGGTGTAATTCCCTTCCCTCCCGACAGCTTCAAGGGGCCTTATGAGCGCTCAGCCCTTCCTGCAGCATTTCGGCCCACCAGCGATGGTTTTGCTTCCCTCGCAGCTGGTGATCACCTTCCCAAGCCTCACCAGCCACCTCCCCGCTTTCAGCACCCGCTCTCCCCTGCTGGATGGCTGGTGCTTGGGCACAACCAGGAGACACAGCCTGTCTCCATCGCTTCCTCTTACAGAAATTTTTCACACTAGAGGTACTTTGCAAGTGCTTTGTACATGCAAAGCACATCTGATGGAATCGTGGTGGAGAAAAGGCCGTGACTGTCCTCTCCTAGCCTGATCATCTTTGGAAAAATCGTGGATGTCCTGGCACTGGGGGATGCCTTCATGTAATTAAGAGCAGCCTCGGGGTTTCTGCACGTCGCTCTCAGTTGCTAGCACCACCCAACCAGTCTTTGTCTTGGGAACCCCAACACTGTCTCCTCTTGTACCCTACCCACACAACTCCCCCTGCCAAAATTATGTCACAAATTGTGCCACTAAAATTATAAAATAAAAATTGCTAATACCGCTTCTAGGGAGAAGGGCTGCAGAAAGGCAGGCAGACGTCAGCCGGCCAAGAAAGCGAGGGTGCGGGGAAAATGGGATCTTGCCTGTAAGGTCTCTCCTTCCAGAGCAGCACGCAGCTGCACCACCTACGTGTAGCCTGCGCCTCTGGGGCTCGGGGTGGGTTTTGCTTATAACTCTGTCCACTGTACATATCACACGACATTTCTCAGATTGGTAGGAAACCAAAGGGAAGGGTAGGGAAAATCTGTTTGAATTTTTCCCCTTTGCAAATATTAGGGGAGAACCTAAAACAGAGTATAGTCATTCACTGGGGGGAGCCTGACACCCCGCAACAGCTCGCATTTTGGTTACTGTTTCTCTTTTTTCTGATGTGACCTGTTTATTTGGTTGGACTGACAGGGTTTTCCCATGTCAAAGAGGAGCCCTGTTAATAATATCCTTGCCTGGCAGCATCAGAACCAAAAACCCAGTGCCTCTGAAACTGGGTGGCCCTGCCAGCACACAAACAATTGCATTTACTAGAAATGTTTTTTTTTTTCCCCTTATACAATGAAATTTTGTACGTCAGGAATTAAACTATTGAAAGGAATTTGGATGTGGGAACGCTGAGACATATTGAAAAATAGTTATTATAAACAGTGTCTTCTTTTTATTAATAAAGGAGTAGAAAAGGCCACATTAGAAAAGCTTTTCAAAGAAATTACATGGCAGATTAAAGAATACAGAAGGCCAAAGGAGTGACTATGGATACGGGTATGTATAGCCAAAAGGAATTAATTAGGAATTAATCTATATTAAGCTATGCAACTTTAACAGTAGCATTTGTTATCACACGTGCTAACTGAGAGAAGAAAGGCAGTTTGAGGTGGTCTGGGTGTATGATGTAAAATAAGGTTCAAAAACTCAGGAGCTCAGGGCTGTCAGATGCTGAGCGTCCGTCCCCGGGGGAGCCCCCTGCTAGCACGGGGCTGATCCCACCCCACTGCAGTCAGCTGGGGTCCCCCGCCTGGTTTCAGCGGGGTCTGGATCCGGGTGTAAGCGCATGTCTCAGTTCAAAACAAAAGCCATTATGCTTCCCTCCAGACAGCAGGATAAGCTCTTATCAGACCACTTCAGAAAAAAATAGGGCACGTGCGCAATAGTTTCTCAAAAGGATCAATTGGGCACAGTTCATTGGTTTTGCTCCAGAGGAAAACCTCAGAAAGAGAAGAAACTAAACGCTTCAAACCAAAATGTCTTGAATTAAGCTGCGCTTAACTTAATCATAAAAATTATATAGGTCTTAATTAAGGGGTTTGTAAAGTACTTCAGCTTGTCACTCTGTTTACAGCTATATGTAATATCCTCCGAAAATCTTGTTCCAGTATCAGCTAACAAAACTGGAAAGTTTGTTTAGATTATTGTTCTGCTAGATAAGATAAAAGCTGTGATAACACTGCACAGTGATCAGCCCGCTTACAAATACGGATGCTGTGTCAGTACTTACCCCTGAGGCTGCCGGTTGTGTGCTTGGGGAAGCGTTTTTGCTACAGTCGTCTGAGTTAGTAGAAGACGTGGATGTTGGAGTCATAGGAACTGCAGTAGTACTGTTACCTGAAAGATCGGGATCTGGCATTAAAAACAAGAATTTTCCAGCTGGGGAAAAAAAAAAAAAACTCTTGCAGCTCAACTATCTTATCTTTTCATATTTACCAGAGCATGCCTTTGACTTATTTATGTTCTTAGGTTTTCGCTTCCTGGTTTGAATTCCTTCTTTTTTCATAGCAAGGGGTCGGGGAACCTGAAAAAAATAAATTTCCACACCAATCATAGAGTTGTACTTGCGCTCAAATCACCAAAAGTCAAAACTAGACTATAAGAGCAAACAATGATGTTGAAAATGCCTGTTGAAAGTCACATACAGCAAGTCATTTTTCCTGTATCATTGTAGCAATTCCAAAAAACTTTGTATTTTATTTGGGCAAAGCGATGAGTTATTTCAAGGGGAGTTTTATCAGAATAAAGAAATGAGGAAATGTTTTTCTTCATGTAGGCTAAACAGTTTTTCCAACACTTCAGTCAGTCCACAAATTAACAGCAAAATTTTAAGGAAAAAAGGCATC
The DNA here is from genome assembly GCA_013399115.1 of Anseranas semipalmata. NCBI lineage: Eukaryota > Metazoa > Chordata > Aves > Anseriformes > Anseranatidae > Anseranas > Anseranas semipalmata. Next base: position 459,299 of record VXAA01003470.1, read on the forward strand.
ATTTGGCCATAGGTCATATGAAATCAAATTGGACTGGGTGTATCTGATCCCGAATTCCATTTTCCAGCCAGTTTCCAGATTATCTTCAGTGGTTGGTTCTGGAAAGCAAGAATGCAAATGAGGAAAATTCTCCTCTTCCTGTGGACCAGCTATGCAAACCGGATCCTCACCAGTAAGTGTTTTAGGACTGAAGCTTCACACCATAATCAACATAGCATCTGTTCCTATAGTTCCTATCTGTTCCTAGTTCTGCACGTGACACAGCTATGGTGTATCCAAATTTCTGTTTATAGAGAAAATGTGTTCAAAAATCAGCTTTGTGTTCTCTGTCATCACAACCATAATCATTATACAGAAAGCATTGGCTTAAAATGTATTTTAATTTCATGTTAACACCAGTTTGGGGAAATACAATTCAGCCATGTGCTTACTATCATTATGATAGTAAATCAGTGATATAATTAAACCAGTGATATAATTTACTTTTTTTCTCGAAGGCTAGACCAAGAACCAACCACTCCTAATGCCCTCATTCTTCGAACACTTGTCCTTTGCTATAACCTACCCTAATGGGGCACAACAGGTTCTGACTCTCACCCAAAACATATTCCATTGCATTCGAGTTATTTTCTTCCTGCATTATTGCCTGTCAAAGGCTGGAATCACATTTAAAGTTTTGCTGGCATAGGTACGGCGGGAATTATATTTAAAATTTTGCTGTCGTGGCTATGTCTGTCCACACTATGAAAAACTGTCTTATTACGAGTCTAGTTTTTTTTTTTTTCCACTGAAGAGTTGATTTAAATCACGGTGGCAAGAGGACCTCTGCCGAATATCCAGAGGCAGTTTCTTTGTACAAATCTGCACAAATTTGCAATGCCAAATCCTTTCAGGCACTGTTGAAACCGTAACTCGCTAAAATGGGATAACCGTTTTCCAACGCCAGGCATTTTTTAGTCATTTCATCGATTTTATACACCTCTATCGTTTTTAACTCCACGGTCTAAGACGGCGAGCCGAGACCATTGGAGTCAACAGAAAGTTTGCCCCAACTTCAGGAAGCCCGATGCCACCCTCGCGCAGTGCCCAAAGCCACCAGAGAGCTGGTCCTTCTGCAAGCAAGCGCCCGAGCCCTGGGGACAGAGCACCCGAGCCCGAGGGGACTTTCTTACCCCGTGGAGCTTCATGTAGAGGCCACAGGCGTTGCAGACGGGCTCGCCCTCGGCGTTCCTGCGCCACAGGGTGGTGGTGGTGGTGTGGCAGTTGGCACAGGACAAGCCGAGCCGCCTCGACGAGGGCTGCGGGCAAGCGGAGGTAAGCACAAGCGTAAACAGGCAGGCAGGAGCGGATGGTTTGTATCTTTGCAGTTTACAGAAAAAAAGGGCTTTAAAACGCGGTGGGGACGGTGGGAGGTTTTTTATAGCGTTTCTCAGCGGTATCCTAGAATTAAAACAAGGCTACCCTCATTTTAGAGGCTGGAAAGCTGATGGGAAGAGTCTGCAGCCCTGGATGTGGCAGAGGCAAAACTCGCAGTCGGAAGCCGGCGGCCCTGGGACCTCTGTTGGGACCAGCAGGTATTTGTCCAGCAGGACAGGCACTGTGAAACATCCCCACTGCCGCACCACCACGGCAGTTCCAGGCAGCTGAGTTGCACCCTGGGGGCTGCGAGCACCCAAGTGGGGCTTGGACAAGGGAGAGGGGTCGAGGACGGCTTTCAGAGGGGGAGAACACGTAAAAGAGCATCGTCTTTGTACAAAGACCTCCTTATCATCGCGCGAAAAACAACATGCCTCGGGAATGTGTTTTACAGAAAGGAGCTTTCCCTCAGCCATCAGAAAAACTGGTGTGGGACAGCAGGGTTCACACTGCAAACAAGCTGTTTATGACACTCCTCTGTGGAGTTTGGAGCCAAGATGAAGCAACCTTGTATCAGAAATAACCGTATAACCCAGAGCTTTATGGCTGTAGGCTGTATATCATAAGTGAAGGCAGTCCTCATAAACATGTGAAATGAAGGTGAATGGGTTATAAAAGTTCCTGTAACAAGTGATCTCTTTTACGTTCATCACAAGCAAAGAATTCCAGCTACATCATAAATCTATTATTTTTCAAAGTATCGCATTGTCAAAAAAAATATAAAAAAAAAACTGCGACTAGCTCTGTGTCTGGCAGCTGAACAAGTTTACGTGGAAAAGTCAGTTTTAGAGAATTGCATTAATCTTATTCTGACTATAAAGCGCCCATAACTGAAATTACTGAATTAAGGGTACTGTGCCCTTCCTCTTGAATCATTTACTGCTGGGTTGTTAGACACAGCTCGGTCACCTTTGATACCACACAGCCGCCTGCCACTTGGGAAACGGATAGAAATGTTTTAAGAATGAAGAATATTCCAGAGTAATAACCAAGTTTCTTGATTTTTTATGGGAAACTCTCATTTTACACTGCAGCTCATAAAGAACTCGAGATTAAATATGATTTTTGTAACTTTGAATCAGTAATTCATTATTAATTGCACAACGACAAAAACAGCCAAATGTAATACAGGCTGACGCATATGCATATACTTCTTAATCTTATAAATCCAGTTCTCACAAAAACAGAATTTTTGGTCTCGTTATTAAATATGTATGTGCACAGCGTCCAAATTGCGCTCCGAATTGTGCTTCTCGATTCGATACAAGTTTTACATGGACCGGGTAAAAAAAAAAAGTTGGTTTTGACACATATGCTACATTTTCTTTCCTTGCAAGTGAAATGCCATCAGACATTTCACTCTGTTAAATCTTTCTTTTTTTTGTACACGGTCTGGTGTAAATCTTCATGTATTTTATTTCGATAGCTTTCGCTCATTCCTGTATCTAAACAAAAGAGGGGTTTGGGGCGCGTTTTGAAGCTAAAATGACTTTTCTGCCGCAGGAATTTTATCAGAAACTTCAGGGAAATCTAAACGTGTTTAGCATTTTCAAAACATTTTCCCTTCTCACCTACATATTTCCAACCACATAGACACGCAGTCGCGTTTGATTTATAGCTGTGGCCAGTACACGCGGTGCGGACTGTTGCACAGAACTATTTCGGAGCTTTTTAGCTGAGGTGTCAGGCTGAAATCAGGCCGCAGTTTGACTCTGGTTTGGTCTCCTCACCCCTCACCCCCTTCAGAAAAGACGAGAAACGCAGAAAGGCCGGGGCCAGGTACGGGCCGGCTGAAATCGGCGTCGGGCCACGGTGCCGCAGGGGCTGCGTGTGTCCCTGCTGAGGGGGTAACACCTCCTGCGATGAGATTTAGTGGGCGGCCAGCTCCAAAATACAGCACCCCGTGGCAATTAATTCCCGGCTTAATATTAAATTAAACCAAACCCAGCAGACCCGGGTTTGGTTTGTGAGCGCTTACTGCCCGCTCTGCTCCTTGCGCGTTTGCTTTTTGTTCCCCCCCGTAAGGGCATTAAAGTCAGACAGTTGTGAAATAACGAACGGGACGTGTTTTAATGCTACGAAAATAGGGACGGAGCAAGCAGCTGGCGTGACTGTAAGGGGCTTGAAAGGCTGATCGGTTTGATACACTGTCTCCATACACAAGGGTCCAAACATCAGCTTGGATTATACCGGCGTGATTTATTGTGGCTCGCTCGGTAACAGCCATTACTGAGGAGAGTATTCTTTTTCTCCGCTGACCTCCACCCAGGTTTGCTAAACATAATGTGCAGTTCCCGCTTGTTAAATTTTCTGTTGCCTATTCAGTGCCAGCCCGAGTTATAAACAGGGGGTTCTGGTTTGTACTATTTATTTCCCCCCCTAGTTTTAGGAGTGTATTTTTAGAAAAATTGCCGCTCATTTCTTAGGAGTGAAACAAAACAAAGGCTATTATCATTGTTTAAACAATTGGTTTTCTTTGAATTATATACAAAACTTGCTTACATTCCCAAGGATCGAGCTCTCAGCAAACAAAGCAGGTCTGGAGAAATTCCTAGCCCTCTAAACAAACACTTTCCAACCTTGATTTTTTTTTCCCCCCTTTTGGAAACTTCCAACATGAGCAGCACAAATTCTTCCAAACCGGCGATGCCCCCTCAGTGACGGGGTCCACTGACCCAAAATAAAACCAAAACCCAGCCGCCCCACCCGGCGTGCGGCTCACAGGGGGCAGGGGGCGATTTCTCCAGCGGAGGGCCCAGAGGTGGCCCCAGCGGGCGGCTCTCGCCTGTGCCACAACAGCGTCGGCCTCCAAACCCGGCCAGGAGCCCCGCTTCGGGTTTGCAGCCGGGGGTTCCCCGGGCTCAGGGGCTGCCAGGCCGCTCGCCCAGCCCGGCCTGGCTCAGTTAATGGGGGACCCCAGGGCTGCAGCTGCCCTCGCCCCCCCACAGCAGCCGGTGGGGCTGCCCCCCCTCCTTCCCCACTCACCACTCTCTTCTGGGGCTTGATGAGGGGCCGGCTGAGGCCGTTCATTTTGGTGTAGAGCCCGCAGGCGTTGCACAGGTAGTTGCCGGTGCCGTCCCTCCTCCAGAGCGGGGTCTGGATGGAGCCGCAGTTGACGCACTCGCGGCTCTCGGACAGGTCCTCCAGCAGCTCTGGGGGCACAGGAGAGGGGACAGGCGGTGGGGCACGGCCCGTAGCGGAGCTGGCGGCCGCGGAGCCCCGCGGAGGAGCGCGGGCCCCGGCGGGACGCGGGCCCCGGGCGCTGCCCAGCGCTCGGGAAAGCGATTCCCGGCAGCGACGGCAGCGCTCGGGCGAATTTTTTAAAAATCCCCCCTCATTTTTGTTTCTTTTTTTCCCCCCCGCTTTTTTTTTCTTTTATCCCACCCGGCTCCGTCCCCG
>VXAA01003470.1:472174-561458 GCA_013399115.1 Anseranas semipalmata
AAAAGGAAGTATTGAAAGCAGCACACGGCGCGGAGGAGAGGCTGCTGTCGCCGCGCACCGCAGCCACGGTACCAGCGGGGCGGGCAGGGGGAGGGCGATGTCCCCCAGCGCCCCAAAACCCACGCCCACGCGGGAGGGAGCTGGGAACAGAGGCGCGAAGGGCAGAGGGGAGCCGTGTTTTGCCTCCCCATCCTCCAGGAGAGCTTGTCATCCCTCCCCCGCCGTTATCACGGAGATGTGAGCCGTCACCGAACCCCATCCTGCATCCCCCCATCCTATAGTGGTTGCAGAGACTCAGTTCAAGAAAGAAAGATAGAAAGAAAAGAAAAGAAAAGAAAAGAAAAGAAAAGAAAAGAAAAGAAAAGAAAAGAAAAGAAAAGAAAAGAAAAGAAAAGAAAAGAAAAGAAAAGAAAAGAAAAGAAAAGAAAAGAAAAGAAAAGAAAAGAAAAGGAGGCAAATTTGCCCACTAATAAGTATTCCCAAGGTCGTCCGTCGGCGCTACCTCACGCCGCTAAGAAAATGTCGTTTTGTGCTTCGAAGCAAGCCCTCCGCGCATCGCTGCGCTCTCTTTTTCCTACGCTAAGAAGTACCACACATCGGCAGAACCGGCCCGAAGCCTCCAGCTCGGTGTTTTCCGTGGGACCGAACCCGGCGGCGACGGCTGCGTCTCACGGGGCTTTGCTCCGCACGCCGCCGGAGCGAACCGCACCGCTCCGCGGGCACCGCCGCCAGCGCTCGGCTGCCGTTCGGAAATAATTTTCAGGACAATTTGCCCACTTTACCGAATAGTCTGAGACCAAGGGCCAATTAAAAAAAAGAAAAAAGAAAAAAGAAAAAAACACGAAACAAACAAAATACAACGAAAATTGCAATCTGACTTCAGCAAAACGCTTCCCTTGCTCCAAAACTACAGTTTTCAGATTGCTCTTTCGTAAGCGATGTCAAAATTTGGGGAGTTTGGTCCTCTTCGGAATGAAAGTTCATTTGAAAACGTTAGAATATCTCCCAGAGCGAGTCTGACCAGTTCTGTAAATTAAACTCATGCTGAATTGGAAAAAAAATAAACACCACCAACAAATTAAAACAACCACATCACAGAATGCGAGACTTCAGAGCTAGCGGCTCGGAGCAATTAGACAGCCCATTAATAGCCTCGCTCCCGGTGGGGAGGACAGAGAGCGGGAGGGGGCACGGGGGAGACCTGCGGAGCCTCCGCCCCGGCCTCCAGCACCCCCACCCACGCGTGTCCACGACCAGACCTCGTGGCGGGGCGGGGAGGTTGGAGGGGAGCATCTTCACAGCCGAACTGCCGAAAAACAAATTAAACAAAGCGGGTGCTCCGGGGCGGAGGGGGACCCCCCGTTCCCGCTCCGCTCTGCAGCCAGGTCCCGGCCGGCGCTTCCCATCCCCTGCGCCGCACGGTGCTGCCTCACCTCGCCGTTCCCCTTTTCTTCCCCATTTCCACCCCCCCGTCGGTGTTAATGGCTTCGCGGGCACAGCCCTCTGTTTGCAGTCAAAAGTATAAATGTATACGTTCGCCCTGTGAATGTACCGCGATTTCCATTTCGTTCGTGTAATCGCTGGAGGTGTTTATCCATTTCACTTAAGCCTCCAGGACCAAAGAGGCTGTGCAAATAATTTGCACTTTTCGATTACTTTAGGAAAATGTTGTTTTTGTACAGCCGTTATTGCCGGTCACATTGAATTTATAACTACTTGGTAAAGGACATCAGTACTTTCAAATAATAAAAAGAGCAATTAGAAAGCCGATTGTCTCGAAAGATGCTTATAACGGGGTGGCTGTAATGTATTGTTCCACTGCCGTTATTGATGTGCTTTAAAAGGTCACAGACGAGTGAATTTCAAGGCGCCGAACTACCCTATTTACATCCCGATTAGATGGATTCAAGCAAGAAGTACTGCGGTCGGTTATACGTAAGCATTGTTTTTACACACTGTAATCATTTCTTACATTTATCGTCACTGATGGGCATAATACATGTGTAAGAAATTAAAGATTTAACACAGTATTGGCAAAGTACGTGGGAGTAATCCCATTTTTTTTCAGTATTCGTAACATGGACAGAGTTAGCAACCTTTTACCTGAGTAACTAATCCTCAGAGTAAATCAATCTGATGGCAGTACAACGACTAGCATTTCCAAGAAAAAAGGACCTAGGCATTTTCAATAAACTCTGAAGTTGTATAATAAGATACCCTCAGGGATTTACTGCTAACACCCGTTTGTAACCAGGATTGCATCTGGATCGCGCACTTGGCATTTAGTGATGACAATCAAACATAAGTTTAGCCATACACAGTTGTAATATTTAGCTGTGAAATAAAGAAAAAAGAAGCTTTACTACAGACTTACATATATTATATGCTTTGCTTCAGCCTTGCAGCAGTGCATTTTCGTTGTTATGACATTGCTGTAGATTCATTTTTCCGACACTGACATCACACACTCACTCATGTGCATGTGAATCAGCACTTGCAAAGAAGCCCTGCTTGTGTAGTTTTGCTAATTTACCCAGATCATTAAAATGATCTAAGGCTACTCACTGAGCTGGAATTTGTCCTCATGCACGATGACCAAAGAATAAGAACGAGTCCTAAACCTTGCTGACTGCTCTGTTGGGAGGTTAGCAGTAAGAACTGCCACGCGGCCCTTCAAGTCACGACTGCAGCTTAACCAAGCTGCCTTTAAGCAGATCCTGTCCCAAAGCCCAGGTCCATACGTGGACACCTAACACAGAGCTTGCTGCTGCCACAGCTGAGAAGCCATTGGTCCCAAACAAACCCAGGCAGCACTAACTCAGCAATTACCGTAGTTCCTGTAATGAACTTAACAACTTCAAGGGCAAGGTGGATGCTCCTCGTGTTTCCTGTGGGGCTCTCTCAGGTTAACAGCTTCCCTTCATGATGCAGATGCCATGCAGTTGCATGGACTCTAGGGATGGCAGAGGGGATACCTCCCACCACAGCACTATCATCTCATGGTATCGCAGCTAAATCCCACACCCCCAGGTGTGATTGCAGATGAAAACTCAGCAGCGCTCAGCTGGCTCGAGGGCTTCTCGCTAGCAGAGGGCTTGAGATTGCAGCTGTTATTCCATGCCAGCTCACACCGCGGCCTCAGGCTGACCAGGCGGACTGAACACGAAGTCCTTCGTCTCTCCAGTGCTGGATCCGGGCAGCTCCCACGGTCCGGAGTTTTATTCTGTGACATGAAGTACACGCAGTGCACAGCAGGAGGCTGGAGATGGGCATGGGGAAGTGAGGTGGCAGCAAACATTCATACTCATATTCAATTCTTACTTATTATGTAAGGCAGTAAGTATTGTGGGCTTTGGGGGCATACACTTCTGATGGCTTCACCAGCAGGAATTGGGCAGCTGAGGGAAGATGTCAGTGTTCCCCCAAACGCCCCTGACATGATACCCACATGGTACCAACTGGTCTGTAATGACCACCACTGTAGGTAACATTACATAAACCAAAATGTTTCCACTTTTACACAAAGCCAAAACTCTTCCCATCATATCAGTTAAAATATTTCCTTTCATCCAAAATAATTTTTTTCACTCTGGGTTCATTTTGAGAGGATAGACCCAGTGTTTTGAATTTTCCTGTCCCTTTCAGTTTGGCTAACGGGGTCACACCTGGGGTTGTAGGACAGGTCTGGCCCCTCGACCCCTCACAGCCTGGATCAGAAAGCAAGATCTCAGCACCTCGTCCCTGCTCAGCCACCAGAAACCGCTGCAAAACCTCTCGTTTTCTGCCCAGTGACCAGGGTACAGAGAAAGCAACAGCCCCTGAACTGCCTTAAATTACTCTGCGTGTGCTTCGGGTTTAAAGTTTAAAAGTTATTTCGTGGAACAAGTAGGGACCAACATAAGTAATCTCCAAGATGTTTCGCTCAGGGAACTTCAGGGGGATGTAATGCAGCCTAAAGCCAGACTTTAAGCTCTACTCTTCTTCTAGTTCTTACTCCCTACAAGAATAGTTACTAGTCCTCTCAGAAACCCTGCCTGTTGCCTGTGCTAAGTTTTCATATCTGCTCAGTTCTGCTTTTGATAGCTTCAACAGAATCGTTGAATGACATTTCCTTTAGCGGGAGTTTTCCAAACAAATTAGCTTTATTTCTGCTTGCAAGAAATAGAAAAACATATTTTGCTTGTGCCTGCTTGGAACTATGTGTGCCTGCGAGGTCCAGAAGGTGACACATCTTCCACGAGTGTTTCCTCTAATAAGCGTATAGGGGAGAAACTAATGGCTGTGAGCTGTAACTACTAGAAAGCTGAAAATATTCTCTGCGAAAATATGTTAACCAAAGCTAATCACTTGAACTCGCGGAACATAGAGCTGACTAGGGTGAATCTGCAGAGAGAATCAGAAAGCAAGCAACTAAACCCAAGCTGGAAAAGGAGGCTGGCTGAATTTATCAGGGTGACTCCCTTGGACGAACTGAACTGGCCCAGCCCTAGGAGAGCTGAGCTGAGTGCTAAATGAGAGCAGTTAGGCTGAATTCTTCACGTTGGCTGGACATTTCGGATAGAGCCAGTGTTATCACAGTGAAAGCAGAACGTGTTCCCTGCTTTGTTACCGCTAAGGGTAGAGTTGGAGAGAAATGCCACGTGGGTGGGGAGCTAGAAGGGACGATTTCTTTCAGGGCTCTGTTACTGCTTTTAAGCAAACAGAAGACGGGCAGGTTTGGAGTCAGCGAGGCTGAGCTGTGGTGATGGAGGGGCTGCCCCTGCCCAGGTGCAATGCAAGGGGAGAAGGACCTGCCCAGCTCCTCGCCCCCGCACCCCGGGGTGGGAGCAAAGCCCAGGAGGCAATGGCCCCCAGATGTGTTCTTCCTCAGCACGAGGAAGAAGAGCAGCCTTGGGTCCATACCCCAGAAGCAGGCACGGGGCTGTGGCCAACTACCCCACTGGCTTCTGAGGCTGGGGTTGGCTTATGGTCTGCTTTGAACCCACCCAGCTCTTCGCATAAAAGCAGAATCCAGCAGAGCCAGTATTACACTTCACTAAAAGGAATAGCAATACATATCCGTTATGGTATTCAGCATTACGATGGTTCCCAGTGTCTGTCAGTGCGAATGTCAAAATTACGCCGCTTAATGGACTAAATTGTTTTATCAGTCCTCTATTTGGAAAGCAGAATCCTGCTGTGTAAAGCTCGAGAAGTAAATAAAGCTTAACGATTAAGGACCAAGCTCCAGTGGGAGTTTTGCTGGAGAAAAGACTGCACAAGTTGATCTATTTAATTAAAATGTAATAAAATGCAGTTTCCTTTACATCACTACACTCTAGTGTCAACCTTAGAATCACAAATTTGTTAAAGGTTGAGCAAAGTGGCTCATCTGTGGTTGCCTCTTGGTAAAAAAAGATGAAAAAAATGCTTTTAGGGAAATGTGTTAATAATTAAAATAAATGTAATGGTCTAAATGAACAGTACTGACAGTATTAAAAAGGATAATGACTTAATTATTTTTGTTGATGTCAGTTACTCATTTTGGGGCCATCAAGCTATAAGCCAGTGTAATTTATTGACTGCAATATAAACTGGATATGTGCCATATTATTCAAGAAAAACAATACACTGCAAAAACAATACAGAGAAGAGGTAATTTGTACAGAGTTCATGAGACAATTATATCATCTAATTACGAAACCGACTCACTATGCCCTTGGCTCTATTTATTAGAAGAGAATTGAAGGACGTACTAAACATACTGAGAGTCTAGTAATTTAAATTTAAATCCTGACTGTACACCCAAGCATCCAGGAACTGGTGTGATCCAGCACGTAGATCAGGAGACGAGAAGTATTCCTCGATCTGGGACTGAGGATACTACTTGATTTTTCAGTGCACTGGAAATTAAACTGCCGCCCCATTTTGCTGAAAAGTGCTTTGAAACTCAATCAATATCACAGGAGGTCTTTTAGGAAACTTCAACAAACAATTCAACACCAAAAACATTTAAGTAATTAATTACTGATTTCAAAAGTTGACAGCAGTTTGAAAGCTGTCTGGATTTTACACGCTTCACTGGTATTTCTGCTGGTGCAGTGCTTCTCTGGAGTAATCCAGCAGTAACGTTTGTATGCAAGGAGATGTGTTTCTTGTTCAAACAGAAGCAAATCATTAAGGTGTCTGAACCGTAACATATAACCAAGGCTGTGCATGTGTAACTCTCTCTCTCACAGCAAAGCTCATCAAAGCACAGAAATGACCAAGACCAAAACAAAAGCAGTTGCTGAATTATTCTTCAAATTGCCAAGTCATATCTGCACTGCAACTTTTTGAACACTTTTCAGATGTTTTTCCTTGAACTTTTTATGTTATTTAAGGAATGTACAAACATTTTCTTTGTTGATCATGTAAAAAACTTCATTAAATAAAGCTTTTTTTTTTTTTGCATCTCTTCTGATGTTTCTTATTCTGTTTATTGTACATTTTGTATTTGAATAAATTTTACTGAGTGACGTCTGGCCATACTATCACAAATTGTGGAGGAGGCTAGTGATTGTAATGCATATTCATTTATAAAACAGGGAAAACCTCAGTGTCTATTTGTTTCTATTAATAATAATGCTGGCTTGCATGCAATACATTTTTTAACTAAGGCTACGAGGATCTAGGAGCTGGAATAGCAAATGGAGAGCCTGGGAGCCCTGGGTCTGACTTTGACCCAGGTGGGGAAGGCATAATTCCATGTGTTGGAAGGTGTCCTACAGCGCACTGGCTTTGGTGCAACACTGGTTAAGCAATCCCCTCCCACTGCCTGGAGGGACTCTTCTGCCTGGAGGAGTCACGCTGGTGCCAGCCCAGCCATCCACTGCCTTCTCTAATTGTGCTAATGAAATTCCGTGTGGGACCACACTGGGAGAAAGACCACTGAAGTGGTTACAATTAGAAGCACCTCCCCCTCTCCTCCTCCCGCAAGAGGTTTATTTTTAACTTCCATCCCTTCAGTGCTCTGATTTAAGTACTGTCCTACACGGAGTTGTTTTGGCACAACTGAGGAGGTGACAACTGCAGGCCAGAGGTGGGAATAAGCATCTGGGGCAGGGGCTGGTTGCAGCAATTTAGCTGTCAAAGGAATGGATCATGGGACTACAGTGTGATAGTTCACTGCATGAACTTAAACTTTGCCTTTCCTGACTGCTTTCATAGCCGTGTAGCACCTCTGCTGCAAATCCCTGGTACCGAAGTGCTGCAGCAGTGTTGTTTTCCTATCCCAATCCAGTTCATTTACACCAGAGGTTTGCAGTCATGTGAGTTTTATCATGGGAAAACACAGTGCAGGCAAAGCCTCAGCCAAATCATGAGTCCTATATCCTTAAAAACATTTATTTAGATGGCTAATGTTCAGTCAGTGGAAGGCTTAAATGGATGGGGTTAGTAGCAGGCATATAGTTGGAGACATTGCCTTGGCCATAGGGTAACAGCCACCTACACTCCCCAGCTGTGATTCCTTGCGAGTCTCTGGTCGCAGCCTCATTTATTTTGCTTACATGCTAAGGATGAAGCTGTATATGTAATTCAGAACTGAGTAAGAACTTACTTTTCCTGGGTCATTTTGGCCAGGATTTAGGGTTCTTCCATCTTTTCTCTCAAAGCACAGGCCATGAGTCACTTGCTGAAATCTCCCATGCTTCCTTCCTTATCTCTTCAGCTTCCTGTCACTCCATAGACCTCAGGTGATGATGGCCTTTGATTTCTTCTGTCCTCTGACTGTGATATCCATCTCTTGAGGTCTCAAAAGCTACAACCTGATTCAAATTTTTGCATATGGCTTTGTAAGAACTTGGGCGAACTTGCATAGCCTTTAACACACAGGAAGTCAGATAATATCTAATCTTCTCCACATTAGGGTAAAAGTGAGTCCCTAGCCCATTCCAATGCATTCTAGAGAAGACAATGCAATACATAGTATAACCCATCCTACAGTTCCCTAGATTAAAAGCAATCCGACTTGTTCACATGTGACAGCATCACAGCATGACCTCATCCAGAAATGATTGAAGTCAATGGAAGAAGTTGCAATTCACATGGGTTTGGACTTTTCCTAGAGTGCCTCAGGTAACTCACCTTCCACATCACAATCTGGGTTTTGAGTCTCTACCATGTTCAGCAGCTGTTATTTTTCCTTGTTTGCCTGCACAAGCATGTTTTTTCTCTCCTGGTCCACATGCAGTTTTACAGATTAGTAGGCATTATTGTAATGCAGATAAATTAAAAATAAAATAGTGTCATGATGGCTGTAGTGGAACTCTTCCATGGCACTCTACAGTCTCTTAATGGCATAAGCAAAATACCTAATGAAAAGTTACCCTTGAAAGTGATCTGTCTCATGAAAGCATGACTTTGTGATGGAATTATCCTGAAGCATGGCCCAAGCTTGGCTGGACCAGGCTGGACCATGAGGACCTGCAGTCCTTCAAAAGCTTTATGGAGCCTTAGTCCTTTGTTCTCTGCAGAATTAGCTGTGAAACTGCATCTTCAAACTATGTTGAGATACAAATTTCCTTATGTGTCCAACTACTTCATGTTTATCTGCCATTTCTAAACTCCTTCCCGTCACACAAGGAGGATACACTCTCACTGATTTCAAGTACTTTACCTCCACTGGATTATGTTTGCCTGTGAATCTCATCCATGTCTTTTCTATCTTCACATCCCAGAGGTGAAACATCAGACAACCCATCCAGGGTATCCAGAATCTACACACTCACTCTGGGGACCATGGTATGGTATGTAAACAGTTTTTTAAAAATAGTGTGTTTTCCTAGTAACTCTTACACAGCCACCAAGTTGACAGTTATTTCAGAGGTGACTCATGTTACTCATAAAAAGCCATAGCCAAAGTCAGCCAAAATACTAAGGAAAAAAAAAAGAGAAGGGCAAGCAAATAACTGATCCATTTTGGAGCTGTCAGGTTATGATCTGAGGCATGCTTGCATAGGAAAGGCAAATTCATATTCTTTCCCAAATGAGGAACAATAAATAAATATCGAAGGCTAGGTGATGGGGACACAGTTGCTGCCTGCACAGAAAGCATACTCCAGAAGAGGACCGATCTCACACAGCCATAGTGGATGCTTACAAGCTGCCAGATGAGCAATACCGAGTGAGAGCTCCCACTTTCCTGGCTGTAGCTTATGTAAAAGAGTAGAAAGAAGGAAAACCCATGGAATAATGAAGATGAATGCAATAAATATACCCAAGCCTGTCTACATGTTTTAGTGGTTAATGCCACTAGAGAAACCCTGCAGGGCTTTAAGCAATTCTTAGTGATGAAGATTTATGAAGCCCTTTTAAAAACTTCATTAAAGGGTCAGAGAGATTTAAGTGGCCTTGCAAGCTCTGCACTAAGCCAAGAGATTCACTTAGCAGAAACTCAGCCAAAACAGTGCAGGGAGAGCTGGCTTGCAAGGACTGCCTCAAGCTCTGGGCTAGGGTGGGTGACACTTGATACCCGACAAGTTAGGTGACACAGCATGCTGCCCAAGTCCCACACAGGGCTGCAGCACCTAGAATAGTCAAAGGAAGTTGTTTTGCAAAAGGAATTACTGTGAATAGGGTTAAGACCGGTGTACTCTGGTAAGCAAGCCAAGTCTGCATACGCTGTATCATTGCTCACATATCTCTCTTCTTCCAGCTTCCCTCAGTTTGTCTAAAACAAGTTAAAGTACTTTTGTAGTTTGGATGAGATGTGCATTCCTCATTCTCAGACAAGTCCTCAGACAAGGTCTGCCTGAATCCCTTCAAATCATAGCACAGAACCTTCCATACTGATGCCCCACAAGCAGTTGTTTAGGACTGTGATTATTTTTTAGATATAAATAGCAGCGCTCATTAATCTGGCAATCACTCCCAGCTATGAAAATGCAAATCAGGTTGGCGTGTTTGTTTTTCTGAGAGAGAGAAGGTGGTGGTGGTAGGTGGGAAGCGGAATGTTCCCAGGGTGCTGCTGTTATTACCCCTTCGTCTCACCATGAGCCAGAGAACGTTTCATCTGCACCCTGCAGAACTTTACCACCAGCTCCATTCCACCGCTGCTGGCATGGCTGTGCATCATGCCAACATTGTGAGGGTGCTTCATGGACTTATGAATTGGGTCAACCCCATAAAAAACAGCTCCTGGATTTTTTTGTAGGTGTGCAGCAGAATAAGCTCTGGTAGCTGGCAAAACTGACATACCCTGATGGAGAGAGAGATAAAGGCTGCTCTGGTAGTGCCACAGGTAAAACTACCATTCCCTTTGGCTCGCTGAAGATGCTTGGCCATCAGAAAGGAGCCATGATGGAGAAGACATCATGTGCTGTTACACAGTCTGGTATAAACCAAAGCAGCAGATCTCCTCCAGAAGCTGTGCTCGAGGTTGACTGCCCACTCGAATCAAACACCTCACCTCATGTCTTGTCCCAGACAGCAGTCATCAGCACTTAGAGAAGCCTACCAAAATAAAAGGTGGTCCTTCTCCTGTTTTTTTTCTCCCTTCTCAAGCATCTTAAATACCTTCAAATCTAAATGCCTTCGCCAAGATTTGAAGGGGGCTCCTGAGTTTTAGCAGTGAATTACTGGAAGGAGAATCTCATAAAGGAGTCAGTTTTCACAATTTCAGGAGAGTTTGTTCATACTAGCTCTCATTGAGGAATCACTTTTTACACTTGCAAAGCTTAGAGCACCAGCTTTATACTAATTGAAAGGGATGGAGGGAACTAAGCTCGTTTGAACAGTTGTTCCACAATCAGGTTTCTTGGAGGAATAGCTCTAACCTGGGGTGTCCTCCAGTAAGGGTTAAATTTATGCTTGATGCAACAGGCAATGCCCAGCCACCTCTCTGGGTGCTAGCACTGTCTGGCATTATTTTAGCATCTGCTAGAAGCACAGCTTTGGCTTTACAGTCTCCAGTCTCCAAAGCAAGCCATAGCAATACTTCCCAAACTGTTGTTCAATAAACGATTCATTACTAATAAATAGTATAAGGAAGTTCTGCCAACATTACCTACATCCTGCAGAGTTTCCTAGAGCAAAGGGCCTTACCTTGCTGTCTTCATTTGAATACAATAATTTTTGATGCACATCTGATTGCTGCATTCCTGAAGCCAGCAACAAAGAAAGGAGGTGTCCTCCCGTATGCAGGAGCACACAGAGATTTGCTAGCGAGCTGATTACCGCTCACAGGAAGGAGAAGCCTCTCTCATGACAGTGAGTCATGAGATCTCAGCTTTGACAAGAACTACTACAGAAGAGCCAATTGCATAATATTGCGAAGAAGAGCAATTAAGTGGCTTCATTGATACAAGTTTTGCATGAGCTGCATACTACAAATAGCAACTTCATTCACGCCATTCCAATGACACACTAGAGATAGGAAGAGCCAAGATAATGATGTTTTGTGATGGCATTATGGGAAACAGGGGACCAGGAATTTTTCCAGAGCGGGAAGCTCTTTTTTCTCACTGAAGACTTTGTTTTGATTTAGGATCCTGCTGACTGTGCACTGTTGCTACATTTTTAAGATACCTTTTTTATTGCTCCCTGGATTGTAGGGCACAGGGAGATTTTGGCAGTAGACAAAGACTCTTCCGAGGCATATGCTAGAAGAGAGGAAGGAATCTGCTCCAAGCAGAGCTGCAGGGTTAGCTTACTTTGCCTAGCTGCCTCTACACCAGGAGCAATGCTCTTGCGTGCCCAACGGGGCTGGGGACACAGGGTGACAAAGAGAAGCAGTGGGTGGCACGCAGCCCCGAGGTGCGGCACCTCGTGTCCCTGACGCTCCTGGCCGGCTGCCGCTGCTTGGGAGATGCTGCAATGGCTCAGCCAGGAGAGCAAAGCTGTCCTGGGGGCTGCTGCGTGTGAGGCTGTGCCGCTCCAGTGGGCAAACCTGTATGGTTTAGGGGGATAGCCACTGCAGGGTGTAAAAGCACTTGAAGGATTAGTAACAGCTCCAGAAAATAAATTCACGGTGAAGTGTACCCTGGTCCTTCATTTGGAGCCATATTCATAGGCTGCCAATGTAGGAAATGTCTGAGGTGACAGGAATCCATGAATCAGTGGCCCATTTGCCATTGTTTTCTTTCTTTCTTTTTTTTTTCCATTTTCCACATACGAAACAATACAGGTTGTCATAACATTATTTAGAGGCTTGTGCTGATCCCCAATTAGCACTACTTATGCTTCTGCTCACTTCAGGTTTCTGAGTGAAACAAAAGATAAAATGAAGTAGAACATAGCCCTGCTTTTCCTTAAGCCAGCGGGAACTTTGCCAGCATTTGATTTTTTAAATCTGGTTTCCTCAGCTAATTTAGTCACGTAAAATTAGCAACCTCAAAAAGGAAAGTGTAAGTGTGTGTTAAGCCTGTTATACCCCAAAGTGGGTTATGTTTCCCATCAGTCCCCTCGAGCAAAACCTGTATGTCTGTGAAGCACCAGAATTTTTGTTTTTCTTTCTCTGTGGTGAGGCTTTAGCAACAAGTGAGAAGCAAAGTTTGTTACAAACCTTCTTCTTTCAGGCTTTAGTTGCACTCAGGGCTCTTACCTAGGGGCTGTTGCCACATCCCTCCTCTGCAGAGGGGAACATTTCTCCTTTCCTTTCCCGTCCTTGTGGTAAAAAGCCACAGGTTTTTGTCGTAAAAAGCCACAGCCGCAGGGCTGTGTCACCCTGAACTACTGCCACCAGATTTGCCCAGGAGCTTTTCCTACTGGAAAGCCACCAGGCAGTGCCAGCACATCCAGGCTGCCATCAGGCTCAGATCCTGCCTGCTGCATCGTCTGCAATGCAACTCAGTATTTGGGGGCTGCCCATCCAATGAAGGAAAAAGGAAGTCAAAGGTCTTCAGGTAGCGGGCTTCAAGTATGTAAAGCAGGCTGATGCAAAGAGAAAAGGAATATTTTTTCTCTGTCTCTGTGGCAGATGGACGTGATGCATCACCTGTATGGCAAAGGTACAGGCAATGTTAAAGGACCGTCAGAGATGAGAATCCCCATCACACGTGCTTTTTAGAGCAGGTTAAGCAAAAACCTTAGGGAAAGGCCAGACGTAGGAAAAAAAGGGCTAGGTAGCCCTCTGAAATCCCTCCCAGCAGAATACCTCTGTGGTTCTGCAGATGAGTGATTATCCATGTCTGCCAGTGGACAGTGAGGAAATCTCAGGGGGGAGATGTTACATTCCTCAAATAAATGATTCATTGAAAATCACTGACTGGCTCCAGGAACAATTCGCTATCAATGTTTTGCCTCAAACTTAGTCATGAAACCGACAGGAGTTAAAAAAGGAATGACTGTGGCTCAACAATGAAACCCCTTCAGCAATTAAACCTCTCCAATAAATAGCAGTGAGTGCTGGAAAGAAGCTTTATTTCTAGAAATGATGCTAGCCATGGAAAATATAAACTGTGTCTTCCCTGCAGACACAGCCAAAACTAATCAAAATACTCCTAGCAACACAAAGGAAATACCTCTGAGCGGTGATAAGGAATATGAATGTAGCTCTTTTACGTCTCCACTAGCTCATAACAATGTGATGGACTGGTGGCACCGTTTTCAGCACAGAGATTAATAGTCAGGGAGAAGCTGAGAAGGAGAAAGTGCACTTTCAGTTTTCTTTCCTATGGCTAATTAAAAAGCCCATTATCTGAGAGGAAACATTGTGGAAATGAGAGCTATTTGGATGTGCCTTCCCCTGTTATACTATCACTCTGCTTTGTGAGGAATGCTTTATTAATGCTAATCTCATCCCTGTGCTTTGACAGAAGTTACTGTTTCCTTCCTTTGCAACCACTAAAGCTGAATTCTATTATGGGGTTTGTTTTGTGGGAGCATTATTATTTTACTAAATTACCTCATCTTCTGGGAACAAACTTAACCTTGAACTACGAAGATAAATGGCTTTTTAATGATGCAAGTCTGTTTGGAAATTGTGCTTTGATGACTCTAAATTTTCTTCCTTCTGCATGTTTAATATGTGCAACATATACAAAAGTGAATCATTTCTGCAGTCTTTCCTGATTCCCTGTTTTAAAATCAAATTGCTGCAATTATTAGGGTTAAGATGAGTGGGAACGAACATTCTCAACAGTATTCACGCACCACTGAGAAACCCCTCACAGCACTAAAGAACCCATCTGCAGTAGCATGGGAAATTAACACCAACGCTGGTATTTAAATGTTTGATATTTAAATGTTTAAATTCTAAGCTGACTTAAATGTCACTCCTAGGTGCATTCTGGGATGGTGCCTTCTTGTGCTGCCATGGTAGTCAACAAGAAACTGTGAGAAAAAATGAGAAACTACCACTGACCCAAAAGAGACTGCGATTGGATCCACAGTTTGCAGTCAGGACAGATTAATTTGATTTTATAGGATATCTTATAGCATAGTGAATGTCTCTGATCCCAGAAAAACTAGGCTTTTGCCTACAGGATGGTTGTCTGAGCATAGAGGCTGAAGCACAATATAGGGCTACTTTGCTGAGATCTGATGTACACTAGAGGACTTACTGTCTTGGTTCCTGTTTGATTCCCTCCCAAATGCCTGTAAGTCACTGCAAACCCACACAAAAGACTTCTTGACTCTAGAAAAATGTGTGTCTGTGTTTAGGGTGTGTGCAGTTTGGGTACTTCTGAGACTGTATTGCCAAGAGGTCACCTCTGGGCAAAGCTGGGGGCAGTGGTTTTTGTTTGTGTCAGACTTGGGTGGGGAGAAATACATGAAAATCAAACAGAAATACGCTGTTTGCTAATGGGGTAGCTACACCGTGATGACCTGTCTCTTAAGGAATACTGTCAAAGCTTGAGAGCTTCATGCCACACCGCCATGAAGAAGAGCCCTGTATCTTCCTGCAGCAGGAGCAGAGGGCTGGGCGCTGCCTCCCTCCACTTCCCCATCAAACCACCGGACTCACACGGACAGGCACAGTCTGTCCCTTGCTGCCTCAAGGCACCAAGCAGCTCCGTACCTGCTGCACATGTGCACATACATGTTCCTTGCCTGCTGCCTTGGAAAGATGGTGCAGCCTTCCACACTTGGAGGTTAGGGAACGAGCATCGATAGGGCCGAGCCCTGTGAGGGGCAGTGAGGTCCTCCCAACCATTATGTCTCTGAGGGAAAAGGTCTTTTCTCTGTCCCCGTGCGGATGTGTGGCTTGGCACGATGAAGAAAGTGGTCTGCTGAAAGAAGTGGTGATCAGTTGCAATAGCAGCATAGCTTATCCAGGCTGCCAAGGGGTTCCCAGGAGAAAAAGCTACCTGGGCCAGGGAACAGCCTGAATAAATTGTCCTGAGGACTACAGGCAGCCCTTGCCCATGTCTAGTTTACAGTTTCACCCCATGCTGCTGAGGAATTAAAAGCAGGGTTGTTGTGAGCAGGTCACTTTTAGCACCTCTTTCATTCTGCCTTTCCTACTGTAAGGAACAGTCCTGGCACACCATATGGAAACAGCCTGTAATGACAGCCTCAGAACTGACACTAGTTCTTTCATCTGTAGCTAGACACCCAAAATCAGCTGAAAATTGTTCAGAAGAGAAGCCAACAGTTCTGATATCTTGTTTCCTGGTCCTCAGAACTTACAAAGCTGCTGCCTGAGCTTTGCACTCAAGTTAAGACGGAGCCTCTTTCCCTGGGTACTCTCATCAGATGACCCACTCTTCTAATGTCATGCATCCAAACCACTCCAGGAAAACTTCATCCTTTTTTGGGTGCCATCCCTATAAGATCTCATTCTCTTGCTGTAGCTTTTTATACAGAGACCTCTGCACTTGTCACGAGGAATGGCAGATAGCTCACCTGAAGAGACCACAAACAGCCAAGTGCCCCTCACCTGCAAACTTTTTGTTCCCTCTAGCACTCCCATTCCTGCACTAGTCCTGAGCTCCCACGTTGTTATGAGCCTCTGTGAAAACTCTTGCCCTACAAAGCACTATGGCCAACTTTCTCCCAGGCAGACTTACATACCTACATGTCAAAATCTTTTCCAGATGAGAGCTGTGGTACAACACAATACCACAGGCATCAGAAAGCTGAGGGAGGAGTTCTGGCAGAAGTTCATTAACTGGGGATAGCAGTGATTCCCCACTGCTCTTCTATGCAGTGTGGACGATCGGGATGTGGACTGGGTTACAAGGCAATTTGGTGATGTCAGTCCCCATATACTCTGCCAGTTTGCTTCCCCCACCACCTGGGACTGCCCAGGAGGCCCTGTGCCAGTGCAGCCCCAGTTTCTCTGAGTGAGAGGTTAGGTACAGGTTCTACCAACACAGATCTATGGCATTTCTTGGAATTTCAGTTGACAGACAAGGTCCTGCTGTGCTACTAAACCTAAATATTTCCCCTTTTTGTTGTGTTAAGCCTTGGCTGGATTTTTTTTTTTTCATCAATATTTTTTTCCGAGTGGGAATGCAAGCAGCTGAAGCACAGCAAGAAAACATGAAAATAGATTTCTAGGAAAGTAACCAAAAGGGCTTTACCAGCAGGACAAGTTGCTTATCAAGAACTATTTTAGGAACGTGAGGAAATGAAACTTTGAAGAGAGATTTCCAAAAGGGAAGATTTACTGAGGAGCTGAGGGTTCAAAGCAGGATGACAGCACGGCTATCAGGAAACCTTCTGTGCACCTGTCTCTCCACCAGCTGCCTAACTGTACTCCCCCTCCTTTCTGCTGGCAGCTGAATGATCGAGGTCTGCATCCTCTTTAGCACTAATCCGCTCCACCGCCTGTCTGGAAATGTTTGCCCATCCCCTCCTCCTCTCAGGCAGAGACATAAGACACAGTTTCTGATTTTAACACCCAGCTGTGCTCCAGAGACTTTGTAGAAATCCAAGTCACACTCTCAAAAAACAGTGTCTCAGTGTGCCTCAGTTTCCTTTCTGTACAAGGGAAAACCAGTACATCTTTCTTTCCTTTTTGTGTATACCGTCTAACGAGACTTCAGGCTCCTTGGGCTTGGAGCTGCTTCCTTTAGAGGCTATACACAACATTTAACACAAAGGGATCCACCTCAGTTTGAGCTTATGTTATGCTTTAAGGGTGCCTGAAGCTTATTTATTATGACTGTCGCTACTTGAGCCCATTGGTGCAATTGTACTGTATATCAAAGCCCTTTCATGCACAGAGATGAAGTCTTTCCCTGTACCACTGCTTTGCACAGAAGTGTTTTGCACGGGTCTCCTCCAAGCTGTATGTCTGAACTGCTGGTTCCACAAGCAGGAGTCTCGCCTCTCTCCTGTGTGCTCCTCCCCTAGAGAAGTGGCCCAAAACTCTCACATGCTGCCTCAGGTCCCAGGATCCCAGAATATGGCACTTCTGTGCCTGGGCCACCACAAGCCAACAGAAATGGGTGGCTTTGTTAAAGTCAATAGAGCATCATATAATGTCCTGGTTTTACAGATGATTTTGGAGTCAGTTTAGGATGATAAAGATGGCCACTTCAGCACATAGGTACCAAAGTAACAACAAACAATGCTGTATCTACATTACGGAAACTGTGAGCACTTCCCTTTTCAACCATACCCCAGCTCTACCCCAAACTAAACCACTGGCTTGCACCAGCCCCAGCACAAGCTGCATTTGTTGCCAGGGAAGGAGAGCAGCCTCAGATGCTTTCCTTACACCTTCTCTCTCATTTCTAGGTGTGGTGCTAACAGTATTTCAGCTGTCAGTATTAACAATTATGAGCAATTATGAACAATTAAAAGCACTCCCTTACACTGCAGTCTGGAGTAAATATTGTCCCTCTCTGATGTCTACCCAGGTGGTTTCATGCAAGTTCAGAAGAAGCCCAGAGCTCCTCTCCCAGCCTGGTTCTGAGACAACACCCCACTGTTTGTATATGGAGAGAGAGGTGAGGGAGCTTCATGCCTCAGGTTTAGATGCATTACTTTTATTCAGCTGTTTTAGCTATGGCCCAGGTCAGCTCTCCAAGGCCACCTCCACCACGATGGCCTTTCCAGTGGCCATGGGGATGAAAACACTGTGGTGCTGAGGGCCAGGGCTGCCGAGCTGTCAACTTTCTGAGCAAACACTGCCTCAAATCCTGCCGGCATCCCTCCTGGAGAAGCAGCCCCTCTAATCTCACGCCACGCGTGCACACACAGAGTGCCCCAGGCCGATGACAGACACCAGACAATGTAAATAACCTGTCACAGCCAGGCAGCCATCTGCCATGTTTTCAAGATGGGCGGTGCACAGGGGATATTAATAGGTCCTCCCACAAAGACCAGGCTGGGCTGCATCGGACAGCTTCTTGCTCTTGTTTAAATGTTGCACTTGTTACTTCTGGTTGACATGAACACGTTTGATAAGGTCCCAGGTAGCAGCAGAGAGGATGAGGTTGGGGTATGGCAAATGTGAGGAATGTCTCTTTGAGGCCCAGGCCTGCCAAAGAGGAGGAGGAAGCAGCTGAAGCCGCCTGCCTTTCATCAGCTGGTTTCAGGCTGCATCTCCAGCAGCAAGCTCAGCTTGGACATGGGGTAATGCAGTAGTCAAATAAACAAATGTGAAGTGAGTGGTCCCACAGCCACACATGACCTAGGAGGTCAAGGGCAAAGCTGAGGAAACTTCCCTCAGAAAAGGCCTGTCCTCCCCCTGCTTGAGCTATATCCATAAATGGTGGTTGTCAAATAAAGAACAACCCATTTAACATGTAGCTGAAGAGTCTGCATCCAATTTCTAACCTTCTACTCCACCCTAACAATGGACAACCAGTTTTAATGTGTCTCATATCTCGAGCTCACAGCCTTCTTAAAGAAAATGATTCTCATATTAACATCCATTGCTGAAATTTATTTAGCAGTGTGTGAGCAGTATTGAGGATGGAGCTGCCTTCATTTTACTAAACTCCATTTTACAGCATCTATCTTGTTCTTTTTCACACTCATCCCCCCTTTGCTCATAGGCCTGGTTGTTGGCTGGTATCAGAGTGTCACAGGTGGGAATGGCAGCTGATTCCAGAAGAGTGGCAAGACATAGGCTGTGCACTTGGAAACTTCAGTCAGATTTGTATTTTTTTGGCGTATGAATGCCTCTACTGTTTACAGCAAATGGATAGGATTGTTGCCCCAGACATTGTTATGGTTATCTCAGGAGCACCTGGAGGATTTATCCCAAGTCCTAGACATTTTGGCTTAAGGTGAGAGGTACAGGCAGCATAACACATTGGCATTTGTCCCTTTTGTATAGAGAGAGATATATATGCATACACATTTTTTATACATATGTGTTTTACATATGTATATATACAAATATATATATGAAGGTGGATGTTTCTTCCACTGTACAGCCCTCTAAGAAGCAGCCCTGTGTGCTCAGTGCCTGGACACAGTAAACACGTTTTCAGTGTTACTATTGCAGCTACATCCAGAAATCGATATCACACGGACTCCCCAAACCTCAGGGCCATCATGAGCAGGCTCTCCATATCTGATTGCACATCCAAAGGCTGGTGGTGGCTGATCTCTGCTTTGGGCTTTTTCTTCTGCCTGGGCAGGGAACTCAGCCCAGGATACAGCCTGTCCCAGGCACCACAGCAATGTCTTCGTGGCATCTTATAAGTATCAAGGCTGCATTTCAAGCTGAAGAGGTAGACAACGCAGAGTAAATGTTATCACAGACAGTCCGAAGTCATCCTCTACATAAAAATGCTCAGAGACTGGGACAAAGCTTTGAAGCTTTCACCTAACAAGCTTTGGCCTCTTTGGAAGAGGCTATCTTTTTGCTCTTTCCTTACACGTCCCTCAGCAAAACAGCTCAGCCTACACTAATCTGTGATGTCTCGTGGCATTAAGGCACTGTGCTGCAGCCACTCCGTGATGGGCTGGTGGGGTTGGTGGGCGTTCAGGGCAGAGAGGAAACACAGCACCTTTGCACATTAGAGCCGTTTACAATGACTTTTGTTGCTGATGGCGCATGTTTGGTTCTGCTTGTTAAATCTTGTTAAACAGGAAACAGGTTTTGAGGCGAGAGGGTCCCTTAGAGTTCAAGCTCCTGCTTTCAAATGTTCTTACAAGATGCACAATTGGCACTGACTTACAGGAAATATTTAATTGGAGTCGGAAGGCGCTGGCTCCACCGACCTTGTATTACATTCCTCTGCGTGCTCCTTTCACAATGATTTTCACCTATAGCTTAAATCAATGATTTATTTATACCGGCCAATGGCAAGTTGAGCAGAGTCGAGGGGATGACTGGACCACGGAGATGCAGGGAGGGAAAGGAGGAGCGAGCAGCAAGGAGTAGTCTTACGAAGCAGAAGGGGCTGCCACAAACCGGAGAGTGACATATTTATGAGTTCAGTATCGGTTGCCTGCACTGATAAGCCATGGTCATTAAAGGAAGGAAAAGTCACCTTTGTGTATATAAAATATACAAGATTCATAGTCTGAAAAGACTCGACAGGAAAGCATTAGGTAAATAAAGGATATCCCATAAAGCATAATGTGAAAATTAAATTACCTCATAAGGGAGGAAGGCTGTCTGTCCCAGCAGTGAAAGTGAGGAAAAAGTAAATTCCTCTATTCTATCCCAAAGCTGATTTGGCTTTGGAGTTTTGGGTGGATCTAGACACATTGTTACTGATGTCTATAAAAAATGCATTAAAGTCCATTACAGTGGACTGGAAAGACTGCAGCTTCCCATAAATTTTCACTGTATGCTCACAAGGTGATGAGAAGAATCCTATACTTTTCTGCTCATGGTGGCCAAGTAACAGAAATGCTATTTCAGGTTTCAGATGGACTTTACATGTTATTTCCAGTTTTCAAGTCTCACCAGATTTTCTCGTCAAATGATTTTTGGGACCTGTACTTATGAAACACTTTGAAAAGTTTTATTCTCTCTTTCCCTGACTTTTCTTTTCTGGTGAGTGAAACACATCCAGGATTCATCTATTTTTGCTTTCACTGGTCAGTGTACCTCCAAAGCCGAGGAAATGCAGAAACATCAGGGACAGGCAAAAAGAGGGAAATTGAAAGTGTTCATTTATTGCATTATCTAGCAAAAGAGATAATGTGGAAAAAAAAAAAAAGTAAAAGATAAGCCAGTATTTCAAAGCTTTATGGTTATAAAAGCAAATGTTTTTTAAAAAAATCTTTTTTTTTTTTTTTACAGAATGAACAATTTCACGAGTGGTCTGCTAGTGGTTGCCTGTGGAGGGTGGTGCCTGTGGAAGGCATGCACAGCCCCTGCCTTGCATACATGTGGATAACCAGTGAGCAACGTAAAGCTTTGCTCAGCCTCAGCAGCGAGTCCCTGTGGATAGAGCCTTCAGCCCCTCCATTGCTGTTAACTGAAAGCTTCACTGATGCCCAGGGTCTTTGTACTGTGTTTTTGATGGGGAGGAGCTGATTCAGCCTGAATCAAGCAAACTCTCTTTTTGTTGCAAACTTTGGTCCTGGAGATACAATCCCCGCAGCCGTTAGGTAGATCTAAGTAGCAGCTTGTAGCCATTATTAAGATTATTTTTCCAGCAGAATCAACTGATCAACCTCTATTTGAAAATGTGGCTGTCTACTTTGGTGCTTTCTCTGCATGGTGGGGAAAGTGCCCCCAGCATCTTGCTGCAGGATTTTGGAAGGACGGCCTTAAGAGAAGAGCACTGCCCAGAAACAGGTCCCTGGGCCTCTGTTCCCAGGGACATATACCACAGTTGCCGATCCAACTGAAAAACTTTTGACTTCTCTGGTGCTTCACACAAGCAAATCAAGCCACTGTGGTGCCCAAGCAGGGACCCAGAAAAGCGAGAGGAACTTACTCAAGGTAGCCTGCTTTTTGCCCCGGAGTCTCTATTAACACCTCTTCCCACTCACCTCCTCTGCTCCAGACTGGGTCACGTTGCTGCCAAATCCCATTCTGCCCATGAATCCCTTTGCTCCTCAAGAGCTGGCAATTTTCTGCTGAATGGATGCTCTCCAGAGCATCTCCAGCCCTTCAGACTTCTGCATCAAGTAAATGTACTGAGCGTTCATATCAGTGACCTTTAAGAAGGGAAGAAAGGAAGAAAGAATCCTATTCTGGGCAAACTGGATTAAATCAATGAGGGTGAAACCTAGTTATCTTTGCAGACCAGTTGTCTAATGACATTGCTTTTGCATGTCAATACATCCATTAAAGGGTCACCATAAACAGCTCCTCTCTCATTTTTGAAACCTCCACCTTATAGACCCATAGCATTAAACAAAGAAGTTTCTTTTTCAAGTCAAAACAAACACAGGGTCTGGCTTTCTGCTTGTGGCAATCAACATTGCTCCAGTGACCTCCATTGACCTGGCATCTACCAAAGTGTCCTCACTCATGCTGGCTTCTCATTTCAAGTGCACCGGAGGAGGTCCCTTATTTTTACCACACTTCTTCAGATTGAAAGGTGCCTCTGAGCTAGGCAACCAATATCACGGACAGGTTTACACCTAGAAAGTTATGACTAAAGAAACAATAAAACACTAATTTGTCACCTCTGGATATGCAGTTTAGTACAGCCCTGTTGCCTTTATCCACAGGCCCTGGGGACATTTCTTTATTTGTAGGGAGTTTGCATTCAAAACTCTGCATGTGCCCCCTCATTAGATAAATAAGGTGTGATCCAGAAGTGAGAAATGGAAGATCAGTTTTGCATGAAGCCTTCTAGACAAAGCAGCTTCATTCCGTTTGATTTGGATTTTTTTTTTTTAAATTTCCTCTTTTGCCCTTTGCTGTTGTCACAGCTCCCTCTCTAATAAATAACTAGTTCACATCACTAAACCGCTGCACATAACTCAGAGCAATTTGTTACTGTTGGCAATGTCTACAGCGGGGGCCCAGGAACAGACCAGCATGGAAGCAGTATTACCTCCCACTCTTCAGGAGCATGATTTCTGCCTGATTACAGAAGGGGTCATTGGTAGGACAATGCAGAGAAGGTCATATACAATAGCCTGCACTCAAGCCATATATGCTGCATGGTCCTTGCATGAGCTACTTCAGATTCACCCAGGAGTATCTGTCAGGAGAAATCGGTCCTGTGATATCAACACTGCAGATGTGGCAGAACATTAAAATTAATACAGATTCATAATCACCAGAATACAATGAAAATGTCTGAGCATTTTACACAGCCCAGGGCCCAGAGGAGAGTTTAAAATACAGAAATTCCTCTAGAAACAATGATATCATAAATCCACTAGGCCTAAGGTCCTTCCAAAAGTAAGACAATAAACATAGCCTCCAAATATTTGGTGAGGCTGTAACATTAAGAGTCATGTATGGTTTTAAAAACAAATGGGAAACGATTATGTATGCTTCTTCTCTTGATCCCCCTTCTGTCTGTTCTTCATGAACACCACATGGTGCAAAGAGGGCAGCAGCCTACACCTTCACATGGCATGGCTATTTTGCTGGTGCCCACCATAAAATAATTAGCTGGGAGTCAAGCTGCAAGGAAAGAGGGCCCTGCCTGGAAGGGGATTGCTCATCTGTCTTCTGCCTGCAACAAGGATGAAGGGTTAGCTAAGGGCATATGCGACTACACGTATAGGGCACCTGCTTTTTGTCTTCCCAGAAAGCTCATGAGGGCTGAAGGAGAAAGAACGGCAGCTCCTGGTCTTTGGGAAAAAAAATCATCCCAGTACATGCCAGTTGCTCCTGCTCAGTGGGGTCTTTCTCAGCTTCCCTTTGTCTGCACACTTACAAGAATATAGTCTCTATGACAACTTTCTCCTTATAGCCACCTTTCTTGAGAGCCCTGGCCCAATTTAGCACCTTTTGGATGGAAAAACATGGAGTGAAGAAGCGGAGGGAACATGATTTTTATATACACTCCAGTCTCTTGTTGCCAAGTAGCTGGTCTCTGTGGATGTTGGTACCTGAGCCTGGAAACCTTGGGGCTCAATGGAAGAGCATCAAATGGAAGGTGAAAAATAAGTCAGTGGAGCAACTGGAGGGCAACTGTGGTTTACCTGCGCTGTAACATCCGAGCTTAGAAGCACCGTGTGCCAGTGCTTTCCAATTTCAAAGTTGTCTTATTTGTTTCTGTGGGGTTTTGGGGAGAAGTTTGTTATTTGCTATTGCTTTTGTGGTTTTGTTTTGCTTTTTAACAAAGCACCTTTAGAAGGAGTATGCTTTCCAAAAAGGCATTGTTTAAGGTAATAATAGAAGAGGGAAAATGGAAGATGTGGGGGAAGGCAAAGGAGAACTAAAGCAGAAATAAAACCTCCTTGGTTGTTTTCAGGACTAAAACCCTGGGTCTATAGTGTGTGATGGGTAAAATACTGGGTGTGATGGGTTAAAAAAGAGACGGCTTCCTGGAATTTTTCAGACACACTTCATGGAAGACTATTTATTCTGGGGAAAAAAAAAAAAACAACTGTTTTTTCTTGAGATGTTATTTTGTCATTTAAGCCTGTGGAAGAGCCAAGTAAGGCAGAATGCCAAACTCCCAGAGCTGTCATGCACAGAGTGGAAAGGTCTATAGCAGATCTGGATTTGGCCACAGTCACACTAATGACCAAAATAAAGGCCATGATGTCCATTTTCCCAAAGGAGTTATGGGAGCCTTGTATAAAAGCCCCAGATTGCCCAGGACTCCCTTGCTCTTTGGCAGAAGTGCTTTGCCCCTTTCTGAGGAGACAAAGGCAACTGGAAGATGAGAATGACGTAATTCAGACTGGGAGTAAAGAGGATGATTTCAGCTGCTCAGCTCTAAATGCTACAGGAGGCAGCAAAGGGAAGATGAGGGAGTGAGGAGGAAGGCTGGGGTGCAGACGAACCCAGTGGTGATGGGCACTGCCTATGTTTGTCATCTGCTGGGGAGAACAACAGAAAGAGAGTCTGCTGTCCTTGACATCAAGTGGGAAGATAATAGCAGAAGGGACAGGCAGAAGATTATCTCTTTCCCCATCCTTTCTAAGATTTGCCTTGGTCAGTGGATGATTAATGTTAAGAGAGTGCCTCAGGTAATGTGTAAGGTTTAGATAGCTCTTCTGGTTAGCAATTAATTGTTTGAAGACAACAACAAGCTACTCACGAGAGGCTGATATTAAACTAAATTACTAGTTTTGCTACTAGTTTTGTTCACATTAGTGTCATCTTATTGGGCAAAAAAATGAATGCAGGATGCCTGTGGTGATAGCAAACTTCACAAGATGGTGGCATTCACCTCATTTTGGATGTTTCATAAAAGACTGGATACCTAATAAGATCATGTGAAGGAAGGATTTTGTGGGGTGTCTTTCTATGTTTGTAACAGTTGCTGTAACATTGAGCCTCTGCATTGTCCCACAAAAATAAAGGAGCTACTCACACATTAAGGGTCACTACTTGTCTTGCTGGATCAAGACCAAATCTCTTGTGTCTCCAAAATGGAACTAAAAATCCACCACCAATTCTCATGTGATTTCCAGTATTTCCCGTTTCAAGGCAGGCTACAAATCTTGCCTGACCATTTGACGGTGCTACACCTTGGAAGCCAATTCTGGTCAGACCCAGAAATGACAGCCATTCCTTAAAATGGAAAATCATTCATGTAATCTATCTATGCACATTCAAACTTCAAGTTTCAGTGTGAGGTTGGTTCAGGTTTGGGCTTATAGATTAACTCTTTGTGTTTACTTATTTTTAAGTTACATTCATTTGCCTCCTGTTAACATGCTTTCTGGCATGCTTATCCTTCACTGCTCTTTCCCAGCATTTCCAGACCTGCTAAATCTGCACCTTTTACCATACTTATTTCTCTGGAATGAATGAGCCCCTCCTCCTGCCTCCCCCTTATCCCTGTGTAAGTAACATCCATCACTGTATCAGCACCTGTCTGAGCAGCACTAGGGAAGGGTCAAGGTATTATTTCCTACCCTTGACAGGTGTTATAACACCACCGAACCACCCCAGCTTATAAAAGTTTCCATTCTGCAGGCTGCTGTGCATACTTTTCTTCCTGCTACTCCATCCTCCCTGGAGGCTTCTCAGCTCTGCTAGTGCCAAGGCAAAAAGCCAGTCACGCTTCCGCAAATGCAAAAGTGAAAGACAGACCTTCCCCTTGTTGCACAGTGTCGAGAAGAGCCAGTGTGCATGAGTCTTCTGCCATGGCCAAGGCTGGCATTGCCCCTCCTAGGCAGGCTTTGCCTGAGCCACAGTGCTGGGAAACCTCCCACCAGACAGGGTCACATTTGGGCTGAAATAGGAAGAATTGGGGCTGAAACAGAGGAGCAAAACAACCACACAGACAAGAGGTACAGAAATGCACCTCAGAGACCAAATTGTTAGTCCTTATCCATGAAGGAGGTCAAACCACATGTGCACTTACATGACTTACCCACACAAGCAACATTACAACCAGACCTAGGAAAGCAGGACAAGGGTCAGCAGGACTGCGACAGACACGGGGAGGTTTTGAACTCTCGTGATGCCCATTTGGCTGCAGCAGGAGAAAGAAAAGAGAAAGAAAAAGCAGGAGGGGATGACAAAATGGCAGATGTGAGCAGAAGCAGTAGCGCAGGCACAGAGAGCACAAGCGCTTGGGAGCACTCATCGGAGATGCGCGGGGTGCTCTTCTTCTCTCTGCATTCCTCACTCTTCTTTCCTGCCCCCTGTGGAGGAGCACACACACACATGGTCACACCTGCAGCACTCTCAGAGTCCCGCGGCACTCTCTTTCCAGTAGAGTGAGAGCAGTTTAAGGAACAAGGAATATGTTAAAGCCATGCAGTGTGTGAGAAATGTGAAATATTTGGAGGCTGGATTCTTGGCCCTGTAAAAGTTATGCATCTAGGTTAGCTAGCTGCCTTTTTAATAGGGAAATCCCATACGGACATCACTCTAAGATGACCTGTTTCATCCTAGTGTAAGTGTCCAGAACAAAATAGGTTAAATCCCTCCCTGTCATTAAATCTCTCTTGCCATCAATTACCCTGGGCAATTAGCTGAAATTAAACACCCAACTTCCAGTTAAGTGGGATGAATCCCCTCCCTTGAGTCCCAGCTTCTTAGCTGCGGTTTACATGTTTCCCATTTGCTTGGAGTTCAACAAGACGATGCAGCAGGTGGTTCGTCCAAGGAAGAGGTGAGCTCCTTGGAGAGGCTGCTTTTTGGCACCCCCACTCCACCCCATGTATACCCTTCCGTCTAGCAATGATATATTCCATCTTTGGGCAAATCAGGCACTTACTGCCGAGCACACCGGTGTCCAGGACACAAGCATTATGCCTGCTCTTCTCTGAGTCACTCCAGGAAATGCCGGGAAATTTGTATATGCAGATAACTGTGTGGGGAGAGGGCATAAGGGAAGGAAGGCTACAGCGGAGAGGAGAAACTTTTTTTAAAAAAATAAAAGTTAGTGTTTATTAGCCTATATCCTCCATTTTGCATGGTGTTTTTTTCACCAAAAAACACTGTGCTTAAGGAGTAACCATATCTTCTTGCATCCGCTTGCTGATAACCATTGTGGAAAATCGGCAGCCTTCCAGGCTCAAAAGCCCCTGAATGGTTCAAGATTCACTGGACGTGTTCAGAAGTAGATCAATGACATTTCTGGTGTCCTGAGGCAGTCAACCAGCGCAGAGGACCACAGCACAGCACCAACCATTGGTTATTTACACTCTCCACTTGGACAGCTGCAAGCTGAGAGGTTGAATAAGAGACATTACAGCAGCTTTTGTCCACCAGAGGAATCCCCCAAGCAGAGAAACCCTTGCAAAGAGTGCCTTTTCTTTGTCTAATTCATTCCTTAATTATGATTAATTGTTTATCTTAGTTTGGCTATAAATCATAAAACAAGCCCAGGGACTTATCCAGCAGAGACAAGCACAGCTTCTGAGCTGACACACCGCTGGTGCTGAATCTCCTGATCTGCTGCAAAAGCACTCTCAGTGAAACCCAGAAAAAGAAACTGCAAAAACAAACAAGAGCAATAAAATAATACCCTACGCAGAGGATAAAGAAAAGGCTAAAGTCAGCATTTTATCTGATACTCCATCTTCAGGAAATGTCTGTGAAAACAGCTTTGGAAAGTAAGAGCTGATCTGGCTGCAGATATTCCTTGAAATAAAAAAGGTGCAAAACCCTGGTGTCATTTTTTTTAAGGAAAACAAAATAGTTCTAACCAGAAGAAAAACATTTTGACACCCTGTGAAAGGCAGAGTGCCTGATTAAGTGTAAAGTATTAGAAGATACAAAGCTGCTTGCAGAAGGATTTGTATACTCGTAAGAGCAAAAGGAAATAGTTCTGCATTAAAAATGAGTAAACGAAAAGGGATAGACAAACACAGAAGAGGCTGGTACAGTGATGAAGTGTTTACCTAGCTAGGCTCTCCCTGAATCTCTGAGTGCCATCATCATGGTTTTCCTCATTCTTGGAATTTTTTATGTTGTGTTTTTTTTTTTTTTAACTGACAGGTAATCATACCCATGAAAATCTCCACACTGGTCTGCTTTGCTGCATACCTTCCCTGCTCCACTCACAGAGCATGCATTCTGCAGGAGAAAGAATGAGATGGCGAGCTGAGAGGTGTCACATTCTCATTAAAGACAAGAAATATAGCAGCAAAGATGTCTTTACTGTTATAACACCCTGACTAATGACCCCAGTTAAGAGAGGCATTGTAACTATTGCTCCTAAAAGCGAGCTCTTCTCCTCTCCTCATGTTCACGCTTATCCAAAACACGCATACCTCTTGCTACATCAGTGGAATTAATGTCGCTTGTATCAATGTCTTTTCCTGTGGACAGAATTGGAGTGCAATGCAGAGAAGCCCCACTATCTGCAATGCAAATGATATCCTAAACCTGTCACCAGAAAAATGAATGCACGGCACACAGGAGCCCTGGCAGAAGTACTGTCCTGAAGCGTGATAGCAGTACAGGTACTGCTAACCTCACTGTCCTCACCTGAAGTACTGTAGGGGCACATTTACCCATGGGGGACGCTCCCAGACTATCACATAAGTGGGCAAGCATCCACTTCAGGCTGTGGTTTGTTCTCCATTTCTCCAAAGACAGTGGGAGCGTCCTGAGGACTGGACATGGAGACATGCCCCCGTGCCCAGAGAGTTGTTAATACAGGGGAAGGCTGCGGGACGCTGTGCCTTCTGGCCTCTTGGGCTGAAACTGCAGCGCGAATGCTGGTGCTTCCCTCTGCTGTGTTTTTTGCGAGGAGGGGCTCTTGGGGGGGAGCAAGAGTTGATGCTATAAAGCAGGCTGTAAGTCAAATGTCAGATTTTCTGGCCAATGTATTTGCAGAAGCAGCTTCCAGACTGCCCTGATGGGCAGTGGGATGGCGCTCACTGACAAGGCAGTTTCGGTGTGTTGAAGGCAGGATGTCAGGCACACTGGGACGAGGGACAGTACTGGGGTTGGGAGCAGGGTTGGCTGATGGTGTTTTGGGGCAGCAATAAGATCAGTAGGATCGCTGTACCTAGGCAAGTCCTCCCAGAGCTCCTACCAACATCTGGTTATTAAATAATAGAAAGCCACTCTGCTCAGGTATTGGAGGCGGCATGCCTGGAAATTATCTGATAGAAATCAAGTGGCAGCCTGCCATCCTACCCTGCGACTCCTGCGTCTGCGTCTTCCTCACATCCTGTGCCAGAATCAGTCGACGGATCCAGGCCCTGATCTGATCTAGCTGTTACTGGCATGAAAATGGGAAGGGAACCATCACAAACAATAGCAGCAATATGAATATCTCTTTAGAAATTGCCTAAGCAAACAGACACAATAACCTAATCCAACCAAAAATAAAAAATGATGCCTCTGAACAGCAGCAAGTGGAAGATAAGAACTGTCCTTTTATCGAGTCCAGAGGCCTCCTGGACAGAAGAAAAAACAAGTGGAAGATCAAATGGATTGTGGGTCAAGTAAAGCACTAGGCAAAGAGGTTTGAAGCCAAACCACAGGACACATTTGTCAAGCTCTTAAAAAAATAGAAATGCGGGATCAAAGCAGAAGCACTTTGCAAATATTAACATTTGTCACCTACTTTTACTTTTGATGTACTTCATTTTGAAGACATTTCTCCCTTTTCTCTCCCTCTTTTTTTTTTTTTTTTTTAAACAGGATAATCTAATCTTTTGGTACACACACTTGCCTCCTTCAAAAGAAACACCATGACAATATTACTGAAACATGGACGACTTTAATAAGGATAGATTAAAAGAACTAACATATGGAAAACAAATAATAAAAATATATTAAGCAGCAGTCCAGGGAAATGTTGTTGATACTGTTGTCAAATGTTCTAATATAAACGTTTTGGTAGTTTTCCCAGCAAAATATACATGAAACAATAACTCTTTGTATTGCCTCACATTCAAGTAGAGGAAGAGCATTCATGTAGCACTTGAGTCAGCAACAACATCGTTAAAGAAAATCACATTAGCACCAAATAGATCACATTCATTATTGATGTGTCTGTGTTGTTTTGGAGATGCTACCCCATTGATTAATAGGATGAAAATATGGAAAAAAAAAAAAAGAAAAAAGAAAAAAGAAAAGCTTTACAACTTCTTTGGGAACATTTTCAGCTGTGTGTTTGCCTCTGGTACATGAACTCTGCAGCTCGCGTTCTTCAGAAAGCAACAGTAAGAGAAGTCCTCACTCAGTGGTGGGCTGATGTTCCTGCAAGACAGGGCAGCTGTTTTGCTTCATCCCTTCAGTCAGAAGCTTTTCTTGTCTCCACCAGCACCCAGAGCAGCAGGACGGCAGAGGGAAGCAGCGCTGGAGGACCTCCTCCATGCATCGAGAGCGATCGCCTGGATCTACAGCACCGCGGCCGAGGCATCGCTCTGCACAGCGCAGGGTAACAACAACAATGCCTCAGGCTCGATTTAGGAAATTCGGTAATTGTCAAGTGTGGTAAATCATCTTTAAAGCAAACACTCTTAAAATGAGAGAGATAAAGCTCATTGCCCCGCGACGAGGCGGCAGCAAGGAGCGCGGCGAGGCTGCGGGCAGGGTTTCAAAGCAGCCCGGTGGTGTTCGGTGCGATCCTGCCGCCCGCTCCCGCCGGCAGCGCTGAGACTGCTGGCACCAGGGTGACACGGCGGTAATCGTTAACAGGGGAAGTCTGTCTGGTGCCTGCTCTTTGTTCCAGCCCCACTTTCGTATTTGAGAACCCTTATGATATACTTTCTATTCACAGCAACTTTTTAGCCTGTCGCAAGTGTGGCCCCAAGTGATTGTAGCTTGGCAAATACAGCAAGAACCCACACAAGCTTGAGCCCTTCAAAGTATCTATTTTTTTTTCTCAGTTTCCACTTGTTAATATTTGACTGGGTCTGTAGTTTGAACAAGTACTTCCCAAATATATTTCAGCTTTCAAAAAAAAAAGCCACCGAACATTTACGGTGCTCAGAGCATTTATGGCTGAAACTAGTTCTGCAGGTTCAGCCATCTGTCCTGCCTGTCCTTGCACAACGCTCCTCTTGTAAAATGCAGGCAGTCATCTTAGTGGGGAACTCATAATGCTCCTGGCACCGCATTCAATTCCTGGATGTCTCATCAGGATGATTTCTTGGAAACAATAAAAATGAGGAAGATACCAGGAAGATGTGGCTCAAAATGCTTACAGCTGCAGTGGGGACAGAGGCATTGAAATGCAGATAACAATGTCTCAAGGGATCCACCTGAAGCTCTAGAAGGATATACCCAAAACAAGGGACTTCAATCATCTCCATAGAAAGAGGATGATGGGGCATGTGCTCCTGATGACATTAAAGTGAACAGTGCTACCAGCAGGAACATCAGAGCTGGACCAATGCATTTATTACTCAGATTATCAAGTGGGGTGGTTATCATTACTAACTACTACCCCGCTTTGCTGTGTGCATCACAAATTCCAGGTACCAGCTCAATTCACATAAAAGAGTTTGATTTCTCACCGGGGTTCATGTGTAAAAATGAGGAGAAAATTGCTTCACACTAAGGAACATTTCAGTGGTTTCCTGAAAGCTGGCGTCTTCCCTGGAATAGCATCAAATACCATATCTGTGTGAATGAGTGCTGCATATCCACAATGACCTACTGCCTGCTAGCAAAAAGAATAGATTATCTGGGGTTTAAGAACAGACTTACTGGTGGTTACAATCTACTTTTTTAGGTTGAAATTTGAGAGATGAAACCACAGGCTCACATGAGCTAGGTTTTCACCCATTATGCTAAGACATGGGGGATCTATCCTTGCTATTTACTGTTGGAGAGATGTACCTGAAACTTCACAGATGTTCAAATAAACAGGGCTCCATCCACTCCAGCAGCTGCTCTGCCAAGGACTTTGGGAAGGTCTGTGCAATCTTAGTACAGGGGACCTGATGCGGATTTACACAAAGGCTTCTTCATTCTGCTTCTGGCAACACAATAAATTTAAAGAGGATATAAATGAAGGAAGTTACAACAATTGTTCTTATGTGAACCTGTTCATCTATTTTAAATCTCCTTAATCCTATGCCATAACAAATGTGAAATCTGAGAATTTTACAAGCCCAGCTTTTTTTTTTTCAGCCATGCACATATATCAGACCTGAATTTTATATTTCTTTACACAAGACAGAAATCCAGTATGCCGATTTTGCTTGTACACCAAGATGGGGAAACAAGGACGCAGCAATAATAACAAGGAAGCCCATTTTCCTTTGAAGAAAGACTCTTTGTTTTTTAAAAAGCCTTATGATGTGTCAATAGCTGTGTTCTTAGAAGTGATAGGTATTTTTTAACATGCAACTATAGCATAATTGTAATAACCTTCAGGAAGCCCTGAAAGGCTTTCACATGAGCAAAGAAGGAGAATCTGGGGTTCATCTCAAAGCCTGTCTAATTACACAGGCTTACAGGATTGTAAAAATAGGATTGAAACTGCATTGCATCACAGCAATTCAACTTTCCTATTTCGTTGCTCATGACTAGAACAAAGTTACATTAGGTGAAGCTCTGACTTTCTATGGCAATTAAAAAATTCTGATCTTACCTGTATTTCTGGTCCCAGAGAAAAATAAGTAGTGTTGAGAAGGCTGAAAATTAGGAAAGTTTTCTTAATAGCTTGACTTCTGTTAAATACATAATTAAGGTTAATAATGTTTATTTATGATTCAAGATAAGTGTTTGAATCAAGTAATTGTATTTATTTATTTTTTTAATAGATCTGTCTCACTATACCAGAGCAAACATCAGAACCAAAGAAACTCCCAAATCCAAGAACAGAAGCTAAAAACCCTTGCTGTCCTCTCCAGTGCTGTCTCAGTGCTGGTGAAACTACACCATCTCACACTGGCAGCATCCCTGCTCTTTGCAAGGCATCCTGGGTGGTGGGCTGGTTTCACTGAACTGGGTTTTGCTTGGCCGCTTAAATAATTACTTAATTTCCATTGGTTTCTTCCCATCCTTCTCATGGTGCTGCCTCTCCATCCTTTCTGTTTTCTGGACTGCAGGTGTTAATGCCACATCTCCATCGCCTCTCCTCTGTTACTCTTTTTCAAGGTGTTGCTTTACCTTCCTAGATGCTTAGTCCACTGTATCTTCACACAGGGTCCAGATAGGAAATCACACTTGGAAATGTCTTACCATCTTGTCCGTGGAAGATACCACTTTTGCTGTAGCACATGGAAAGATCACTGCTTTCCTTTCAGTAATTGCACCTTTCTAGTTTAAGCAGGTAAGCAGAGGCAACCTGCAAGATCTTGTCTACATGGACTGCAGTTGCTGCCCAACAACTCCTCCTCGTAACACTTCTTCATCCTGGAAATACAGCCATGGGGCTGCTCACATCTTCAAAGTGTAAATCAGGCTCATATCTTGGATGCAACTGGTACAGTTAGAGCATGGTCTGTTTAAATCAGCTCAGAAAGTGAAAACCAAATAATGAATGAGCACAGAATATTAGCTTGGCAAAACTCCACCACAATGATTTGTTTTCCAAAGTGCAGCTGATTTACTGATTTGAGGCCTTCATTGGTGCTCTCTAGGTTTAAAGCAAGATATTTCAACAAAAATTATAGCTGATGAGCAGTTCTGCTGATCCAGGAAATGTTCTGTGGGTGACAGCAGCCGCTCGTGGTATGTGAAAGAGCAGTATACTCCAGCCGGTGCCGCTACATCTCTGCACAAAGAAGCCAAGAGTTGTCAATGAATTTATTGGCCTTCCAGCCCCCCACCCTGCCCAGGGCCCCGCAGCCACCCCGCTGCCCCTGTGAGTCAGGAGCGGGTTTCACCAGATTTCTGCTGATTCCCCTCTACTCAGTGTTGCTGAGGCTGCACCTGGAGTGCTGGGTCCAGTTCTGGGCCCCCCAGTGCAAGAGGGACCTGGACACACTGGAGAGAGTCCAACAAAGGGCCACAGCGATGGTGAAGGGCCTGGAGCACCTCTCTGTGAGGAGAGGCTGGGAGAGCTGGGCCTGGTCAGCCTGCAGAAGGGGAGGCTCAGGCGTGATCTTATCAGTGGATATAAACACCTGAAGGGAGGCAGCAAAGAGGACGGAGCCAGCCTATTTCCAGTGGTGCCCAGCGCCAGGACCACAAGCAATGGGCACAAATGGGAACACAGGAAGTTCAGGTTCTCTCCGAACATCAGGAAGCACTTTACTGTGTGGGTGATGGAGCCCTGGCACAGGTTGCCCAGAGAGGTTGTGGAGTCTTCTCCTTGGAGATCTTCAGAAGCCACCTGCACATGGCCCTGGGCAAGCAGCTCTAGGTCTCCTTGCTTGAGCAGGGGTTGGCCCAGATGACCTCCAGAGGTCCCTTCCAACCTCAGCCACTCTGTGATTCTGTGAAAAGGCCACCTCTGGCCTGAGCAGGACAGCAGGGGCTCGGTTGCCTCTGAGTAGCTCCCAGCTACCCACCGCGAAACTAGGCCTTGGCCACAGGGACAAGGTGCTGCCTGAATAGTTCAAGTGCTGGAGCTGCACCTAAATAACTGTTTCTTTTTCTAATGACCAAGGCACTCATAGCTGACGTCAAGTCGAATAGCTGACTTTCCAGCCTCGGGCCATCCCCCAGTTGCATTTAGGAACTCTCCAGGATAGAAGAGCTTTTTTCACTGTAGCGTGCAATTAGACAACAGAAATTCAATCTCAAGGCACAATAAAGTGCCCATCAGAGATGGTATAAGCAGTACAACCCTATTAATTTCAGTGCCCTGAGCGTAAGGATTTATATCCACTGTGTCAAATTTTGTAGTTGTTGTTGTTGTTGCTTAAAGCACAATGCAAACTCAAGAGGATGAATTCTGCCCACACTTAAACTCCTGTCCTATAGTTAAGTCACCTGCTTTATGGATGTGATTAAGGGGGAGAATCTGTCTTTTAGATGGCATGACATATTGGCTAGGAAAGCAATGTGGATGTTTACTAACAACTTCCTCACAAATTCTCATGTGAATAAAGATGGGAAAAAGGGGTCATTGAACTTTTAAAGTTAGGAAGACAGATGCAAGACATTATTCCAGGTATGATGTGAAACAGAAAAAGACAGAGCTCCTTCCACAGTCAGGGGAAAAGATGACTTTGTTTCTAGCACGTCTGAGTTTGAGAAATTAAGAAGCAGTGGAATAGCAGGTGATATTTTGAGTTATTAATTTACCTGGGTCTATGGATGGAGAGGCTAAAAGATTCTGCCACAATGTTCTCATGGCCAGAAGTACCAACTGTCACTGAACAGCCCTTGGGAAGGTGGGAGAGGCTTTAAGAAGAAAAGCTCTGGCAGATTGGAAAGTGGAAGGGGACCCACTGGAATTACAGGGAAAGGACTTGGCTGTGAGAGGGCCTAGTCAGAAATGGAAATGTTTGTCTTCAGACTTAAAGGTGTAAGTGTTTCTAAGTGGCATCGTGATGCATTTTTGCAACACCTCCTGGGCCTCTGTACCATGTGGATTTTGGTGACCTAAAACCAGAGGCATGTGGGACATCCTCCCCAGTTAAGTGGTACGGAGAAGAAAGATGGGTGTTGCAGACAGCCCCATCCTGTATCTGATTCCAGGACATCCTGCTGAACCAACAGGAGCCAGGAACAGTTGGGGGCAGCTGCGAAATGCAGCCCTCACCAGTCCAGATGGGCAAACAGGGCTGGCCCTGCAGCCTCCTCACCACCAGGCCCCAGCCTACAAGGCCTTTCAGGGGTTGTAAGCACTTTTTAAAGCTTTTTCTTAGAGTTTTTGTTTAACATTTTCAGTTTGGGTTTTTATTTTTTTTTGCTTCACTTTCTAGCCCTGGTCTCTTTCATGCTACAAATTATTCCTCTTTATGTCACCTCCATGACTTGCTTTTTCTCACAAACAAAAGATAAGAATATTAAAAAAAAAGGGGGGGGGGGGTAAGTATGATAAATCAAAAGGTCAAGAACACAGGAAAAAATAAAGTGCTTTTTAATGTAAAATTTTATTAACACAGGAAAATGTTGAGAGAGTCTCAGAAATTTCTCCAAGAAATTTCTTCTTCTGAAGACGAGTTCTGAAATTTCTTCTCTTTCTTTTCATGTACAAAATTTCAGGTTAGGTATTTCTTTTTTGCAAATATCCATGCAAATACTTAGTAGGTCCTGAGGTCATGTGAAACCCAACTGACCCCTTAAACTCCTCAGACAGACAGCACCCAGCAATTCAAAGTGTGAGATGATTACTTCTTATATTCACACATCATTATGTAATTGAAACTTGAAATCAAATCTGAAGAGGAGAGAGAGAAAACCACAGAGCTGAATTCATGTGGCTATCAGTGAAAATTTTTTACTGCCATTATGTCCGTTTACATTTTTTCCTAAATACTTCTAGGGTACATACACTAAGGGGAAACCTCAGCACTGTAGTGTGCCGTTCGCGGAGTGGTGTGGTGGAGGCATGAGCAGAAGTTTTGGGTTAGGTTTGTTGTTTTTTTTTTTTTGCAAGTGCTTCACATTTTTCCAATAGATGTGGGCAAAGTTTTGTGTAATTTTCCAGTGACCTTGATTATGCAATTCTGTGTGACTGCTGCCCCAGGTGACATCAAAGATGCCACTCTTGTTATCAGGTCGTGGGCAGCCCCAGGGAGGCAAGGGACACCCTGAGGGCACCTGGCCGTGCCAGGGGCAGATGGCCCTCCATCCTGCCTTGATTGATGATCTTGTCCTGGGGAAGCTCTTATTGCTCCTCCTCCACTTTTTTCTTAAGCAGGTTACAGAGCTGGCAGGCATAAAACTCACAGAGGCTTCAGCAGATAGATGACAATACTCAAGAAACTCAAGGTATTTATGTCCCCTCCAAACAGAGAGAGGATGGTCCCAACCCAGTGATATCACTTGCTTACCTCCAAACAGGGGCTGTAAACCCACTGAAGTCAAAGGGTTAAATTGGGCCTCCTTTGAAGTCTGTAGCCCAAACCTGCATCCCAACAGGGCCAGTTCCTCCCCCCAGCGATAAGTGCTTTGATGAATCAGCACTGAAGCACCCAAACGAGGTGCAAAGCAACATCTCCTCCCGAGCATCGAAGGCCCAAACCTCAAGAGGGATGATGGAGCTGTGGCCAGGGCACGGCCCTTCCAACCTTGCTCTTACAGCCCATCACAAATAACACTGGGAAATCCCAGATGTGTTAAGCCCCCTCTCCTCTCCGCAGCCTGGCAATGGTCACACAGCTAAGGGTGATGACCATGCAGAGGCCATCAGGAGAAGGAAGCAGCAATGGCATTCCCCAAGCCCCTCTTTGCAATGGGAGTCACCGGTCTTGCTCAATAAACTTGCCGACCTCACTGGCAGTGATGGGTTACAGGAATGGAAGAAACCAACAGCAAATCAGAAGTGCAAAAATGCTGCTAATATTACCAAAAAAAAAAAAAAATCCCATCACAGATGGATTCTCTTTAAAAGTTACCGTAATTTAACACACACACCCCCAAAAAAAGGATGAAAGTCACCTACACCCAGGGTTTCAGATGGTTCATTGTTAGATACAAAAGTATCTATACTATATACTATATACTATCTATATACTATAGATACTATGGTATCTATATCTATATCTATATCTATATATTTTTTTTTAACTAACAATGAACTCCTACTTTTGTAGGACCTGCAAAACTAACATATGAGAGGTTTCTACCTGCTCCTCTTTGAATACTCCTCTCCATTTTCTGGCCCCTTTTCCCAATTTCTTTTCCTTGCAAGCCTGGGAGGAAGGTTTGAGCAACCAGGTGATCTGTCTCCCAAGTGCTTGGGGTGATGAAGCAGAGAGGAATGGAAATCACCCATTCATCCCTGATTTTCAGAACTGCTTTGCATCACTTTGTTCCCTGCTATACCAGGTAAGAATATGGGGATCACAAGTCCTTTCCAAAACATCTTTTTGTTTGTTTGTTTGTTTTTTCTAAGCTGAAAATTGAGTGGAAAATAAGAAAGAAGAAAAAGAAAAGATAAGCTCTGGTCAATCAAGCCCCAGCTCTCTTGTCTCCAGTTTGTGATATGTTTTATGATCTCAGACACAACAGATTGTGAGCCTGCAATGTTTGGAAATGGTAGATGATTAAACCTTCTGGCCAGGTGTAAATGCAACCTTTGTCTTCTGCTCACTGTGTGAGAATCACCTTCCTTCTCAAAGTCCCCGGCTGGCCCTGCTCTCATCAGTGTTACAAACATCCCCTGCTTGGAGTCACAACCACCATGTGCTTCCACTTTATTTCTAATCTATAAATGCACCAATGCAATCCATACCACTCAAATTTTCCTGAGTTACAGCCCTCCCCCCCAAAAAAAATTACTGAGCAAGCTACTAAAAATTTGAAAGAATGTGGCCTGTAAGTTTTTCTACTTCTTCTCCTGGGGGGATTTTGTACCAGGTAAATAATAAAAAATGTGTAATGATTGACTAGGCTTTTAAACCTGAACTGAAGGT
Source organism: Anseranas semipalmata (assembly GCA_013399115.1). Lineage (NCBI taxonomy): Eukaryota > Metazoa > Chordata > Aves > Anseriformes > Anseranatidae > Anseranas > Anseranas semipalmata. The sequence continues at coordinate 510,998 of VXAA01003470.1, forward strand.
AAGTTTGTCTTGCTGTTCCAGTTAAATATTCTCACTAGCCCCCTTCTCTTTCTCCAGTTTATCATGCCACAAAGTCCCTTTCAGCCTGATTCATTCTTTATTCTTTAGAAATTTGGGCAACAGTCAAATCTGACCTTTAGAGCCATAAACAAATTAAATTGTTTCACAACCAAATAATACGAAACAATATTGAATAGCTCGGCTTCCGCCGAGTTTCCTCTTAAAGAGAAAGAAGCCCCAAAATGGCAGAACACGGAAAAATGGAAGATAGAGAGATGGAGCACAAGCTGTGTTCATACTCCGTGCGGCAATGTGGTGGTGAAACTCTGGGGTCTGACCTCCGGACTGATACCAGCACTTGGGAAGATGATGTCAGGAGCCTTAATTTACTTAATTATTTATTCTTCTGGGAGCAGGGTGCTCCCCCCAGAGGCATGCCCCACTGCAAGCTCGTTGCTGCAGAGATCCCGGGCACCGGCAGCTGTGGTTCAAGGTGAAACCCAACGGTGGCCGACATGTCCTCGGTGCCACCAGGCTGGAACCATTCCTCCTCTTCCCTCTGTTTGCCTGAACTTTGGCTGCACGCGGTGCAGCCTCCCTGCGCAGGCGGCACCCACCGCCACGCGGTCCCTCTGACACAGGCGAGGGGCAGGGCTGTGTCACCCGCTATCGACTCCGCGGGGACATCCTTGGCAGCCGGGCCGTTCCCATTCCCTGCGCTTGGGAAGGAGCCCGGCCGGCAGCTGCTGGCCCTGGGGACAGCAAGATGCTGTAGGGTTCAGCACATCTGCGGCACATCGCTGGAATGCGAAGCATCTGGGGCAGATGCGGAGGCTCGATAAGGCTCCTTGCTGTCCTTAAAAACACTGTGAAGCGCCAGGTGGGGATTTCCCTGGCAAAGGTGGATTCCCTGCCTGGCACCAGGCTAATCCCGATTGCCAGCCAGGCGCTGGGACCTTCAAAAGCAGCCCAGCCTGGGGCCCCTGAGGAGACGCCCTGTGGTCCCCTTCGCAAGGGGAGACCTCGGCTGGGTGCAGACCACCCCTCCTCCTCTCCTGCCTGAGCTCAGCTATGCAGCTTTTGCAGACAAGCACCCGACAGAGAAAGAAGCAGAAAAAAAGGCCATGCCCTGGGACGATGCCAGCCGCGCAGCACAGCCGCTGTGGTTGGAAGGTGGTGCCACCAGCCCCTGCTCCTACACTGAGGATGGTGGGGGTGTCCGCATGGGTGTCCTGGGTGGCCTGTCCACGCGGCCCCACTCTGCATCTGCACCAGCATCCCGGCCTTCCAGAGACATTTCTGAGCCCTGCCAGCCCTGCACCGATGGAAATTCACTGCCCTCGTCCTGACCACATGGGCAGCTCAGAGAGGGAGGAACAGGCACAGGCTGGCCATCGGAGACACATACCGCTTCCGTGCTACCTGCCTTTCAACAGCGCTACTCTGGGAATGATGCACTCACTCAATGTAACAGGGTCCTAAGCCATGATTAATTTTCTCAGGCATGCTGTTTGTACACAACCAACAATATGTTTACATGAGACACAGGGACAGCACACATTGCTGCTGCTTGTCACCTAGGCTAAAATCTCAGCTACATATGTGCTGATAATCATTGCTGTTACAGGCACTGATAGGAAAAGCCTTTAATTATACACAGCTTTGTACAATTGACAAAGCTGAGGCACAAAGCACATTTGGCTGCCTTAATTAACATTAAGAATTATGAAGCCGTGCCTGTAACTGAAATATAGTTTTGCCTTTTGTAAACCATTTGACATAAGAATTATGAGGCCAAGAATTAGATGTAGGAATACATCTAAATATTTATACTATGTTCATTACTCTGGTATCTGAGCGCATGTTTACATTGTAACCTCCACTTCTACATCCGTTAATTTTACTTTGCTGTACAGCCCGTGTTACCCATCGCAGGGTGCCACTGCCTCCCTGCTGCAGGGACTGCTGTACCTCTCCCACGCTGTGTGCAGCTCTCTGCCTTGCCACAAAATGCTTCAGCAGCACCGAAGAGGAGCAGATGTTCTTGCAGTTGCCACGATTACACCACTAGCGGTTAAAGAGGGTTTGGGCAGGAGCAGAGACCTGCACGACCACGGCATATTTAATTACTGGGATGATTCAGATAAAAGCTCTTTCTCTGGGCAATATACTTCCCATGTGCTCAGTACAAACCTTGCTGCAGCTTCTGCTGTAGCAGCCAGTTCTCCTTGCTTCAAAACCAGGGTTCAGCAGATTTCTGCCCTGCACCAGGATGACAGCACCTCAGTTGCACAGCCCCGATGGACCATACCCGCTCACTTTGTCCTGCAAAGTCCTCCAGCAAAGAGCTCCAGCCCCAGCATTTCCTCATGGCAAGAAAACAGGGAAGCAGAGCTCTGGTAGCTGCTGTCGTCAAAATGCTAGCAGAAACTGAGGTTAAGTGTACTAGACATTTCACCATCAGCAAAAACAATGTGATGTATTTTTTTCTAAAGATTGGGGAAGGGAGGAAGCTGTCAGCAATGACACTGAGATAGATGCAAAGCTGTGAAAATTACTTTGAATAAGATTTTAGAAGTCTTCTGACAAAATAAAACATACAAGTATTTTGACCAAATGTTTTGCTCTATCTTTAATGAATCTTTTCATTTGAAGTACATTTGCCAATGAAGTGAAAAAAAAATGATTTTGAAAAAAAAAATAAAAAGCCAACAAGCTTAATTTTGAAAAGTTCAAAAAGAAACATGGTGTGCCTTGACATTTTGCTCCTAAAATACGTTCTAGTAAACCACTTGTCTATCCAGCCTACTCCATCTAACTCTACATTTATTATAGTGAAAAGTGATGTTAGTAATTATGCATGGACACACACAGGAATTTACCTTTTTTTTTTTTTTTTGCCTACGGAGCAGAATTACAAGCACTGTGGGCAGAACTTTTGACCGAAGGGCGTTTTGGATCTTTTGGATTTGTTTTGGACCTAAACAATTCAACAGGGTACTTCCAGTTCCTTGTATTGGGCACCATGACACACGCCCAGAAGATCTCTTTTGCGGTCAGCACCTTCACAAAGGTGCCCCCAGCGGGGCCGTTCCCTCAGCACCATGCGTTCTGCCTTCCCGGCCCATCTCTTCTGCCACCCTGAGTGCCAGACACGGGCAGCGGAGGTGTGAACACGGTCCCAGCACATGACAGTCTTGAGCTGGCCTGACACCAGTCACTCAACATTGTCACCTTGCTTCTACGTTAATACAAAAAGTTTTTATCATTTAGGCCGATGCATTTCTTTTTTCACACGCCAGTCTCACCCTCCTTGTCACCCCCCTAGAGGAAGGACCTTTGCTTTTGCGGGACGATTAACGTTGGCCAGCCAGAAGGGGAGGAGGAGCATCCCACCCTCACCTGCCCATATCTCGTGGTGAGCGGGTGGGAGATGCTGGCTGCTGCCAACAGAGCCTGGGAGAGGCAGCTGGGGTGGGAAGGGAGCTGCTGCCTTGGCTCGCGGGGCAGGGGCTGCTGGGGAAGCCCAGCACAGGGAGCCGGGGCCAGTCCCGCTTTGCACACCGATCCCTGCGGGGACAGCTCTCGTCCCCCTGTCTAAAAGCAACTCAGGTTACGGGGACCCAGCCTCAGCTGTGCTATTGCCGTTTCATCCACCTGTTATCTTCTGCTGTTCTTCAGAAATTACTGCCAAATTACACTTTTTTTTTTTCCCCTTCCATTATTAATTTCTTTTCTAGGGTGGATAGCTTCCCAGATCACCCTCCACCCACTTACACGCATGCATGCACATACACTTTATAGAAAGTGTTTACTTATGCGGGGGCAATAGTTTAAAAGGTAAATGAAATAGGGGACGCAGCCTGGATTGGCTTAGCAACACAAACAGTGCCAGCAGGTAAAGGGCCCGGGCCTGTTCTTTCCCACCTCAGAATTGTTTTAAAATGACACCCCTTCATAATTAATTGTACAGCACCTGATTAGTCACTATTGACAGACCTAGAGCCAATTGACTCTTTTTTTTATCTGGCTGGGGAGAAAATATGAAGTGCCTGTAGCCACACACACACAATGCACCTCCTGGCGATTACATCAGGCAGCTGAGCAATTAGAGCCCGGAGTATCAGCTCTCATGCTGGAGGCAGCAGTGGCAGGATCACAGCCCCGCGTTAGCCTTTAATATGAAAATGAAGAAGGGAAGCAACAAATCCAATAAACTGTAGAAGTCAAACAAAGCCAACTGGGAGTTCGTTTGTTGATAAGCCGAAGGAAGAAACGTGGCTGATAAAGCTGGGTGCTTCTGCTGCTGCTCCTGTCTCTCCCGTGGGTGAGGAGGATTAAATTACTCAGGAGGCAGCATGAATCCACCTAGGTGGGAAGGCAACCCCAGAGGCAGAAAACATGTGTGTGTGCTTTGTTTGCAGCCGAGTCGGGGCAGAATGGGTGCGTTTCTACCCCTTTCCACTTCCAGGCATCAGTGAGCGCTTTGCAAAGCAAATGAGTTTGCTCTGTGACAGGGCAAGGACACACGGCACCCAGGGAGCAGACAGGGAGCTTTTGCTCACCTTGATCTGAAATTGTGTTATCTTGCTGAAAGTTTGGAAAGAACAAAGTCAGCCTGCATTACCAAGAAAGCAGTTTCCCGCTCACTTTGCAAGGTCCTTCATCTCAAGATCTCCAGCAGCCGGCTTCCCCAGACACAATTTCATGCGTCTCAGCACAGTATCAGTTTAACTCAGCCATTGTACAACCCAGTAAAGCTAAGTCCTGCCACTGTGCAAACACTTTACTCTCAAAGAAGAGGATCTGTACAAGATCTTAGCCAACCTCAGAGTACTCCTGAGTAAGGTATTAAGCCAACATTGGTGCCTACATAGGGGCTTGCACCAGTTTGAGTTAATCAGTTTAAACCCATACCTTTAGATAAATACTTGTGTGCTGGCAGACAATGACTTAGGATTTGACCCAAAGCTCAATGAACACAATGTGAATGAATGTGCAGTCTGAATAAATACATAAATAAATAAATAAATAAAGAGCTACTTAATTAAGGTTCTGTGACCATTCTCCTTGCAGAAGAGGCACCATACTCAGAAAAAAACGGAGTCAGCTCTAAAGTGGATTACATGTATTTGGCAGAGAATTTGCTGCTCTGGAAGATGAGGAGCTCATCAGGCATATGTTATTGTGGAAAAATTTCCCTGCGTGGAAAGGTCCCCACATAGCCTGTATTTGGACTACTTTGACCACGGTGATTTTTCCCTGAAGTAGTGACTGCAGAGCAGAGATCCTGCACTTGACTGACACGAACCATCTTGGCTATAGGAGTTACTGAGTTACTTTCTCAGTTAATATACTACAACAGTATAAAATACAGCATATGGTTTATAGAAATTGCACCAGTTGAAAAAGAACCAAATCACAGATATTTATAGTTACACATTAGTGTCCAGCTCTCCTTGGAAGCACGTAAATAATGCGCCAGTTGATATCCACATAGCCTATGGCCGAACCCTGGGATCAGGACCACATCTGTCCTCCTGCACTTGTTCACAGCTACCCTGTAGAGAATCAACATTTATGGCTCAAAAGAATGCTGCAAGGACTTTGGAAAAAAAAGAAACTGAGCCACACCTTTGCTTTTAACTGGAATCAAAATTGTTTTATTTCTGTAAAACCATTATTAGCCTCAACCATTTTTTGTTTACAGGAACTGTGACACAGGCTCTATCTCAAAGCACAATTTTCTCAAGAAACACTCTGTAATGCCACTTAACTCACACTCCTAAGTATCTGCAGAACAAGGGCCTAAGCAGAGACAAGGAATCGTAAGGAAAACAAAAAAAGATTAGACAACAGCAAACCTACAGGCTGAAGCAGCGTATTGGGACTACACGCTTCAGAGGAGAGTGCATGATTCTCACTTCAGTTCTGATTTTTCTTCTGGTTCACTTTTAGGCCATATATTATATTTTAGTCTTGCTTTAGCTCTTATTTTTCAGGGAGGGATCTTGCACTTTTCTTCATTCCTATTTTCTCCTTCACAGAATCATAGAATCATTTAGGTTGGAAAAGACCTCTAAGATCACCTAGTTCAACCTATGACCTAACACTAGCAAGTCCTCCACTAAACCATGTCACTAAGCTCTACATCTAAACGTCTTTTGAATACCTCCAGGGATGGTGACTCGACCACTTCCCTGGGCAGCCTATTCCAATGCCTCACAACCCTTTCAGTAAAGAAGTTTTTCCTCCATTCCAGAGTTTCTGCGAGGAGCAGGTTTTCTGTATTTTCCATTCCAGAAATCTCTTACAGGATCTAGTCCTACAGATGATACTACAATGAGCAGTCATTTCTCATATTCTATCCTGCACCCTCTGAAACAAACCATGGAGCTGCTGCTCCAGTAAAGGGTACCTGTATTTGGATCACTTCTCAAAAGATGGGCAGCGGAAACTATGTATGCAGAGAACATCTCAACTGTTTTTCCAAGGAGGAGAGGTACAGAATTCAAAATGCTCTTTTGGTAGGACATGTGTGTACTCACACTGAAAGTCAGACTCTCAAAATCAGTTCACAAACCCATTTAACCTGGCACCATGTAAATACAGAGTCGGAAGTTTACAACATTTCCTCTGACCCACCATCAGTAAACAGCTGCTGATGCCTTAAGTCACACCTGGTATCTCCAGAAAGGACATTTGTACTCTGTAGCCCAAGTAAGTCTTGCTCTCAAGGTTCTTGCTTGACTTCTGCAGATGACTCCCCTTGCTTTTCAAAAGTTCTTTATATCTTCAGCGGCAAACCACCCTCACCACTGTCCTCCTGAACCCAGTAGCTACCTGGATTGCCTGGCCTGAGTGACAGATGACTTTTGATAACAGAATAGAGTTTGTTGCACTGGAAGAAGAAGGGTAGGGTAGTCTTTGAGGGAGTTCAGTCCCCAGGTTTTGTTAAAAAAGCAATGGTCTTGCCTATTGAAGTACATCACCTCAAGATTTCTCTCGTGTGTCTTCAGAAACATGTAACTTCACATGCAGGCTTTGTCCTCATGGTTTGAAATTGTTTCCTTGGCCTATTACTCAGCCCCAGCCAATCTTCTTTCCCTCCTCATCTGCATGCAGAGGGACTTTTCTCTCCAACTCCAACAACTGCTTCTCTTTTGCAAGACCTGTCTCCCCGCAGCTGTGCTAACAGGCCTCTCCAGGGTCCTGCCCAGTCCCCAGGGTCCCCCGCCAGCTCTCTGGCTGCCTGGTGTCAGGAGGTTAATCCCAGCGCGTGCAGGCGGGCAGGTCCCACACGACCTGTTCTGGCCACCCTTGTCACATTTCCCTCCATCCCCCTTTGTTTCGCTCTGCTCTGGTCTCACTTCACACTAAAGCCAGTACAAGGGTGACTCAGCAGGTATCTGGTTTCCTTGCTTGTGTCCTCCCGACTTTCCCGCAGGAGTCACCCGCTGCTGAAGCTGCTCCCTCAGGACCTCCGATGTTCCCCGTTTCCAATCAGGTTGTCTTTCTTCTCACCTCTTGCATCTTCCCTGTGAAAATGAAAAACATCCCTCACGGCTGCACTCCCAGTCTCCAGCACTCCGGTTGCAGGACTGGGCAATGTAGGCAAGGAAAGCCATGTTCCTGCAGCCTGAGGCACCAGCCTGGGACTCGAGCCCAGGAATCTGATCTGCCTAGTTCTGCTCATTGCCTTAACTTTGACCTCTCATTTCCCCACTCCTGTGATAGGTTCTTGATATAAAAGTGCCTTTGGGATACTCGATTCAGCTGAAAAATGCTCCCGGCATTAATGAACTGGCTATTAGCCCAGAAAGAGTGCTGAGGGCTTCCCTATTTGAAAGGCAGCCCCTGCTAGCTCTGGCATAGACGTGGTGGAAGGACAGGCACAAGGAGCTATGGGTACTCTCAGGTTCAAACATAGGACACAGGGTCATCAGACAGTGGAAGTCCCCCCTAACCACAAATGTGTCTCTGCCCTCAGTAAGGCATAAAGAAAATAAAGAAGTCATTCATTTCTGGAAGAGGTGCTTGATCTGTTTTGCAGGGTCTGCAGTGATCTGACTGACATAAGCCATCAAAGCTACTCCACAGATCATTCCTGAGCCCTCTTAGGATGCAACTCCACAGTGCCCCATTCAGATATTGATCCTGTGCAGGGAAGCCTTACAAATGGGCAATTGCATGGGATTAATCCTGCTCAGGCTGCATGTTCCTGTAGCCTCTGGATGACAGCCAGCTCCACATCATTACAGCTTCTGAACAAGAGGAAGAGCCTCCTCTGGGGCAAGATACAGCCTGCAAAACCTCGTTAAGTGTTCACAGGTGAGGTAGTCAGTAGTGGGTTATATGGCAAATGTTATTTTTAGCAGGACATCCTCCTTGCTGCATTGCTTTGGAGCAAGCATCTGGACAAGGGATGAAGTTGGAAGTGCACCCATGGTGGGGGGAGCAGTGAGGTGGAGGGACACTGGGCAGAGGGTATGAAATCTGCAGGCACAGTGGTGCTTGGTGCTTCCTGAGAGAAGACTCCAGTGATAAGCCTCCCAGGTGATGCCAAGAGGCTGAAGATCTGAAAACCACTGTCAGAGGAGGAAGCAGCCAAGGGACAAGGTCTTCCAGGAGCAGAGTCTGTTGCTCTAGACCACGTTGATGCAGAGTGAAGCTGGGTGCTGGGAAAGTTAGGTCCAATGACTCAGGCACTGGGGTGAGAGCCTGGAAACTCGGGTCCTGTCCCTCACCTCTATATCTGACCTGCCATGAGGATTTCACATGAGCTCATTTGACTGTACCCTATGGTGTCTACTTAATAAGCATCCTAGAGGTTGCAACGTAGCCTTCATGCATGTGCGACAGCAAGGCCAGTGGAGCCCCATATCTCAAGGTGTTGCAGCAACATGACTGGTCCTAACAAGAGGAGGGGTGAGAGGCGGTGAAGTCATGCTTCCCTGGGTCCTGGGCAGCTGTAATCCATTACAGATGACATTGTAATAAATGCTGATAATCCTTTGTTAGTGGGGGAGAAATGTTTGGGGGTGGGAAGGCAGTATGTTCAGGCTGAGAGCTTCAAGCCAAACACGGAGGAAATGCTGGTGAACCTGGAAGGCCAGGGCACAGGGGACACCTTTCAAATCTTCATGGGAGTCCCACCTTGATCATCAGGAAAGACCTACCAGTGAGCTTGTACTCCTGGGGTTATTTATCCCTGACACTCTTACGCTTGCTCCAGCTGTATTTTTCTGGCTTCTGAGCTTAGTGGAGTGTGAGGAGTAGAGAAATGGCGGCACTTAGGAGAGGCTGAACTGCACAACCAAAGTGTTTTATTTCCCTCTGCCAGTCACAGCATTGCATGGGCAACCACTGACTTCCAGCATACCCCTAGCTTTAATCCCGAATCTACTCTGTTATCTGTCTGCACTGTAAAATAGAAGCAGAATTTTGTACTTTGTCCATTCTGGGGCCTGCTGCAAGAATAAGCCCTGAGAGCCAGGCCTGGTCAGCCTTAGAGCGACCAACAGCCCTGTGCATCAGTGTGGAAGACAAGCACGTGGGAAAGAGATGTACCTGTACCCAGGTCAGCAGATGTGCATTAACCATAGGCTTATCTAAGGGATATTCTGAGTGTAACAGCTCTGACAGACCTGGATCATTGTTCTTTCTCTTTAGTAGTGGTTAGAAAAGATTATTTCTATCATGCAGATCATTTTGCCATTAGAAATGTCTGCACCATTTCGACACCAACATAAAAACCTGAATTGTTAGTTTGAATTGCAGAACAGATATTCTGGAGGGCTTTGTTGGGATAATTCCAGGAAACTTCACTTTGCCAAAGGCAATGCAATAGTTAAACAGAACTTAGAGCTACTTGGTGCAAAAGGCTGAAATAATAGATTCCAACTTCATCCTCCACATGAAATGCAGAAAACTGAATGATTTGTTTCAACATATCCAATGCCATCAGAGCTGGAAATTTTCCATGCAATGTTTAGAATTTTCAAAGGGAAAAATTGTTCCACCCAGGCCTTACTATATCCTGCGGTTACACCGAGCGTCACTGTGTTTGTTAGCTGTTGCTATTTTGCGTATTTCTTATTCTTCTCATTTTCCTTTGCATGTGGGCATCAGTTCACAGGTACTAATACTCAAGAATCATGGCCCAGAGACAGATCACTTAGAACATTTAGTAATCTGTGAATAAATGACCTCTTTCCAAGAGAAGCCACAAGTCCTGCTGCAGTCCTGCGGCTCTGACTGGTGAGAAGCTCCACAGTATTCCCAGCCACCTGGAATATCGATATTACAGATGACCACTCAGCCCTGCCATCTTTTGCTCATTTTTAGTACGTATTTGAGCTGGGTTTTCTTCAAAATAGGGAAGGATACCTGAATGGTACCTGCACACTGGCAATGTTTGCTGTTTACTGTTTGCGGTGTCACCTTCTTTTGCCTTCAAGCAATTGAGTAAAGATACAGGAACTGAGCCATGAGACTGTGGCAACATGCCACAAGCTATCTATTATAAATGTTTCACCAGATAAGCAGCATGTCAATCTAAGAATCTGTCAAAAAGAGAAAATTTGCTGGATAATTTATTTCCAAGGAAAATCCGATCAGCTGGAAACTTTGGCAATCTGCTTCCAGCAGTAGTCAAGACTCAGCTTCTAAAGAAAGAAGGCTGAAATAATAAAACCATAATGCACCTGCAGAATTGTGCATTCTTGTGATGGTAAAAAGCTCTATCTCTGCCCCTACTGCTTCTAGTATGTTGCTAATGGTGTAATAGGGCCCCACCAAGTAGGGACAGGGAACTGGTTGTAGTGGAGAGAACACTGGTGGGTTACTGGTTCTTGGTCAGGGTGTCCACACTTTCAAAAATACCAAAAAATTGGAGGCTGTGCAGAAAAATAAAGATCAAAGGCATCATTTCTCAGTGTTCAGCTTTTTAAATGAAGGCTGAGTTGGCTTGATGATGGTACAAATTCATTCACAAGCAGACGATGTCACGTAGCAAAAGCCTCTTGTTTTTGGCAGAGAAAGACACAGTAAGAATAGCTGGAAGTTGAAGCCAGATTAAAAAAAAAAAAAAAAACTATGTGAGAGCTAAGAACTGTATATTTACCAGTGAGGATGAAGAGCATGCCAGCAAAGGGCAGCAACCTTGCTGGTAGGTGTATTTCAGCCAAAAGCCAGTTGCCTTTGATATTGATACAGGGATGAAGTCCAGGGGGGAGCTGTGAGGTCAGTGCTAGGCAGCACTACCAGCACCTTCCAACCGTTCACAAATAACATAGGAAAGGCTAAAACTACACACCTGTACTTGAAACACATTTGTGTTTCACTGCTGCTGCCAGGAGCCACCTCTTACACAATTTTTTCCAATTTTCGTCTTTCACAGTCCTTTGTATTCCCACATGAAAAGCTTTGGAACTGCATGAACATCTTTATCCACTCACTTCAGTGCACATACAATTTTTCACAGCCCAGACCACCCCCATCCACTTGCTGTGCCCTTAGCTCTCCCAGATTGTTGCATTTCCAGATGCTAAACACTAATCACCAAGTGGAGAGGTGTGTACAACCACCACAAACAGATCTTATACATCCTACTTTATGTCATGACAAATGATTTGCCATTAAGGAATTTCACCAGGACTAGCAGGGTGATGGTCGCAGGTGTTTTTCAGAAATCCCAGTGGCAGCTGTTTGCGGTATGGCAGCCACAGAGACGCTAGCAGGGATGCGTGCAGTGGCCAGCCCTGAGAAGGGACTGTCCAAAAGATGGAGACATGACCAGATGCAAGAGGCAGAGGGGTGTGGGACCAGCTGAGGCTGGCATCGCTTGAATAAATCCAAGCTCCCTTCTTCAGCCCCTCCGCCCAGCCTAGTTGAGAAACATCTTCCTGGCGAGACAACCCATATTATGACTAAGGCAGAAGGCCACAGGTTTAGTCAGTTTGTGTACAGTTTGCAGTTATTCAGCTGTTTTAATGAGAAGAAAGACCTTCAGGCCCGTGATGTCAGAGATAAGAAAGTGTGGAAAGCAGCAGATGTGTGACCTTGCTGCTCTCCGATTGCTTTCTCCTTTGTTCTGTGTGCGGCAGCTCTTCAAGGTTTTAATACCAGGAAGGGGTGAGGGGAAGGCGAGATGCAGGTTTCACGGTAACTCAAAATCTCGGCTTGTGGAGCAACCTGCTGGCCTTTCATCCAAGCCACCAATGGCAACCAAAATCCAGCAGCAGCTCGGCAGTTGGGATCTTGCAGGCTGCAGCACTTTACAGTAACTGGATATTTGCTCACTTTGGTAAGCTAGAATAATTGTTCTCAGTATTAAGCGTTTTCCTGGACAGAAAAGTTTTCCAAAAGAAAACTTTCAATCTAGAGCCTTTTACATACAAAATAGCATCTCCAAACTGGTGAACATGGTTGAATGAAACATTTCTGTTTGATGTGAATTTGTGCCTTTTGGCCTAACGAGGAGAGCTGCACTGCAAGAGCCATCAACAGGCACAGGTACCTAAATCTAACTTTAATGGTGCCAGTACAAAAGTTGGGTGCCCCATTTCTCTGCCCAGATGCCACCGAGCCCTTCAGACACCTGAGATACACCTGGTTTCTTAAGGCATGACCAAGCTGAGTTGCAAAACACCTAAACGTTATAGGTTTCTGTGCTGAGGTGTCCTTCCAGCCATCTCTCTGTCTGGAGGTGGGGTGGGAGCTGCCTCACATACCTTCAGAGCTGTCTCACATATCTTCAAGCAAAACAGACAAACACAATTTTGGTGCAAGACTGGTTGGATAACCCAGTCCAAGGAGCAGTTGGTGGTGGTTCATTGTCAAAATGGGGAGAGTCACTAAGAAGGACACAGGGCTGGTGCCCAGCTTTCCCTGGTTTTCCTTTGTCACAGCAAGAGACAACTTAGACTCTGGCCACAAACCTGGCAGAAACGGGTATTTGGGATATAGGGTAAGATTTAAAAAAAAAAAAAAAGTGGGGGGAAGGAAGGAAGGAAGGAAGGAAGGAAGGAAGGAAGGAAGGAAGAAAAGAAAGGAAAAAAGAGACATTATTTCATCAAATTAGAGAAATGAAGTGATGAAATTCAGTGGGGAACGGTGCAAGAAGTTACAATTAGGCAGGAATAATCAGCTGAACAAATACCAGGTGGAAATGGCTGGTTAGGCAGCAGTTCTGTATAAAAGACTCTGAATCACACCATTGGCAAAAACAAAAAAGCAAACCTCATGTTGGAAGGAACAAAGAGTATCGTTGCCCATACAACAGAAGAAATTATTCTTTTGTTCAGAGCAGTCCTGGTATGGCTGCTGATGTGGTGTCCAGTTTGGGGCAGTGCATTTCAGGAAAGACCTGGACTCCTTGGAGAGACCAGGGGAAAGAGCAGAGGTCTGGGGAATGTGACCTGCAAGGGCAGGGTGAAAAAACAGCTTAGGTCAAAACACAGAAGACTGGTAGGGACATGGTAATGATCTTCAGCTACATGAAACAGCTCTTAGATGAAGGGAACAAGTCTACTCCTTGTTCATGATGGACAGGGCAGAAAACCTTTCTGGTGGTAAAGGGGAGTCCTTAGCAGTAATGTAAAAACATCGTTCACATATGGTGCATGCATAGTTGGTCACTTCTTGGGCAAGGAGATGGCTTTTGGAGGCCTCTTCCAATCCCCTTGTCCATTTCTGTGCCTCCAGACATAGAACCCCCCGACATGTGCACGGACACACGCCATCAGCCACCCTCGGGTACCCAGCGCCAAATAACCATCCTCACCACCAGTCTTCAGGCACCGCTCCCCTTGAAATTATTCTGCTTTGCACAGAGTGACAACGGAGCCATTTGTCCAGAGGCAGAGGTTACACTTGCCCGGCCCGTCCTTGCAGGTCTGGTCGGAGCGGTGTGGATTGGAAAAGGTCGGCACAGCCGCTGGCCCCAGCACAGCCGGCCACCTACTCTCCCCAGAGCATCGATAGAGAAGATAGGCCTATTTGAAGACTATTTAGAGCATCTGTGTTACCCCTGAAAATATTTCCTGAGGGAGTTTCTCTCCCTTCCTTGACTATGTAGGTAGCCAGGGTGATCAGGAAGCTAGATAAGCATACTCGGTTCATAAGCTTACATGATCTCCAAAATGCCCTGCGTAGGAAAAGCAACATTTTTGCATACATTTCCTAGGACGTATAATTCTGTTGCAGCCATTTCTTCAATAGAATGGAACAGCAAGGGGGAAATTAGATAACAAAAAACATCAGCCTGACGTGATATTTATTTTTCAAATTAAAATCCCAGGACAGCACTTTATTGATTGTGCCTGGAAGTCACCACAGCAGGCATCCCCATGTGCAAATACTTTACTGGACATGTCAGGGGACAGCATCCCCAGGCTGGCTATGCCCGTCACGGCGCTGGTGCAGATGCCACCAGCTCCCAGCACTAGCCCCTGCGTGTTGTTCTCCTCCCCATCTTCAAGCAGTCACTGCCTGTGTCAAGACAGCTTTTGGGGTGAGCAGCTGCATTCACGTTGCCCCAGCAAAAGAAGCTACTCCAGCCATATGGCAGCTTTCTTCCACTTTGCTCCCTTGGAAAGCCTCCTGCTATACCTTTAGACACGTGCGAGAGGCCAGGGATGGGTGGGTTAAGCAGGGGGGCTGCCCCAGGCCCCCAGAGCAGGTAGGCAGCTGGCACCGCAGTCCCCAAGCGCAGGCCCCCCAAGCACCTCATTGTAATCCTTATCGGGCCGATGCACATTTTTTGCTGGAGGTGGCAAAACGCCCAGGGGCTGCCAGGCTGCCAAGCTTTCGGCTAAAAATACCGTAAGACACGTTTCAGCCGGGGTCCATTAAAGAAAAGAAAGAGAGAGCGTGTTCTGGCTACAATGGAAATTACGTGAACGGAGGCAGGGGCAGAGAGAGGGGGAGACCCAGAAGGCTGAGATGGGACACAGGCTGGAGTGCTGCCCACACTGAGGTGTTTGGGGGTGTCACACGTCCCTGGGGTGATGGGCACAGCCACTGGCGCTCCGTCCTGCTCCCCTTCCCTCCTTGTGCTGTAAAGCATGCTTGTTTTCACCACACTTGCTACTCGTAGTGCCACCACCATCACCGTCATGGTTGAAGAAGGAAGGCTAAAAAGAGGACAAACAGAAAAAAAGGGAGGGTGAAATATTCCTCGCATGAAAATCCTTTGGTTTCATCTGCAGCCAAGTGAGATGCCATGAGCTTGGAGATCCCCAGGGAGATTCCCATTTACATGAAGGCAGTCTGAGGTATATTTGGGGAGCCCTGCACGACAACAGGTGGTTCATTGGCTTTCCTGGCCTTCATCAAAGCTAACCTCCATTAAACATAGCTGATTAGGTTTCATCAATCTTACAAAGGAAAGGAGCTATTTCTGGGATTCAGAAGGGGGGTTAAGTTTGTGAGAGTCATGACAGACTAACACATTTTGCTTTTCTTTTTATTTTTAACATGCTGCCTCTGTGTTTAAATTACAGGAGAACCAAGGAACCTTCACCAACACAAACTGTACTTCTCGCTGACCTTGCAGATAACCATGAACCAAAACATGCAGCTCTCTAGTTGCTGTTCCTGATGAAGCTTTACCAGATTGTGCTAAATTTAACTAGGAGGAGGAGGAGGATCACGCTGAAAACTTTTCCAAACATTCCTTTGCTGCGGCGGAGGGGAGGATTCAGGTGCAAGAAGAGTCACTGCAGGCCTCCTGCGGAGAGCAATGAAAGAGCAATAGGTGGAAATAACCACAGGACCTGACTTTATTGTACAGAACTGGTCTAACCTGAGGCTGAAGTCTGCAGGCACATAGGCATTAAATGCTGATATGCACATAAAAAACCTTCCAGTTTTACGTGCTGCTGGTCCCAGTCACCGTGCTTTGGGTTTGTATGATGAGGGAGGACATGAGGCATGAGGACCTGCTGGACCAAGCTCACACCATGGTGAGGACATGAGGTGTGGGTGCCAGGATGTACCACAAATGTTCTGTAGGTGCTGAAGGGCTTTTTTTTTTTTATTTAGAAGTTTTTTGGTATTTTTTTTTCTCCTGTCCCTTCTGGCCTGGTATGTTCCACTCTTGTGATTTTTCAGAGGAAGCAGATGTTGCTCTGACCACAGTAATTGTCACAGTGCTTAATTTTATTAGGCTCTCAGGCAAGACTCTCAGCACCTTTCACAGGCTGTATATGCCAGCCAGA
This sequence comes from Anseranas semipalmata, assembly GCA_013399115.1. Taxonomy (NCBI): domain Eukaryota; kingdom Metazoa; phylum Chordata; class Aves; order Anseriformes; family Anseranatidae; genus Anseranas; species Anseranas semipalmata. Next base: position 527,221 of record VXAA01003470.1, read on the forward strand.
GAGTGTCAAACCACACCAGGACAAAGCCATCCCCCAGGTGGATCACAGCATCTCCAAAAAGGACCCTGAAGCCAGCAGGCATCAGATCAGCTTGAAGCTGCCTGCTTAGTCAGCTGGTGCTGCAGCAAAATAACTTGCCAAAAATACACGGAGTAAAATCAATGCAGGAACATCAAAATATTGCCTTCAACATTCACTGATCAAGTAAAAAGGGCTATAAAAATCTGTTTAGAGTTGGTGCCTGGCTCGGTGGGCAACCCAGGGCCCTGGAGAGCCTTCCATGAGCAGAAACCTGGCTTTAATTACTCCTCGCCCTGGCACTGCTTTCTCTGCGGCTCTTCTCCCTGCCTGCGCGTGTCTTGTCTAACAGGACTGCAGCTCCTTGGGCCAGAGGCTGCTTCTCACTCGAGCTTTGCATGTTACCAGGGTGGCAAAGCCCTCGGTTGTTTCCACAGCCCGAGCAGCAGCAGCAGGAGCAGCAGCAAACCAAACCTTTGGGTGCGCTCGACGTTGACAAGTGACACTGCTGCCCGTGTTGACGGAGCAGCGACTTTGTACTGCGCTGGAGCCCGGGCTGTTGTGTCTTTTCCAATTGTATTGTATTGTTTGGCTTTGGAAAAGAGCAGAAGCACATGACTGCAAGGACGGGAGATTCTCCCATGTCCCCACCACATATTTCAGTCAACCAAAATTAACCTCTTCACAGGAGGCAGAGATATAGCGTGCACAAGTTAGGGCGAGCGCAGCGAATGCGGCAAGGGGGAGCGGAGCAGAAACAAACCGATTCACAAACACAGGAAACACAAGAAGCTGCTGCAGATAATCCAGTGCAAAATACGGAGCAGCTGCAGAGGGCTACCTGTGCCAGAAAAAGGCCTCTCCTCACAGCAGCCTCTGCAGCGCTTGGCAGAGGGAAGTCAAAGCTGGCCTGAAGGACTGAAGAGCCCCATACCTGAAGACACGTAGGGCCAGATGTAACCACGACAGCGACAGAAGTCGTGCTGGCCCCTCAGGGAGGTATTTGAAGGAGGACGTTGTTTTCCAGGGTGTGAGGGAAGAGAGTGCGGAGGACTTGCCAAGGGACAGGGCTATGGTCGAGCTGTATATGAGAGAGAGACATTCCACAGCTTGTGTTGCCAAGCTCTTGTTATCCATTTATTTACCCTGAAGGGGTGTTCAGCTCGGAAATAGTGTAGGAAGCACGGATTAAGGCAAACGGCAGCACTCCTGCACTGAAAGGAGATGGGCCGCCAGTAGTCAGAGTACCCGCACTACGTTTTCTCCGAAAGGCTGTGTTGTTGGACCATCCCGCTACAAACCCAAACTCCTGCCCCACATGCCAGGCATTTTACTGCTCTCCCTGCCTGCCCGAGAGTGCCCAGATCAGCTGTTGCCATTCGGGTGCTGCAGCAAGGGGGGAGAGGTTATTAGAAGGTGGCCCAGGATGCTGCTCTAACGCACTGAGAATTCAACAAAACATTTAAAATCATTGTTAGCATTTTAGGGAATAGCCAGCACAAGGATTCAGGTCTGAAAGGACCCATAGGTTGTTTCTATCTCTAGATAGAATCTCAACATCTCAACATCAGCAGAGTTTGACCAAAATAATGGCCTTAGAACCCAAAATGCCACTCCTTACATCCACTCATATTCCCTTCCTTCCTTTCCAGCCCCGTCTCCAAAATTGCTAGCTGTAAAGAGCTCAGGTAGCTCCAACCCTAGTGCCAGCAGTGGTGGGAATTCCCACCCAGAGCTAACTGGTTAAGAATAATCTTTACATTTTCCCTGACTGCCATGTTCCAGGGAACTTGAATTAACAATTCACCGAGCGTGTTAGTTTTGAATGACTGCATTGAAATCAGCACAAACTCAAACAGAAGCCCTATAAAAAGCCAAAGCTTTATCGTGCGCTCAGTGGTGGCAGCAAGAAGGCCAGTGGGAAGGAAACAATACCCGTCTGAGCGGAGCAAGCGGTTATCTGCTTGCCATCAGCACAGGCCAGTCGTGTTGTTTTTCCGTCCGCTCACCATGTGAGCGGGCTACGGTGTACAGTACCAGGCTGTGCAAAAGCCCGCGGCCGGGTCCTTCTGTTTGTAGGGCTTGCTGACATAAGGTGGAGTTCAGGTTATTGTGGTGTGGGACGTTTCCTGCCCCAGCCGCTGATAAACGCAAATCCCAGCAGCCTCACAGGCTCTCTTTGTCCAGGACCGGAGCTATGCACAGCCTGTATACGCCCAGCCCAGGGCGGGCACGCTCTCATCCCTGTGCCCAGGGATGCTTCACCGCACGGTGAGCGTCTCCTGGGTGACCAGGAGATGCTGACAGCCCTCCCGCACACAGCGTCCCCTGAACTTTTTACCCCCGGGAGCAGAGGAGGATGGGTCTGTGCCGAGGAGCGGCTGCCGGTGAGCGCGCATTCCTTCACACACAGCGTAAAAGGATTAAAGCGACTGCTAAAAGCGAGCCCGGTGCTGAGGTGTAAATGAAGGTCTGGCAATGAAAACAGCATTAAGCTCGCTTAGTGTCATCCACACATGTGTCCGTACAGGTGGCTCCAGGGTGACGTCTCCATCGTGCCAGGTCTGCCCTGCCCGAGCCGCCCAGTCGCTGCAGTCAGTCACACCAGCGCGGCCCCGCGACTCCGTGCGTGGCTCTCACAAGCAGAAACGCCACGAGAGGGGATGTGTTTTCGTAAAGAGGTGACACCAGAGTAGGTGTGGACAGTCGGTCGGGAGAAGGATGAAGTGTGGGGATGAAGGGGAGGGCAGAGCAAGCGTGGGGAGGTTCGATCACCAGCTCCCAGGACGTGGGCAGCACAGAGGCGTTTGAGGAGGGGACCAGGACAAGGCTAACTCAAGATGGAGGGAGAAGATAAAGCAGCGAGGGGGTGCTACCCAGCACAGTGTAAAACCAAAGGATGTGGAGCCCCTAAAGAGCTTCCATGAAGCTCTCCCCCAGAACATGATGCCTTCCAGCTGCACAGCAGCCGTGCATGGCACTGCAGGGAGGCCGGCACCAGGCACGGAGATGCCTACACCCCTGGAGGTGAGCACCTCCGGCAGTGCATAGCCATGCAGCTAGCTCTGCTGCCTCTCGACACAGAGCAGCCGCAAGCTAAGTGCCCGGTGGGAACAGCTGCTACAAACACCTGAAATGCTTTCATCTCGGAGAGCGGTAACTGGCATGTGCCAAAATCATGCGGGCACAGTGCTAACAATTTAGTGATATATAACAGCTATGCCCTGGCCTCGTATAATTTATTGGCATGGAAATTGCTGATGACATGGAAACTTTACCTCTTAGCACAGAAAAGGCAGAGCATGCTCTGAAAGGAATAGCTTTCTTGGTCCTTTGTGTGGCAGACTAACACACAAACACACGGCATCCCAGACTGGATGCTCCGAGCTGCAGGCGTGGTGACCCAGCAGCCCTGTACTGACACATGTCCTCGTCATGGGACCATCGCACCACTCAGGCAGGCTCCACTGCCCTGACCCCAGCTCCAGGTACATTTTCCCAGCAAAGCAACCCCTGCTTTCAGGGTGGGTGCTGATATTTGGCAGGGGGGTGTTAACAAGCAGCTGTATTTTACCCGGTGCGGCTGAGCCCTGTGGCTAGGCTGATGAAACAAATGGCAGTCTCCCCACGTGCCTCGGGGACACCTTTTGGTGCCACCCCTCCTCCTGGCCAGGAGACCTGCCCCTCTCCTCCCCGCAAGGTGAGCAGACCCGCTCTGCACAGAGGGTCAGGCCGTCAGGCGGCACCTGCGGAGGGGAGGACAGGGACATCGCCAGCTCCGCACCCCTCGCCCCTCCGTCTCCTCCTTAACTCGAGCCATAGCTTGACTGTCTCGGTGTCTAGACCTCACCATGCACGAGATAAATCAGTTTTTGCCTCCACAAGGAGCTTGTTGGCTCCCGCTACTGCCGGTGCAGAGCTCTAAGTTGTGGGATGTCACATTCCTCTTGCAGCAAGCCAAAACGGTGTGCCCTCCAGGTAGACAGCACACAAGACTTTCCCTTTTGTCCAGGATTTGCTTTACTGCATTCACACCAGCTTGGGAAAACAGCAGTAATGTCATCAGCTACAAGCTTCTGTCTCCTGTAATCACATCTCCTGTAATCCTGCTCCCCGTGAAACTCAGATGGAGAGCACCAGCACTGCTACCCCCGTGAGGCCACAAAGCAGGAAGATCCCCCCTCTTCTGAGCAAACTCAAGGGAGAAAATAGTCTAAGTAACTCTTTCTGCTCCCGTCTATCTGCAGCCACAATGCTGCACACTCACAAATTACCCGGTGGAATCAGCCCAGATCCCATAGAATGCAACTGTTAATTTATCAGCTGTTTTATCTCTCTTCAAGGTTCATCTTGCTGTCATTTGATCAGACATTGTCCACTTCTGCCATTTGGGCCATGGTTTCCTCACCCCCTTGCATGCTCGGGGATTTCATTCCTCTCTCTGTAGGCCGAATTGTTCATCTCACCTAGGCACTGCCATACTCTGCGAGCCATCTCCTTACCCCCAAGGGGACAGACCCCTCTACCCGAGGGTGCTGCTTCACGCGGGGCAACGAGCGTGGTGGCAGAGGTTAGAAAAGGTCTCAGGAGAGGTCTGTGACAAGCACAGCTAAGGCAAAGCCACTCTTGTACAAAGCCTCTAACACTAACAGCGTTGTGGTTCAGACCGTGGAAACTCCTCTGACCTGTGTGACCGTTCCCCACGCACGCACAGCAAAGCTGGCAGTGGCCAAGCCACGGCACGGGCAGTGGATTCTCTTCCACAGTCCCCGGCATCTCCATCAGCCAGGAGGTTTCAGCGTGCATTTGCATGGAGCAGAGACCCTTTGATCCCCACCTTAAGGAGCACTTATTTGGGTGTTAGCATGCCGGTACAGATCTTTGGGAGCCTCCTGACCATGTCTGAGCTGGAGCTTCTGCTCCAGCTTTGCTAGAGCACAGTGAGCTCCTCTGACCAGCGAGACACAGCTCAGCTGATCATGCTGGCCTGGGAATTTACGGGCTGAGTCCGGAGGAAGTCACTTGGTCGAGCCTGGTCTGGCCATGCTGTGCCTGCAGGGGGGACAGCTCGGAGCCTTCCTGGAAGCGACGCCCTGGCTTTCAATCCTCCAGCCCCGTGGCACAAGCACAGGTTCAGTGCTGCAGAAGGATGAAGACTGCTAGGGAGGGAGAAGCCCTGGGTTACACCACATGGGAAAGGTGGGACAGCGTGTGCAATAAGCGTAGCCAGGGTCACATCTCAATCAAGGCAGAACAATCCATCCCTCTCGCCGTGCGAGACACTGCCGGCAGATTTTGCCCTCTGTGAATATTCCTCCCTGTTTCCCCGAATAAAGGCAATTCTCTTCAAGTTGTTTAAACTAACAGCAGCACAATTCACAGCCAGCGGCTTCGGCCACTTTGTGTTCATTTGCTCAATCAACATTCACCCCCTGGTAAGTAACTTTCAGAGAAAACTGTCACTCGTAGACAATGGGCTGGCAGTTAACAGCAGCAGTTCTGTGTCTAAATGTTTGCAGACACTTGGGTAAAATGTCTCAACCCAAATGTAAAAGGACAGCTGCCTCCCCGCCTTCCCTCGGTGCACGGGGGCTGGCGGGGCAGCGGGGACACAAGGGTGGCTTTACCTTCAGCCTGGCCGGGCGAAGGCACCTCCGGGAGGTGAGGTGTGGTGACACCGCGGATGCCGGACGCCCTGCGAAGGACGCGGCTCCGCTTTGCAATGCTGCTGCGAACGCGGGCGCTGCCTGGGCGCGACAGCCCTCGCGGCCGGCAGCTCTCTGGCATCGCCCCCGAACCTCAGAGCTGCATGAGAATAATTTGCCTCCCTCCCTGTGGCTTGCTTAAAACGTTTATTTTGACAATGAAAGCGATCGTTAATTCCACTCATTGATTTATTTTTCCTAAAAGCCCATTGTTACCGCTTAAATGAGCATGATAACTTGCCATTTGAGATACCAGCGAGTGGTTTATAGGCTTGTCTACCAGAAAAAGCCATGTCAGTTTATAAATGGGCTACTTAATGTGCCTCTCTTGTGGCAGTGTCCTTATTTTGCTTTGAAAGTAAAGCTTGATATTGTTTGAACTCAAGACAAATCGTTACTTGCTTTCGTTGACATGGTTTTCTCATGTAGCTAGGACCTACCACCTCCCAGCCTTGATCATGCCGTACAAGTACGATATATCAGCAGATCATCCAGAAGCTGCTGCTGGATGAGAGACTCTCTCTCATCCCTCTAATGTGGATGAGGCCTCAAAATATTGTCATGAATCCTGTGACCACGATGGAGAAGTGACCAAAAATTATGTAGCAATAAACGCTCTTGGTGTAATTGTTTCAGACATTTCTGTGTGTCTGTAGAAATTCTCCAACCCTTTCCCTTCAGGCTGTGACTCTACCCAAGCTGCAACAAACAGTCGTTCTTGTCCCCAGCACAGATTTTTGTGTCCCCGGTTTCTGCCCTCCTCTCATCTGGGCACTTATATTAAAGCTTCAAGGCCCACCTGTCCTCTGCAGATGGATTTTTCTTTTCCACCTCACCCCGCCTGCCTTCCTCTGAGTCTGTCCATGGGACCATGCGGGTTAGAGGAGGACCATCCCAGATGAGCCACGAGACCAAGCTGGACATCCAGGCATTCGCAGGACTTTTGCCACGTGCATATTGAGGCAAAGCACATAGCAACCATGGAATTAGTTTGCAGCCTGAGTAACAAATAGCAGGTCTTAGAGAGCCTGGTAAGCAGATGGAAAAGCTCCTTCTTCACTTCAGGTTCAGTCAGCACCTCCATCAGGCTCAGTCAGAGATATGTGGATGAGAACTGTTACAGAAAGGCAAGAGTACTTTGAAATAATGGGAAAATTAACCCCAGCACATCTATTTTCTGTTAATTCTTTGTTGTGTGATAATAACTGGCTTGTTTGTAGGCAGCATGGTGACAGAAGAACTGCTCCTGGAGCACTGTGGGTGAGGGCAGGTACCGCTCAGCTTCTGCAGTGTTACAGCACTGAAGCCTTTGTGAGCACGGGTATGCCACCCCTAACGTTTTTACTGGAGTCCTTCCACCCAATGTTTCTACTTTCACGTTTCAGAAAATAGAAGAGGGCATTTGTAGCCTTCCTGGCTGCACAGAAACGCTCAAAGGACAGATCTTCTAAAGATTCAGAGGCCAGAAAGATAAAAGGGAACAGACGTTTCTCTGTTTCTTCAGATTTTCAGCAGTCTCCAGCTATTCCAGCCGGATCTGATTTCCGCACGTGCGATGCTCTGGCAGTGCAATCTGGCCACTGGGCTGGGCCTAACCAGCTCCTCTCAGGTGCTGAGCCTCCAAATTTTACATAGCTTGAGAAATCCCGCCCGCTGTCACCATCAGCGTCTCCCCCTCGGCAGGCATTAAAATGAATACTGAGGGGGTGCGCCCCCATAAATCGTCCCCTGCACCTCCCGCCTGCCCCCGGATCTGCCCACCCAGCTGTGGCCACGCGAAGGCCACCTCCCTCCCTCTCCCCTCTGTGCCACCGGCACCCTGCTCTGCCGGGGGGGGTCTTTCCCAGGGGGTGTCCTTGAGCCCGGGCAGCGTTCTAGCACACCCGGCCTTTGGGGAAGGCAAATACACGACCAAAACATCCAGGCTGTGGGGCAGCTTGACCTTCGAGTGACCCTTCGCCTGACCCAGCGCTGGTCACTCTCACCGGCGGATTTGTTTATCTTGGGACCTCGAGGCTCCCGGCCCCAGAGCACCGCGTTTGTCTCCCGCCAGCCCCGCTGAGGAAGGGGCAGCGAGGCGCGGGGGCTGGTTTTTGCCCCCTTCCTCCAGGCCTGTGCCAGAAAGGGGCACGGAGAGCCCACGGACAGCTGAATTTAGAGAGCCACGTGGAGGCTGATATTCTCGTGTGCAGTGCTTGGTCCTGGTGAAAAATCTCATCACAGTGCAGAATTACCTGTGTTGCTTAAGGCAGAAACTAGATTCCCAGTTAGAGTACTACGGTCCTAGATAAAAGAAATTATTGCGCTGATCTGTAAGACCTCACGCTAGGTAAGCATCCATGGCTCGGCCAGCAAGCCCTGCTACATTAAAGCTGAGCCCAGTCCCCAGCCTGCAGAGCCACCGAGCTTCGTAAACCACCCTGAGAGGGGCTTTGCCTTTCTTCCAAGCTCAGAGGAAACTTTGCCCAGGGATTTCCCCTCGTTTGGCCAGAGCTGCAGCTACGGCAGCAGATGCAGAAACACGGGGCAATTTTTTGTCTTACCGTAGGAGAGCTGTAGGCAGGGGGCCGGGGGGGGCAGCAGGACGCATCGCTTGGGGAATGTCTGCTATCCCAGAAGGGGCTGGAAACAACCCATCTGAAACATGCAGAGCCATTATCAGGCCTGGGCTTAAATAAACTTTACTGTCCATTCAGTGATCAACCTCCCTGGGAGCCGCTGGCTCCATTCGTCACTGTCACCTTTTCAAAGTGACTGCGATGACAGTTCATGATCATTAACTAGTAATGGTGTGCTTTGCATTAACAGGAGGGCACATCAAACAGGCAGACTCGCAAGTCGAAAGTTAACTAAATTATATAATAAACATTCTCCGGCTAACCAGGTACAGATGGCGACAAAAGGTGGAACCAAGTGGCAGGCAGGAGAGAGCGGGGACAGGGGGCACGGCAGGAGGGAGCGCTTGGTACAGTGCCTGCAGTGCTGCCTGGCTGCCCCGCGAGATGCTATTAATTGGGAATAACGAAACACAGCTCTCCAGCTGGAGGGACCAGAGCCGCTTGCTGAAGCTCTAACAGTGAAGATGCAGCAGGGTTGCACAGATCTGCTGTGGCCAGGGGCTTTTTTTGGGTGCACTTTTGACTTTTTTGTCAAAGGCGCCCGATCTGGCATGCGTGGCGGGCAGAGCAGAGTGCTCAGGGCACAGTTTGGATGGGAAAGATTTAACTTTGGAAAGATGAAGCCACGAGGAGGGAGATTTCAAAGGTTTCCTCGACACATCCTCTGAGAGGACAGGGATGGCTCATCACCACTTCCTACTGGCACAAAGCTCCAACTGCAGGACCCTACGCCTCTGCCCCACGCTTATGCGGGCTTGGGGAGATCAGCCTTGTTTGGAGGAGAGCCTGGGAAGCCAGAGCTGCTAGCACTACTCCCAGAACAATCCCCACTGGCTGAGAAACATCAAAAAAGAAAAAAAAATGATTTTTTCAATCTATTCACTAGCAAAAAAGGAAAAAAAAGCCATAAATCACATTAGTACGATTTATTTTATTACACTTGCAACAAAATCTTTCACACAGACAAAACTGGTGCCTAAAGTTGGGTTTTTAAGTCCATAATTCAGCTCTTAAGGAAATGGAAAAATGTTTTAACCCGGACTTCAGTGGAAGCTGGTGGATGCTTGGGGCTTTTGCAGAAATCCAGCCCAAACCCACTGCAGTGAATGGGTCTCCTGCCACAGACTGCCACAGACTCTCTGCTTAGATGTTTATCTATACATTGGAGGGCTTTAGGTTTAGGCAGCCATTTTTTAACCTCTTGATGTTTTAAATTAGTGCACAGTCACAATCAGGGAGACCGATTCAGAAATTGAGCAAAAATCATTAGTCTCTGACAGTTTGTCTTCCTTCACTTCCCCACACCTCAGTCCCTTCAGCAACAACTCAGTTTACGTATTTTCCACCAGTTACCCTGCTCCTATATCAGAAGGATGAAAAAAGTCGCAGGAAAATAGCCCACTCTCAGCTTTTATCCCAATCTAGATGGCCAGCTGGGGGAGGGCAGGGAAGGATGCCCACCTGGCTTTTACAGTTCCTATCCCAGCCCTGCTTCAGTCTGCACTTGAAGAGCTGCCACCCATGCAGGAAACATTCTTGGACACACGTTTTCAAAAAATGCCGATTTTTTAGTGCTAAAATCATCAGGCAGGGGTGAGCATTGGCTTTTCCTCTGGGCATTTAACTGCCTGCCTCTATGCACTGTGAAGTAGGGTTTGTTTCACACTGATTCACTGTAGTTTCAGGGAGAGTTGCTAGAATTCAGATTTTCAAAAAAAAAAAAAGAAATTAAATTTTGGTCATCTTCTGTTTGGGCACGTAATTTTGAAAGCCTACAGCTTGGCTTTCTGAGGCACCCAGAGCTCCCACTTGTGCTAGACAGGGACAAAATTCAGCGGGTCGGTGGGGATGCCGTGAGGACCACTCGTGCTTGCAGAGCTGGGAAACCCACAGACAGAAGGTTCTACCAAAGCACTTTCGCAGACAGACAGCACCTCCAAACATGATCATCCACTGCTGCCATCCCCCCTGTCCTGGCGGTCACTGGTCCCCTGCATGGGGTGGCATCAGGAGGAACCGAGCTCTCCCATCTCAGCAACATCCCTGCTAACTCTGGCTGCTGGTGAAAGGGGGCAGCCCCAATGCTCCCAGCTGTGAACGGCCGCGACCGAGACATGGCTTGGCCTCTGCTGCTGCCCCTGTACAAGGGGGCACCTCAGGGAAATTGGTGGTGCAGACGCTGTTGACCGTTTCGGCTACTGGAGCTCTGTCCCGCTGTAGGTACCAGTTGGAGCCCCTTGTGCTCCCCCAGCTCGGTGCGTGCTTCGTTCCCAGCCTTCCTGTGTTGTAAGTCTGGATGAAAGATGCTGCCTGATTTGTCTCTTTCGCAGCACCACATATTCAAGCACCCACGTGCTCTGTTTAATGGGGGCAGAAGAGCAAAATAAACAGCTGTCAGGCACGAGGGTAAAACATCATATGACAACAACAACTTAAATAAGGAGGCACAGGTATAATAACACCCCCCTTAAAGGCTTAGGAGGGAGATTTAATTTCCATTCAGCCGCCCTGGTCTGCCTCAAACTGCAGCAGCAGCAGAAGTGACAGTGTCCAAACGCCAGTGAGGAGGCGAGGACACCCGCTGTCTTTCGTCCCTCGCTAGAGCCCCGCCAGGATCACAGCTGGGCTCCGCTGACAGCCCAGCACAGCGGCTCCGCGCGGGACCGTGCTGGGACACCGAGCGTGTGCCATCCTACGAGGGATGGAGGCCTTTCAGGAATCAGATAGGATGAAGAAGCCACATTATTTTCTCAGGAGATTTATATTGCTTGCGGGATATTGCTTAACAGATCTTTCTGTCCCTCTTCCTTGGTCCTAAAACAATGCTTATGACAGAACAGAAAGGCCGAAAACTGCAATTGGTTTATGATTTGTTCTTTTATACATGCAGATGTTTCCCAAACATTTAAAATAACAACCAACCCTGGGAACATAGCGGGTGAGGGAGGCAGCTCCGCCGAGGACTTCTGGGTCCTACACGGGCCCGTCAGCCGTCGGCTGTGTCATCTCACACAGGGCACCGCAGGACTGCTCTCTGCCTCTGCTTCCTCCCCTCTCTCTGTGGCGTTTCTTCAGATGGTGAGCACGTCGTGGGGCAGGAACTGTTTCTTTTAAAATGTTTGCGTGGCGCCCGACATAATGAGAACCCTATGTGTGACGGTCTTGCAAATGAGATGCTTTGTATTTCAGTATCAACATAGTTCTTCAGGCAGCCCTAAAGCTGATATTGAATGAGAGCTGATGGACTCAGATGTACTCAAAGCGAAAACAAACAAACAAACAAAAAGAGCTCAGCCAGGGTGTAATATTAACCATATGCCCCATACGAGACTGACAGAGATTCTGCACTTATTCCTGAAGGTTTGTGCTGGGCTAAAGGTTACCATATGCTCTAGGAATGCTCTGCAAACACCAATGAGTGGCCATGAAAGTTGAAAACTTGAAGTTACTATACAGTCAAAGGTGGTTAATTGCAACTTCTACAACCTGTTTGCCCAGGTATATAGAGCATTCAACTGCTTGGTTACAAGGGATGTTAGCTTTTCTCCTTACACATGACTGACTAATTTTCTACATACCATTTAAAGGAAAACGCAAATAAAAGTGGTTTTCAAACAGAACAGGGTTTCTTCTCCAGTGTGGCCTCTACAAAACTTTATGAGCTCAACAGTGGCTGGTCAGAAAGAGAAGATCAAGAGCCACAGCCAAGTGGCCTAGAAAGGAAAGGGAATGGAGTTTTAAAAACATAAAAAGGAGGAAAAGCAAACTTTAATATTGCCAAGAACTCTTTCTGCTTATGCTGTGAGGTCTCCATCTATTTGGCAAGCAGTTAACTCCTTCCACACACCACACACATCAGGCAACTTCCCTTGGCATTTGATGTGGGCAAAGACATGCAGTAAAGACAGTTTTCTGAAAGTTCTCAACTCTTCTAGGTACTATGGACATTTCACCCTAAATAAAGAGTACAGGTGGACATCAAGGAGTGTAGCTCCCCAGAGGCTACGTTTATACTGACAAATTGTACCTGTAGTTCTTCAAGGACTGTGAAAGCAGGGACAAAGAGAAGCAGGGGAGGCAAGCAAATCAGAAGCATAAGCAGGATGGGGTTTATAACACATATCATGGGACCCAGCCACAGGCAACAGAAGTAGAAAGGAAATAACTGTGTTGGTCTGCCATTGTCACCTGGCTGGAGCTGTGTTCAAACTGAGAAGTAGGTGTCCTTCTCCCAGGCATGGCTCATGCTGTGGGGAAAGATGTTTCTCTGTGGGAACGTGTCTCCTCGTTCGCAGAAACTGAATGAAGGAACAGGCTGCGATGTGGAATGTCAAGCTAAAATGTGATCAGAAAGTGCCCTTAAGGCACACAGGGGACTTCCTCTGTCACTGCAAAGTGCAAACTCAAAAACAGAAATCATAGAATATTCAAAGGTGCAAAAACACTGGAAATAAGACTGAAGTGGAGCTGGAAGGCAGAGTGGTGGTCAGGACTTCTGACAGTACAATTCAGTCATTCTTTAATGGTCTTGGTTCAAATGTTTAGAAGTGCTAGGTTCTTAATTGCATCAGAGTCCGTACTGAGATACCTCTGTACCCAGCCATCTAAGCAGCTGAATAATCTACTGCAAAATGCCTATCCTGGCATCCCAGCAAAGAGCTATTCAAAACAACTGGCTTCTTTGGAAACAACTGTCCCCATCCATGCTGTCTTCCTTCTTCAAAAACAAAAACAAAATGAACAACAACAACAACAACAACAGGAAAACCAAAAATGGCAAAGCCTTTCCCACCTGGTAGATGAGGTACATTGCTAGTAAAATGACCTGAGGAAGAAAACAAATCAAAAGTTATGTTATTAATCCAGACAGGTAGGAGAGGACAGCACACAGGATTCTGATGCTGAGCTTTGCCCTAACGGTATGCAAAGGATAGGCTGCAAATGACCAAAAGGCAAAAGAGAAGAACCCCCAAATACCGGGGCTGGAGGGAAAGCCTTGCTTGTCACAAGACCTCTGCAGCTGGATTACCACTCCAAGCTTTACCTTGTACCAGGGGAAGGTGCAAGATCATTCCTTCAGGAAAAATGCTCCCAAAATACATAACAGCAAGCACAGTGCTGACTAGGAAGCAGGTCTGGTTAATATTATGAAAGGAACTAAATTTCCCTTCCCCCATCCTGCTTGAGGGCCAGAGATTTGTGTGCAAAATAGTTCAAGTTTTTCCCTGTGGTCAAAGACCGGTGTTTTATTTATTCGCGGTCAGTAACATCGGACTTGTGTCACATTTTGCTGTGGTACTCCATTATTTAATAAAGTCCCGTGGACACCAGCCAATGCTGCTGCTTGACACGGACCACTTTCTGACATTGCACCTGGCCAACTGGATCGTTTTTTATTGAGAGAGGAGGGGAATTAAAGGCACAAGAAGAAATTGTTTTTTAGCCCAAAGGAAAGAGAGTTGTCAACCCTCGCAGCACTTTTTTTTTTTTTTAATTTAACTTATTAGATGAATACAGCTGCTTATGCCACAGAGCACTTGTGTGTATGCATCCAGCTGCTCTTAAATCCTTCTAAACGGTTCATGTCTCAGCGATTTCCCATTGCGACAAAAGCAATAATGTGCCCATCCACAAGTGTTAAACTTCACCCTTCCTAAAGGTCCTGAGCAAGTCCCTCGGACCACTGTGTGTTCCCCTGTCCCAGGAAGGCAGCCCGGCTCCTTCCATCTCCTGCTCTGCTCACTGCCATGGCCAAGCTTTATCACCTCTCCTCAAAGTGAGGGTGGCTACCACTGCTCACCTCCAGTCTGCAACTTCTTTTTCCCCATTTTGCAGACCTGAATCTTGAATAATAGACTTTTAGGATGGATGCATAACACAGCAACACTATAATACCAGCCCTGATATTGCTGGGTTGAAGATAGCGGGAAAATGGGGACCTCTCTGCCTTCTTAATGAGAACATTTCAAGATGGTAGCAACAAGGCCTGGGAAAACAAACCAGGGGAACAGGACAAGAGAAAATAATAAACTGTTGAAGTTCTGGAGTACTTCCAGGTATTCAAACAGGTAATAGATTTGTTTAAATAACTGGAAATAGTTTCAAAACATCAACTTTGCTGCATTGTCTAGCTTCTCCTTTCTGGTCCAGTTCCAGTCCAGGGACGATGACTGGGAGGTTTCTTCATGCATGAGCTCAGGGAAAAGCACCTACTGCAAAAATATAGCAAAACCCCACAGCATTTCAGCGAGGAATTTTTCAGCTGGCACAAGCCTAAAGCTTTCATGATTTCCTGTTGTGCAGATAGCTTTGGGGAAACGGTTACATGACCTACTGCTGAAACAACGTCAATGAACTATCCACAGAACTAAAGAAGTAAGCTAGATAAATGTAACAGTTGTTAATCTCCTTGTTGCCAGAATCCTTAAAGTTGTTGTCTTAACCCAAACACAAATTTCAGCCAAAATACTACAGCCAGTTCTGATTTAGCAGGTGTCACAGAAGAGAAGTGGCCCTACTGCCTCCCATAGCCCACCACCAGAAACCAACTGGTATGCCAGAAATAAAAATTTATAATGGAATTTCATCTAGGATGCAGCATGTGAGTATATTTACTTCTTAGAAGAATGATGTCATTTTGAATCTATGCGGAAAATATAATAAACTCCACTCACAGTTTAAGATCATTAAAATCTTTTTTACCTTCTTGATATCCAACTTTAATTTGGGATAAAAACTGCTCCTTGGGTGCTTCACAAAATGTTCTTTTCCTCTGCAGACCTAGCTAGAACAATAATAATACACTTACAAAGTACAGTTGTCTGCCTGTAAACATTTTATAAACATGAATGGACTATAAATTCAGCACCTCTGAGGTTCTGTAGATGTTGTCCTCAATTCAAAGGTATGGGAAAATGAGGCAGACAGTAGTTATTGGTTACTGATGAGAAGTGTTGTTGATTAGATGAAACAGATCTCCTAATTATCATCAGTGTTCACAGACTTTAAGATAATTCCCCTTATTTATGTCATTGATCAGAAATCAGCTGCAAGATCTACACTATCTTGTATTTAGCTCAGCGTTCTAGGGGACTAAAATTTGTGCAATCCTGTTGGCCACATTTAACCGAATTTGACAAACTAAACTCGAAGTTGCTAAGTTCTACAAAGCCTGAGAAAAATACGCAGCTGCATAAAAGGGAGGAATAAGGGGGAGAGGGAGAGCAGGGGAGAGAGAGAGAAAGACCAAGAGAGACCAGTGCAGTTCCATGCATGGAAAAGGTCAGAGAATCCACTCTGGAGAAAGCTGATGAAAATCTGACTCAATTCACTCTGCTGCTTAGAGGTTGACTTGTTCCTCCATATGCTCCACGACAAAAACACTCCTAATGTCAGTAACATGTGGAGACAGCAAGTATTTCTCAATTGCGAATGATTCATTGACTCAATAAGCATCTGGCCTAAGCATCTGATATATATTTAAAATTCCATCTATCTCCTAAAAAATATTCCGTATTTTTCGAGTGACCAAAACCAAACGACAACAGTAAAAAGTGGTACCAGGATAGTCCTTTTTGATGCCATTTGTGGTCAGAGACAAAGGCTGTTTACCATTGGCGTGGACCAGATTGAGAACAATTCTTTCTAAAGCACTTCAGCTGCTCCTTTCTCAAGCAGAAGAAACTGAACGCGTGCACGTAACTCCCGGCAGTTAGCAACCAGCGATGCGACCCAGGTCTGTGGGGAACAATTCGGACGGAGAGGTGCTGATAACATTCCTTTGCAGAGGGCTATTCCCAAGGGCAATTAGTGACTCACGCACTCGCGCACCAGGAGGACGTGGCTCCGGCCCCAAGTCACACCCTTCACGACTGGTCTCTATCAGATGACTTTTGCCATTCATGGGAACTGGCATAATTTACAGATCAATTTGTCACTTCAGACCTGGATCAAACACCAGCCCTCCGGGTCACTGCGGCTCCAGCCACGTATGAATCAACATTTAATATGGCATTAAAATTCTCTTTCAATTGCTTTTAACTTTTGCGCAGAGTATGCTTAGGACTGTGGAGTGGGGGTTCTCCTGTGCAGCCAAATGGCTGCATTTTGCAGGCCAGCTCCAGCTGCCTGTCTGGAGTTACTTTCCTCTTCTCCTGATGATCCAGAGCAAGACTCTTCAGCTCCCCGCACCTATCTCCCCCCTCTTCTCTATCTAGAAACAAAGCCCCTGATCACAGGGGTTGCTGCACACAGCATCCTTCTGCGGCATGCAGCACGGTGGGGATGTGAAGGGGCATGACACAAGTGCAAATAGTTATCATTCACTCCTCCAGCATTTTAATTTCTTTTCTTTTTCTTCCCCATTTTTGCTAGATTAAGCTTTTCAAACATAACAGGGCTGGCTCTGGGTGTCTGGGCTAGATTTGAAGTTCAATGAGGTTCATTATTTTCCAGGAAACACTCTTCCTTCCTCTCCTTCTGTGATTGTTCCCATAGGTTTTAGAGTTTCTTGTTCAGTTTTTTTTTTCTTCTTCTTCTTCCCCCTTCTGTTTGACCTTTGTTCAGCTGCTTTTTTAGCATGAGTCTTGTGGGTCGTACAAGAAGGTTTCAACACAGTGGTGCTCCCAAACAGAAAGGTGGCTTAGTTGGGCAGATTGCAAGTTTCTGAGCTTCAAGCACGGGCTCAGCCAGTGCTTGTTCCCATCCTACTCTGGATGGGGATTAACACCTCCCAGCAGACAGCACAAGGGCTGTTGCCCTCGTGAACTGAAGAGTTTGTTCTTGCCCTTGCCTACCGAGAGCAAAGATGGCTACAAGGAAAGGCGAGGTGTTTTGCAGATCTTGAGACAGCATTTCTGGGGACCAAAGCCTCCTGTTGAAGCGGTAATACCTTCCTTACCCAGACATGTCAAGGCTTTTCATGAAACCTATATAGGTCAGTTTGGAAGACCCCCTATTTGTAGTCTTCTTCCGTCTACTCCTTATACTTGCTGATATTAATTTTTTCCTATACTCGCTAACCTTCAGTTCCTGTTACTCTTTTTTTCCTTTCCATCTTGCCCCTCCTGTAGTTTCTGGGTGTGAGTGAAGCTGGTTCAGCCTCTCTCACATGATGGGTTTTCCAGCCCCCTGGCTATTCTGCTAGCCCTACTCTGCACCGATTTTCAGTGCAGATTAATTCTTTGTTGAATTCTTTCTAAGAGCACAGCTGACCAGAGCCATACCCAGCATTTCACACAAGGCACCTGGCTTGGCAGTATGAACAACACAAAGCTCCCCTTTTCCCTGGAAGGGGTTGCACTGATACCGCATTTCTCCCTAAATGCTGCAAGAACTTATCTTCTGCAGCATTACATTGCACACTACTTCTGCTACTGTGATTATTTCATTCTCCTTGTGGAAATCCAAATCCTGCTCTTTATTGTTTATGTTTTCCAACTTCAGGTCATCAGCATGATCTTACGTTGATGCTCGATGAAAATATTAATGCAATTTGATCGCCAGATTTATTTTTAAGAAACTCTGCCAAGAAAACTCCCTTGAATCTGTTATTTCTTTTTCCCATATGTCAATGCAGTTGCGTTATTAGCCAGTTCCTTACCTATATTACAGTTCTATTAAAGATACTCTCATTTGACTTAAATTTTAGCAGAATTCAAATGTTGTTAAAATAGAATTTGAAATATTAGAAATGGTTAATAAAGTTGTGAATGTTAATTATTCTTTCCACCAAATTCTGTTCTGAATTTTTTTTTAGTATTTGTGGCTGGATTGACAAGTATTAAAATCCTATGACACCACCTTCTCAAATATAGGTATTTATTTGCTGTTCATCAACCACTCAATATCATTCCCAAATTTGATAGTTAGAAACAAATGTTCTAATATAAATCATGACCAATAATTTCACATTTTTCTTAGTATTGTGAGATAGGAAAAGAGATGCAACAGCTTCTTTTTACAACTCTTTTATGGGTGTTACATGTGTCAGCTCATTAACCAAAGCAAAGGGAAGACGCACTCTTAATTTGATCTAGCTGAGGCAAAAATCTTTGTTAAAAACAAAACAAAACAAAAAAAAATTCATATATCTTTATGAGCTAGTAGGTTTTAACTTCTAATTACCCACTTCACGCAGTCTGCAATTCACTCTGCTAACAGATACAAAAACTACAGTGATGTCCTTCACTTGGCTAGCTTTTACTTTGAGCTCTTGCTGCATCAACACTCCCCTCCTGGTAGTGAAGGGAAGACCTCAGACCAGCAATGTCTAACAAGACCCTCCAACATTTTGTTGGGCTGTCTGGCATCCATGAGTCTTTTGACTGAGAGCAACTGCTGCATTGCTGCTAGCTGTGTGGATCTCTGCCTCTCTGGCACATTTGGCCCGTGGCTGCTCCCACATCTCTTTCCAAAGAATCCCTTAAATACAGGCAGTACAAATTGCTTTGCCTGATGCAAGTTGCAGTTTCTCCTTGGAAACACACAGGTTGATGTTAATCTCCCATGACATTAGGAGATTACAAATATAATCCCTCCAAGGACAAAAAATAAAATAAAATAAACAGAAAACATCCTGATTTTCCTCTACTATCCTTATAAACAGCTGGCTACATGGAAGGGGAGACCCATGGATCTGCTGCCTATTGAGATGCATCAGTACAATCCTCCCCTTGCAGCAAATTGTCCTCAATTTGTGACTCTTACAGCTAGGCATCACTTCATTAATTTCCAAAGAGGCTCGTGGTTTTCTGTTGGAGACATTTTGCTGACAAAACAGAGCAAAAAAATCTTACTTCTATCTCTTTGAATCAGATACAGTGCTGGAACTGAAATTACAAGATAAAGAAACAACAAAAAGTAGTAGCTAGGACAGAGGCACCACAAGCACATCTATTAAACTAATAAAATAAAATAAAATAATGAAAGTTAGGCAAGGCAAAGACTCTCACAACCTATCCATCACCCAGCTGGCACCAATTCACCTTTCCGGTGAGCCATCACAGACTCAAGGTTCCCTGTCCAGGCAGCGGGGTGGACAAGGATGCTCAGACCCATCTCCACCACTGCTGGTTTCCCACCATGGCCTCGCTGCCCAGGCACAGGGTGTCAGAGACCTACATGCTCTGGTTCGGCTTCCCACTGCTGATATTCGTTAGCAAGGACTCATCACACTTGCAAAGTGAGGAAAACGGGGAACGTGGAAAACTCAGCAAGCTCAGCACCCTTTCGTGGGGTGCCCAGCACCTCTGAACATCAGGCACTGGGTGTGCAGGCCGGGCGCCCTGCGGATGAAGACATGAATAGATCTTTCTCCCTCCCTGTGCCGGAGACACTGGTGGCATTGTTAAAGCACAACCAAGTCTAACGTGGCTGAAAATTTGGCAGAGGCGCACTGGCCTCTTTCCTTCCAGCGCGATCAAATGGCAGCGCTGCTCGCTGAGCGCTGGGAGCATGAAAGGATTAGCCGCCCGCCCCAGCGAGCAGGTGAGCCGAAACCCTTTCCAATTCACTACATGTCAGTTTGCAAGTAAAACATAAGGTATAAATGCAGCTATTGTTAACGCAAAGCAGCCATCCTGGCTGGGGAGTTAGATTAGCAATTTGCCCTTTGTAAAAGGATTAGTGGAGCCCTATTGTTTCAGTGTTTATTTATCAATTTGCATTTTTAAAAGGGGGCATAGAGCTGACAAGGGCCCCCATTCTCCATGTACCCAGGGCCACACCACTTTCTTCCAACTCCCCATTGCCAGAACCTACCAGAGTGCCTTTGACAGGCCAGAAATGGAGGAGAAACCAAGCCTTTAGGACCGCTGCTGCTTACACGGTAACATTTCCTCGGCCTGCCTGGCTTTCACCAGTTTTTCAGCTGAAAGCAACTGCTCATCTGCTGCTGGCTGTGTGGATCAAGTATGAGAACTGGCTTCCCACTTTTCCTCAAAGAGCTGAGTTGACTTTTCCAGCACATCCACCACAGTTTCTAAGCACGCGGGCTGTAGCACCTAGTCCCAGGCAGGTCACTGCCCTACCTGGATCACAGGCACCAGAGCAATGGAGCCGTAGGATGAGGCATCCCTGTGCTTAGCACTGATTCCACACCTGCGATCTTCAAAGTCCCTCAAAATATTCATACAACTTGCACAGGCCTCACTAAAGCTTGGCTTTTTCACTGACAAGGGAAGCGGTGAAGAAACTACTTGGCCAGTTAAACTCTGAGTTAGCAGCCACGCAGCAGCTCTTGGCATCCCAATCTCCACCCAGCATCTCCCCTCAGTCCTCAGGTTGGGTCACACCGGGCGCTTACAGGGTCTTACAAATGAGCCTTGCAAATGAGTATTTATTGTTACAACTACTAGTTCACTCTCCACGCACCGCAGGGACTCCTCGCTTGAGTTCAAGTTGAGGGAAGAGCATGGGAACCGGAGAACTCCTCTTGCCGGAGCTGACTCCACCAGGAGCACAGCCCGGCCATTTGGCAGACAACAGCTGCTGGGGCGGATTAGGTAAAAATTCCTTCATTAGAGGGAACGGGGATGCTGTGGAAAGTAAGTGGGAGAGCAGGTCTTTTAATTACAGTGACACCAGTGCCCTGCGCTCTGGTGCAGCCCTACACCCTGTTTTTCATAAGACGTCGATTTAGGAAGCTATTCTTTTAAACCATAAAAACAGTTTAGAAGATGAACAAGCATCCAGCTGTGTTAAATTATTTTCCTACTCCCACGGGACCCAGCAGCAAAATTTAGCATGTATTTTACAGGCATATGATTTATTTACGTGGAGTAACGTACAGGTATTGGCTTTGACCTGTAAAACCCTTCTATGGCCTGGAGCCTACACATCCAAAAGTCTTCTCCCAGTGTAGGCTCTAGTGCCGCAGCTGTGCCGGAGCAGGACCTCAGTTCACGAGAGGGAGAGAAGCAACTGCAGGGTGTTCTCGGGCTCTTTGTAACTCCCTCCGCCCACACATTTCTTTTTCTTAAACAATTCTGGTTTGTTGATTGTCAGGCGTCTTGCACAGGCAATTCATTTTTCCTGGTCGTTGGGGAAATGAGGAGGCTCTGGTGGGACACGTGTAGATATCTTAAAATACGTTCCATACTGCTGGCTTATTGCGGATACCCTGATTCATGGTTAGAAAGGGAGACCACGAGTGGTCTCGATTAGGGACATGAATTTAGGAATCATCAAGGAGCATATAAGGAAAGTGATAGGCATTCTGCTCTGAGGATCATGCACACACTTTTAATAACACACACACACACACACACACACAAAGAAGGAATGGTGATATTTCAAATGCAAGGGACAGACTGTCCCACAGAGCTTACAATTTACATTTAGATTAGCACAAGTAGCAGTAACATTGCAGGGAAGGCGGATAAGGATTACAACAACAACACTTTGACCAGCCTGCACTGTAACGCCACTAATTAGAAAAAAAAAAAGAAGTGTTTGTAGTTGCTAAATCAGTGCTATGGAAATTTCCATAAATTTGAGGAAGTACACAAATACCTGTGGGGTAAAGCCTCTGATTGTATTTAGTCAGTCTGCTTTCTAGTATAATGGCTTTCAAACAACAGTCCTTGAGGTCTGTCTGCTTTAAAGGATGTTGAAGGTATGTTAAGAAGAAACAAGCCTATTCCCTAAGCTTACATTCACGATATATCCCTGAGCATTTTTGTTGACCAGGACAGAACAAATCATGTGATATTGTAAGCAACTGCACTAAAATGGCGAATGGGGAAAGATTTCTTCCTCTTCTTTCTCAGCTGAGAAAATCAATTGCCACAGCCTCATAGACAATGGCTGGAACTACTAACCTCTCTATAGGGCCTTGGCTAACGAGGCTGGACATTACTGAGCCTTCAGTGCCTGTAAACACCAATCTACATACGCAAACTTGCAAGCGAGTCTTCTCAACAGATCTGCAGAGGCCTCAGTCATCTTTCAGACAGAAGCAGCATGGTTGTTATCAATAAATACCTAATCATACCTCAACATAGCAACAGTCTGCACACAGTCATATATCACCAGATGCCATGGCTACAGAGCAACACACTGGAGCAAAGCAATGGCACCACCAGCACCGCCACCGTGCTTGCTATCCGCATTGCACGCACCTCCCTGCACGAGGCAGCAGCCTGCTCAGGGACGGCAGCTGTGTTGGCACACACAGCTATTCACTGCTTTTCCCATAAAAAGCCCCCCTTCTTCCCAGTTTGCCAAGGTTCCCCTCTCACCAGGGAAGGGGAGAAGTGACTACAAGCCTTCGAGACCTCTTGATGCTCCTCCAAGGAATGGTGATAGCAGCCTAAGATCCAACTGTGAAGACAACTGCCAGTGCCAAGAGCTGTAATGAAGTGTGGTTTCCGCCCAGCTACACGCTCAAGGTTTGATACTGTAAGTGGAATGACTACCAGGCATGGCTAAAATGAGAGCTGTATGAACACAGCTGAATATATTGCCTGACCCAGCAAAGAACAGAAGGAAAAAGTCAATTATTCTGCACTGAGAATGCCTTCCCATTCAGCTAGATAGAAACAGACCAGTGATCTCTTGGTATTGTTAATATTTAAAACAGTTTTTTTTTTATATATACTGAATTATCACTAGATTTCCAGCCCCATCAATATTCTGCTCACGTAAACATTCTGGATTTAAATGAGGAAATAGAAATCAATATACGTTCAAAGCCGGATGAGCTTTTGGATGGCAATCATGTTCTGGCAATTTAGCAGAATTTGTGTAAGCAAATGCATCTGGGATGGGACTTCAGCATAGAAATTGGAAATCTTTCCAAAGGCATATTTTATTGCCCTGCTTCAGATCTCCTTTCCACACCCTGCCAAAATGGCTTACTGCATGAATGAGGCTTTCTGAACCCATCAACTAGCTGGAATCAAGGTACTTTCTATTTTAACTCCAAAAAAATACCAAAAGGCAAATCAATTACGCTTTTAGACTGCCCACAGTAGAATACTTTAAGGAAAACAGGAGGTTGACAACCTTTTTTGTATTTGTTTATTTTTAAGGTAGGCAAAGGGAGGAGAGATTGTTGGACAAAACAGAAGAAATCACAGAACAACAACAACAAAAAAGTATAGAAAACCTTACACATGAACAAAGCTTTCTTAGAGGTATCCAGACCAGAAGATGTTGGAGTAGTCTCAAGATGTTTCCCTCAAAACAGCAGGCAGGTAGATGGCATCACTGAGCACAGTCTCCAGTGAAACCTATATATTTGTTATTTGTTTGCACAATACATTAGTAAAGTGGTCTCTTAATCCCCTTCTGGAGCCCACAGAGGCTTTGCAGTGATAATAAAGAGCAGAACGTAAAAAGCACAGTATTGTGTTCATAAAGCATTGAGGAGTAAGACCTAAGGACCTCCACTCTGCTATATTCCATAGATTCTACTTGCACACAATAACAATTCTGCTTCAAAAACTACTGTACTACTGGATGACCAGCGAGTATTTCATGATCAAGGCTAAATGGACACCAGTGCAGCAGCTAAAATAGCTTCATCCCAGGCAAATATTCCAGAGACTACGTGACTCCTGTTTAAAGACAAACAGATAGAGTGAATTGATAAGGCAGAGGTCAACAATTGGTTCCAATATAAAACATTTCACAAAAAGCAGACCAGATCATGCTACAGTAACTTTTATTACAGAGATCAGTAGGCCAGCATGGCTATTCATAATTATTACATATAGAAGTGCCTCATGCTTAGACCAGGCAGCATAGAGCTAAAATGGAAGCGTATAACAAATTAGTGTTAATAAGCAAACAATCATTAGAAGTGTTAACAAGTGATGGTGGAGAGGCTCTGTTTTTCATTTTATTACTGGTCTCTAGTAAGTGTTATTATCCTCACAGAATAACATTTTATTATGAAATGCACATGCCCAGCATTAAAGCCTTAGATAGCCCAATGCTTGCCAGCAGCAATTGTAAACAAAAGTGAAAGAATCATTTGTGAAATGCCGACAGCTATCAGTATTCACAAAGTTTGTAGGATGCAGAGAGGGCCAATATGCTTCAGCATAAATAACAGGAATTTACTGTGGCCTGGGGCTCTAAGGAATCAACTGAATATTCAGTTTCTTCCCATTTTTCAAAAAAGACTAAACATGCAGACTTAATCTCAACTGATTTCTGACTGAGCTAGGGTCCCGAGTCTGCTAGATATTTTCAACTTTTTTTTTAGCCAATAGATTCCTTAGACATTTCCCTCTTTTATAATACAGCAAACAGCTGCAACTAATCATTTTTCATTATGGTTTTGTGTATCTGTTTTGTTTTACAACAAATTTTACTCAAACAACAAAAATGCAAGAGAATGACTTCTGCTCACTGTAAAAATGAGATTTTCTGAAGACCAGCAGAAATGGAAACATTACCAGATACAATTAGGATAATGTGCTTATTCTAAACTGTAGGTGGGAAAAGGATATGGATAAAGAAAATAAAAAAAGAAAAAAGGAAATGAAAGAGCTTAGAACACAAGATGAAAAAAAAAAAATCTTTCTCCATTTTCTATTACTACTCACCATATCCAGATAATGTGAAAAGTATTGACACATTTTATATGACTACCTATTTATCTCTAGCAACCATTCCTCAAGCTTTGACTTACAACTGAAACAAGAAGCCACGGAGGTTTTGCACACATTTCTGTGTTGCAAATACGCGTCCAAGCATCCCCGGTGACAACCAGTCCCTCCTGCGCTCCAGCCACAGCACCACGCAGCAGATAAAGGGCACACAAATCACTTTACTGCCATGGTTCAGCTAAACCTAGGAAAAGTTTACTGAATTATTGAATAAGCAATTCTGATAACACAAGATATTAAATGCAGATAGCACTGGGTCAACCAAGCAACATGTTTTTTAATTCTTCCCTGCAGAAATATTAGTGCTAAAGCAAGCACAACACCTCTCTTTCATACGCATACACCTCCCCTCAGAAGACAACTAAAAATTGGAGAAGAAAGCTAAAAAAAGAACATAATACAGCAAAGTCCTACCGAGGAATAGGGTTTTAATGAACACACAAAGCAGCTAGGTGACATCTTTATCAGCCCTCATAAACCTTGATTGAATACACAGCGATAAGGCCTGTTTAAACTGTCATCCTCGCGATAACACGCGCGGAGACAGCGCGGGCCTTGGCAACGGCCTGCGGGGAAGAGGCCTCTCCGAAAGTGCAGGCACCGCGGGGTAATGTACATCACATAAACAGCCCAAAGCCGGCACGGCTGGTCTATTTAGGGCCATACAGGCACGTACACGTGCATCTTCTGGTGG
Source organism: Anseranas semipalmata (assembly GCA_013399115.1). NCBI lineage: Eukaryota > Metazoa > Chordata > Aves > Anseriformes > Anseranatidae > Anseranas > Anseranas semipalmata. The sequence continues at coordinate 552,875 of VXAA01003470.1, forward strand.
CAGCGGCCTGAAAGGGCCTTTCCTCAGAGCCGGCCGGCCTGCGGGGACGGCGAGTTGTCGGGGCAAGATGGGTGCTTTGAGCCAGACTGACCTTCGGCACTGAGGGCTGCAAGGATTTCATATAGGTGGTTTTAAAGGATTTAAGGAAAGCTTGCTCTGGTTTCCTTTCCTTTCCTTTCCTTTCCTTTCCTTTCCTTTCCTTTCCTTTCCTTTCCTTTCCTTTCCTTTCCTTTCCTTTCCTTTCCTTTCCTTTCCTTTCCTTTCCTTTCCTTTCCTTTCCTTTCCTTTCCTTTCCTTTCCTTTCCTTTCCTTTCACCAGTGTCATCCACGCTGTGCATAACGTTCAGCGCTAGGGAACAAATGGGCACTCAGGGACAGAATGGTGGAAGTCAGCAGTAACGTGACATTTTATGTCAGAGGATCTGGTCCTGGCCACCCAGGATATTTATTTCCAAAAAATAAAAAAAAATACAGCGAAGCATTTCAAACCATTTTCAAGCATCATCAGGAAATATATTGGCAACTGCATGGTTAGCAAGCATTAATTCCTCTATGTTTCTGTATTTATTTGTAGCTTAACAATGAAACCGAAATTCACACTTGAACTTTTATTCGCCTTCCCCACCTCGTTCTTCCCTCTCCATAACACGTGCAGTGACACCCGCTGGCAGCGGCAGGCCGAGCCCCAGAGCCTCACCCAAGCTCCCCATCGCACCGACCAGAAGCTCTGCAAGGCTGAAACCCAAAGAAGCATCCAGAGCTGGTCACCCCCCTCGACACTGCAACTCAACACCTTTATTCAATATGGATTTCTTCCACTAGTTGCTTTAAAACATAATGGCCAACTGTTACTTGTTAACTACAATAAAATATATATTTGTATGTGATTACTAGTTAATTAATAAGTTAATAATTCCCGCTGCTTGGGAGGTGGAAGACAATAGTCCATTTTATGCTTGTTTGGTCTTTGGCAGGCCTGTGAGCTAGAACTAGAACTAGATTTTAGTTTTCCACCACAAAAAGGTCTGATACCACTGGACTGCTGCTATATCACCATGCAAGGGGCTGGCAAGCTCCTCAGGAGCTCATTTATTCTTTTATAGGCTTTTTCACATATACTAGCTGATCTCTTCTACTATGCTCAAGCATTATTTTTTCCTCATTTCATGCATAGAAAAGAGGGAAAACACAAACTAAGTGGTTTGAGTGAAGACTCACAGAAAACTCACAAAAAAAAACAAATCTAACAAATCCCAGCCTCCTGGCTGCAATTAGAAGACTTGGCTCTTCAGCTTCATTAATGCAATTTCTCTATAACACATGTAGGTTCCCAATGTTTAAACAAAGTGATCCGAGTTGAGGCTGGAAGTCACACAAATACCACCAGTTACACGAAGTGTTCACCAAAAGAAAAGGCCAAGTTTTAATTTAACTACAATCTGATGGCTTGGAAAGGATCAAGGGAAACTTCAGAAATTCCTGGCACAAAAAATTAGAGAAAAAGAGAACCACTTTTTGCCTACTCTGTGGCATGAGCCAAGAGCAAATGGCTCCTGGTTGTTAACATGCAAGGTGTGTTTGCTGACTCACATAGATTAAGAGCATTTTAGTCATCTTTATGTTATTTCCCACATCCACATCCACTAATGTTCTCTACAGAGGAGGGACAGAAACACAGCTATTATACTAATGGAAAACTCATTTATCCGGGACTTCACGCAGAACTGAAAAAATGAGAAATGTTATCCAATGCATTCCCAGCCAAACTTCCTCCTGAAGTGAAAAATCCTTCCCTCTGATAAGAAAGTCATGTCAGACCGCAGTTCTGTCCCTGACAAAAGAATCACTCTCCCTTGGCTTGCTCCAGTCTTGGCAGCGGTGCTCAGCAGAACCACACTATTCCCAGATATTCACCACGCTTAACAGAGCCACCGGCTTATCTTTGACCCGAACAATAAAATAAAAATGAACTACACACAAACACGAGCGAACAGTTACTGTGAGTAACACCACCAGCCCCAGCTCTGAGGCAGCCAGTTCTCCTTTGGGTTAGAAATACCATCAGTCACCTAACAGTTCATTAACCCCCTGCTCCCCCCCCCCCCTTTTTTTTTTTTACCTATTCAGACTCACAGATATCTGCAATGTTCTCCAATGCTGCATGTGCACACTTTACAGTAAAATAAGCTAGGCTTGTTAGCTTCCCTTCTTCCCTCAGATGTTCTTCCTGTACCAGGAGGAAATTTAAAAAAAAAAAAAAAAGGAATGGGGAGGGACATTTTCACTCAAACGTTGCAAGTCTGTGCCTTTTAAGTGCCCTTGTTTCTAATCCACTGGCAACTAATCCAAGGATATAGATAGCTGCTTATGAACATCCTTCTAAAGCATTTTGGGGTAAGTCTACTGAGCACAAGACAGTGGTGCACCTCCAGCTTCCTAGGGAAGGTGACGGAAACAGCTGCGGTGCTACTGACTTGTCTCAGATAGCTACCCTTCGGGAAAAGCCAATGCATTAATTCCTGAAGAATACTGCGTTATCACGGCTGTACTGCACTTCTGCTCTCGCTACTAGCTACCACTGACAGGACATTGTGCCACGAAGGCATCTTAAGCAATGCCAACCGTTCAAGCAAAGGTGTAACTTTGCAGCTCACATAGCGTTGCCCAAGTTAGCATTCAGCCACGACAGGGAAGAGCATAACCTTGGACGTGCCAAGTCCTTACCTGTCTTCCTTAGAAAAAATTGTCAGCTGCAGGCCGCCACTATTAATAACCTTAAAAGCATTCAAGCTGGTTAGCTTAGTGGTTAAACACCGGTATCTGACAAAATGATCAGAGCTAATTTTGTGGGAAATGATGGAAAAAATCCAAGAATTCCAGGCACAACTGTGAAGCTTACATTGATTTTCTCTCAAAATTACATATCATCTGTAAAAGTAAGGCAGCCCTACATCTGATAATTGAAGATGGACAGAAAAAAAAAAAAAAGGCCATACCAAATCAACAACATTATAGAATAAAGTCCTTTCCTTGTCCTGGAAAGTTACAGAGGGTAGCACTAGCTCTCCTGTAGCCCCACAAGTGCATCCTCACACCCTGTGGAAGGACATTCTAGGGATAGGTAGGCTGGTAGTGGGGAACAGATGGGCCAGACAAGAAGGCTATATGTTTAATTTCAGCTAGTCCAGACAGCAAATAGCAATTATGGCAGCATTTTTGGCTAAATGAAAGTTGGCAAAGTAAATGAAAACTAGGCATAGATCCCATCCAAAAGGCGGGGGGAAAGGAGAGACTTCTGATAAATCCTCTCGTCCAGATGCCATTTTTTTCTTTTCTGAAGACTTCGACTACTTCCTCAAGTTTGAGAAACTCCTGCAAAAGCAAACCTGTGAAATCATCCAGTGACTAACTTTTCCTGGAGTGCTCAAGAATGGCTTGCCAAATCTTGGTGTCATGGTTTGACTCAGCAGAGCAGATTAAGTCTAAAATTAAATGCCCGGTGTCCCAGTCTTGCTCCTGAAGATATGCTCTTCATATCTAATTCATTTACTGCTACTTACTGATGAAGCAATGTCAACTCGGGACATGTAGATGCCTAGAGGGCTTAGCCCACTCAGCTCTACTTGGTTGCAACACTTTGAAAATATAAGTGGCCTCCAGCTACTGCCTGCTGCAGGGCAAGCACCTCACACAGGTAATTACTCAGCAGTTGATCTGCAGTAGCTTTGTAAACCACTGCCTTTGTAACCACTGCAGGCTCCCACTGTTCACAGTAAATCCAAGGGAAGACCATTTACCCCATTAAAGAATTGTATTAGGCAGAACAGCAGATATGTAAGGACTGGCTTGCAACTCCCACACCGTGCTTCTCCACATGTGGAATAGTTCTAGCATAAGTCTAGGACATACCACTACAGGGAGATTTGGTGTGGAAGGACCTGTCCGGAATAGGGGGACATGCAAGACAAAGAAGATGGCAGGTTACAGCAGGACTCAATGTATCCATGATACAAGCTCTCAGGGGTCCAAACAGGACAATTCAAAACTCTTCAAGAGTTTCACAGTCAAATTTGCCATTTGAATTTCTCGCCTCACAAAATCAGACTCAGGCCTATGGCTGCAGTTTAGTTTTAGATTTCCCACTGCCTTTATCCTAACACACTTTCCTATGCCATCAAGAATGTGCAAAGGGCTTCCAGACTTCATGCCCTCCACATGTAGCGGGAGAACATATCTGCAGAGGACAACAGTTACATGAAGATTCCCTCAGCCTTACATAGAATCAGAATCACCTGACCAAAACCCAAGACCAATATGAATTAGGTGATCTAAGTGCCCTGTACTATAGATCAGACAAATACAATTAAGCCTTGGGCTTGATGTTTTCAATTGTAAGGCTATACTAGAAACAGCTTAACTAAACCCTTTGTGTTAGAAAAATCAGCGTTGCCTACATAGATCTGAAGTAGTCTTTATTTACAGGTCTCGCCATGAAGGAGGAAGAAGAGAGGAAAAATGATAGCATTGTGTTTCAAAGCCAACAAACCATATAACATGTCCTTTGGGAAATACATGTTGTATAATTGCTGTTTATTTTATATAGCTTTCATACAGAGTATCACAACTCACCTTATGATCATATAAATAGTAGGGATTATGAAAGCTTAGTAGGAAGAGTATTACTTGGCACGTGGTTTCAGATTTACTTTTATTCAGAGAGGCAGAATGTTTTCATACTTCTCCGTGGAGGCAGCAAAAAGCCCAATAACAGAACCCTTCTCTTTGCAAACAACCCATGCTCATGCAAGCGATCCTACCGAGCTGAGCAGACAACTTCTGGGCAGCTTAAGTGGGCAAAATACACAGGACTAAGAGACAGTGACTTCCATCCAGTGAGTTTCTCTGGGAAGTACCTTAAGGTGGCACCAAAAACTGAATCTGAGATATGGTAACAATGGGAATTTCAGGCAGCTTATGAAAAAAAAAAAAAAAAAAACTGAAACATTTACTTGTTCCCGATAATCATTATAGGGGTGAGAACAGTTGTGACAAAAGTAGCACCCTTTCCCTTTCCTCAGGTGGCAGCCACAAGCTCTTATATTGCCAATATTAAGAAGCAAGGGTTATTGATAAAGTAATGTGAAATTTTGCTAAGACTGAATTCAGGAACTCCCTGTCAGTATATGCAATCAAAAGTGGAGTCAGACATAAGGATAGAGTCCCCCTGTACTAATGCCAAGGCACTCTGCCAACCTCAGTGTAATAGAGATTAATTTTAATGAGTGTAGGAAAGAACTACACTGAGAAGGATAGGACACAGTTCTGCTATCAAAAACAGGCTTACAGGAAGAATTGAAGTGGAGGACTTGAGTAGTGTGAGACAGAATCAGTGAAGACACAAACTGCAAAAACTGTAACAGACACAAAACAGAAAAGGACAAGAGTTACGAACATGAAGGTAAGGAAAGTCCCTTGTTAATTCACCAAGCATAAGTAAGAACCTGTGCCAACCTGAAAAACAGTGACCATACTTAGGTTCCTATTTGTGAAACACGACTTTGGTACAAGCATTGGAAATTTTTTTCTAGGGAATAGCTGTCTGGTCTGTCCAGCTTCTTGGTAGAAAGATAATGAGTTACTTCAAACTTGTGTCTCCAAGTTACTTGCATACTCTGGGAAGACTTAAGAACTTGGACATTCCTTCCACTGAGCAGACTGATAGGGTTCAAAGCATATTTAACCATAAGCTGTGCTACTACAGGGTGGAAAATATTAATCACCGCTAGCCATCTAGGGAGCCTGTGGTTATCATTGAGAATATGTGGGACACTCATGCAAGAATTTTTTTCCCCGCTCACTGGACAAGCTCTCTCCTAGAGTTTATCTGCTCCAATTGCATGCTTTTGAAAAAAGAAAAAAAAAAAAAAAGCTAGACTAAATGAATACTTTCAACTAGAGCTAAAGGTAAACACTTCACTGGAACTTTGCCCTAATCAATAGTAGCAATGTTCATGTCACATGAGAGTCAGAGGATAGAATATGGTGCTTACTGAAGTCAGCAAATAAGCTAATTATACTTAGCCTGCTTGAAGAAGGGGACAAGTGAGGTCTGGTCCACCCACATATTAATGCAATCATCATTATCCTTATCCCTTGTTTGTTCTGTGCTTATATTACAAAAAAATCTTGTCACAAATGGAGTGTGCTACTGACCCCTTGTGGAAGAAATACTCAGACATTTTAGGATGCACAAGTGTCACCGCATAAATCAACTCAGATTTAAGTTTGTGTACTTACCCCCCACAGATTTATTGCTAAAGAAAATTTAGTGAAACAGTGTCATAGTGTTGAGAGGGGTCAGTATAGTCTCACAAGTGTATTTTCCTGATTTTAGGCTAAATTGCAGAAACTAAATCTTGTATTAATTTCTTCAGGGCAGTCAAGCAAGTTTAAACAAATGATAAATGTAAGAAGTAGATCTTACACTAAATTTCCTACAGCTTTATCTTGCATTGTAACAGAACTAAAGTATTACATTATCAGCTGGCATATTTCTAGATTTCTAATATAATTTAAGCTATTGCAGTACATCACAGCATTGCTCTCTAGAGACTGCTTTTTGGAAGAATTTCTGAGTATCTCCTGGAGAGCCTGGGCATACTCCTCATCCACTGCAAAGGGAACAAAGCATTTAAATCCCTAAAGTAACTTTCAGCCAAAAACTTTTCATAAACACCAGTTACAGCACTGGTGGGTTTCATTCTTTAAAAAACAAAAGCTTTCCAATGCATGCTGCTTTATTGACTTGAAATGGACTGCACAAAGCATGAGAACTAGATCTTTAATAGTATCATTCCCGACTGAAATTATTTTTCCATATTGTGGAAAACCAAGTCTGTTAAGGAAGCCTCTCTTCTTTTTTAATCAAATATTGCTGCTAATATTTCTCCCCTAAAAAAGACAAAGTACATTTATGAAGAACCACCCTCTGCATTTAATAAATGTCAAATCTGAAGGAAAACTCCACAGCTGCATTGTTCCTGTCTCAAACATACGGCATATTGGAAACAACTTGAATTAGTTAGAAAAGCAAAGTGCATTAACATACAGAGCTGTGTGTTTGTTAACTGCCTGTTCGGGGTCTTCAATCCTTCTCGGTATGGAAGCTTTCTCAAAATCTGAAAACATCAGTATCTAACACCAGCCGGACCCATTGTAACCACCATTAGGGGCTGAAACCCTACAGACCACAGAGACCAAGTCTTAAGCCTATAGTAAAGCTATTGCCATCACTTTCAATGCAGTAGGTACTGAGAAGTATGTGAATGACTCATAAGCCTTAAATCAAAGAACAAGTGGGTATTTAAAATATATTTTGATTATTTGCATCAACTGTTTTCAAATAAAAATGTAAAAAACAAAGTCTCTGAAAATCTTGTGTAGTCATATAGACCTTTCATATAGGCCACGGTTGAAGAAATCTTGAAAAATGAGAAAGAGCGACAAACTTTTTATTGTCAATTCATTTTTCACCTGTACACCATGATAAATAGCTCTTCTTGCTTCAGCTACAAGAAGCATCGCGAGCACAGGCACTCAGCCTGCTGGGGGATTTCAGCCACCTGGATGTCTGCTGGGAACGCAGCACAGCAGGCTGTAAGCAATCCAGGAGACTCCTGGAGTGCATTGAGGGTAACTTCCTGGTCCAGGTATTAGACAGACCAACCCGAGGAGAAGCGTTACTGGACCAGGCGCTCACCAGTGCGGATGGACTCATTAAAGAGGTTAAGACTGGAGGCAGTCTGGGCTGCAGTGACCGCACCCTGGTTGAATATGTGATCTCAAGGGACATGGGTCTGGCAAAGAGCAAAGTCAGGACCCTGACCTTTAGAAGAGTGAACTTCCAACTGCTTAAAGAACCAATGGACAAGATCCCCTGGAACACCGTCCTTAGGGACAGAGGATCTGATCAGAGCTGGCAACTCTTTAAGGACACTTTTCTTAGAGCGCAAGCGCTCTCCATCCCCATGTGTAAGAAATCAGGCAGGGAAGGCAGGAATCCAGCATGGCTGAGCAAGGACCTGCTGGTCAGACTGAGGCACAAGAAGGAAACGCACAGGCAGTGGCAGCAGGGATGTGGGGCCTGGGAAGAGTACAAGGATGCTGTCTGGATGTGCAGGGATGGGATCAGGAAAGCCAAGGCACAGATGGAACTGAGTTTGGCAAGGGATGCAAAGAATGACAAGAAGGGATGATAGAGGTACATTGGTCAGAAAAGAAAGGCCAAGCAGAGTGTACCCCCTCTGATAGATGAGAAGGGAGAACTGGTAACAACAGACATGGAGAAGGCTGAGGCACTCAACAAGTTCTTTGCCTCAGCCTTCACCGGCAGTCAGGCTTCCCACATCTCTCAAATCCCTGAGCCTGTAGATGAGGGCTGGGGGAGCAAAGTCCCTCGCACTGTAAGCAAAGAGCAGGTTTGAGACCTCCTGATGCAACTGAACAGGTACAAGTCTATGGGGCCTGATGCCATGCATCCCAGGTCCTGAGGGAACTGGCTGATGCAGTTGCCAAGCCACTCTCC